>JAXIVB010000007.1:91464867-91818591 GCA_036785055.1 Emydoidea blandingii
ATCTGGTTGAGGATGAAGGAGAGGGCTGTGAGTATGGCGCAGTCTGAGGGGTCCCTTCCCGCACCCACCGGGGAGCTGAGAACTGACACGCTCACAGCAGCAACTGAGTGTGTCCTGACAGGGTGGATCGGGGGCAAGACAGCCAGGCCCTGGCCCTTAGGCTGAATGGAGCCAGCGTCTCCTAGACGGGAAAGGCCCCGTATCCCATTCTCCACCCTATTGAGCCAGTCCCCCGCTCTGGGGCCGGATTGTAGCCTGTGCGCCCTAGAGGGGAAAGGCCCCATGTCCCAGCCCCTGACCCTAGGCTCATGGTCTTTCACGACCATGTGCCCTACCCAAGGCCTTTGTCGAAGGAGGGGGAAGTGGAAAGGAGGGGGGAGGCTGCCCAAGGTGCCACCTGTCCTGCCTGAACCGTGAAAACTGACACATGGGCAGGAAACGCAGAGCTGAGCTAATGCCTCCCCCACCCTCCCAGCCAGCGCTGCCCCAGGGGATGGCAGAGAACCCAGCACGGCTCTGCTCAGCGGCTCAGCCCAGGGTCTGCGCTGGGTGTCTGATGCTGGAGCACTAAAAGCAGGTCCTGGGCGAGACTTTCTCTCAGGAACCCCTTAACCACCTGCCCTGCCCCCAAATGTGCACCACAAAGTCCCCCCTGCACCTTGCTGGGGCAGAGGTAGTTTCACGGCAATCTGCCTGGGCAGGTGCGTTTCCCGACAGAGTGACAGCCGGCCGTGTGATCACAGCTCACAGCCGCAGGCACCGCTCGGTGACAGGGCTTGGATGGGTCCTCCCGGGGCTCCGAGGTTGCAGCCTCTCCCGCTGAGCGAGTGTGTGACTCGGTGTGTCACGCCCTGTGTTGCTGCTTAGGAAAGAATCCCTCGCAGAGGTGTGAACTGTCTGTGGGCAGAGGTGCCACTGCCCAGCGTCCCACTGCACAGACAGAACCAAGGCCTGGGGACTTTTGTAACCTTGGGAAGCCAAACGTGTCCTTGCCACCGGTGCAGAGCTGAGCTCAGGGGAGCCCAGGGGTGTAAGTGTATTGAGGCTCAGGGCCACAGTTTTCTCTAGAGCATCACAAATAACGTTCTAAATAATTAAGCATTTATTTGGGACGGGGTCTCTATCTCAGGATCCCCCGATAAAGTGACCCCAAGTTTGCACCTCAGGCCTGGATGTCTCACAGCGATTTTCGAGCCAATCCGACTATGCATGTGGACATTAGAACACTGAAAAATCAGCTTTAAACAGAACCTGCAACGTACCCTGACCTCGAGCCAGGGTCTCCCCACAATCCCACCACCATCTTGTGGCCAAACGTCCTCATTGCACCTGACATTATGCCTTTATTTCCCCCCTCCCCGTCTCCCTCTTTCTGCCCTCTCCCCCCGTTCCGGTGACCCCCTGCCCTTCCTGTTCCAGACCCCTTTGTTACCCAGTTCACCGAGGGCTGCGAGCTCCACCCCAATGGCACCTCGAGGCGATTCTGTGATGCTGGGATGAACGGCGAGGACTTTGTCAGCTTTGACACGGACAGCGGCAAATGGGTCGCTCGCCGGGGGGATAAACTGACTCTCAAAGCCCAGGAGATTCTTAACTACAACCAGGTTGTGGCCATCACACTTCAGTTTCTCCTGAGAATGACGTGTGTCAATCAGATCAAGAGCTTTGTCCAGCATGGGAAAGAGTCTCTGGAGAGGCAAGGTGAGGCTGGACAACACTCCCCGCTCGCGAAGATGCAGCCACCTCTGGGTTGGGGCAGGGGGCTCGTTATACAGGGCCCCCTTGCCTGGTGTACAAATGCAGCTATATCTGGGGTGCAGCACAGTAGCCATTTCATGGCCGCACTGCACAGCAGTTTAGGACAGGAAGTGAAGGGGATTCTGTCACCACTGGTAACTGCAGGGGGCAGAATTGGGGTCTGGCCAGGACAGTGGAGCCAACGCCTGACCCCGGGAAATGGAGCTGGGCTTGGCTAGTGAGTCCCTGAGGCTCAGGCTGAATCGTCCCCTCTCCCCCACTCCATCTCTCTCCTCCTGTCTCAGAGCGGCCGGTCGCCGTGGTGTTTGCCCGAGCGCCTCCCCCAGCCGGGACCCCTGCGCCGGTACTGCTGGTTTGCCGGGTCACCGGTTTCTACCCCCGGCCCATCCGCGTGGCCTGGCTGCAGGACGGGGAAGAGGTGGCGCCGGGTGGGCGGCTGAACTCCAGCGGGATCCTGCCCAACGCGGACCTGACCTACCAGCTGCGCAGCTCCCTGGCCGTGGGGCCGGGCGCCGGGCACAGCTACGCCTGCCGGGTGCAGCACAGCAGCCTGGGGGGCCGGAGCCTGCTGATCCCCTGGGGTAGGTGCACGTCCCCGGGAGGGTGGGGGGGTCGTGGTCTCTGGGGGCTTTTCCTGCACGTCCTGAGTGGGACGGGTGTGGGTCCAGGCAGTGGGATTGGGGCGGAGGGAGGTCGAGGGTTTCGGCGGGTGTGGGGATGGACCGGGGGAAGCAGGGTGGAGGAACTGAGGGGGACCCGACTGGCATGGGGGGAGCAGGGTAGGGGCTGAGGGGAGCCTGAATGGGACAGGGTAGAGAGAGCTGTGTGGAGTGGGGCAGGGGAGACAATGGGGCTGGGCTGGGGAGGGTCGGGGGGTTGGGGAGAGGGAGAGGGTCTGGAGGGGATGAGACAGAAGGGAGCAGGACTGGAATGGGGGGAAGTTGAGGGGGTGGGACAGCAGGGGGAGAGAGGGGAATGGGATGGCGGGGGAGGCTGAAAGAAGAGATTTTGGGTAGGGCAAAAGCTGAGGGCAGTGGGTCGGGGTGGGGTGATCGGGGGAGACTGCGGGGGATGTTGAAGGAACAGGGTCAGGGTGGGGGGCTGCAGACAGTGGGTCGGGGGCGGGGAGAGCAGAAAGGGGCTGCGGGGGAGGCTGATGGAACAGGGCCCACACTCCTGTCCCCGTTCCCAGCACGGCACCCCCTGTTTTACAGAGCAGAGCAGGCCCTGGGGCCCCGGCCTGGTCGTGGGCATCACCCTGGGGGTTGTGGCCGTAGCCGCCGTGGCCGTGGTGCTGTGGCGGAGCAGACACAGGTGAGTCCTCTCCCTCTCTGGGGTGGGGGTGGGGGGACCGTTACACCCCATAACCCATCCCCTCTGCTCTCTCCTTCCAGGGGCTACCAGGATGTTGGACCAGGGGAGTCCAGTCCCTGAGGGGGCGTCACCGGCCCGGGCGTGGGGATCGGCCCCTCTCCTGGGGACACGGACCTTGGGGCTGGATCTGTGCCCGACTCCAGAGCTCAGGGCCCCAAGGGCAGGACTGGATCGGGGCCCTGAGAGATCGGGGCCCGGGATGGGGGGTGGGATTCTCCTCCCTCTGGGACGTTGGGGGCACATTGGACACTTGGGGCACTGGGGAATCGCTGGGGTCCAGGATCCGCAGGGAGCCGGCTCTGGCCTCTTCCATTCAATGAACCCTTCAGGAAGGGGCTGCCCAGTGGACCCCACCGGGGGCTGTAGGAGCCAGGGTCTGGGTGCAGGGGTCAGACACAGCTACGTACACAAAGGGGGTGGGCGTGGGTGGGGGCGCATGGGAACCAGGAGGGCCCTGGCAGGGCGTCCAGGCGGAGCTGGGGTGCCCGGGAAGCAAGCGGGTTCCCCGTGGGACATAGGGCCAGCTACCCACACGGAGCCCTGACAACATTCTGGCCCGCGGGGCGCCGGGGAGGCCGCTCCAAGTTTCTGGCTGGGCTGGGCTGAGAGCTCCTGGGGGCAGGGACCCTTCAGATCTGGGTGTGAGGGACCCCGTGACGCGGTTTTACCGCTCAGGGATTGAAATCAAGTGGTTCGAGAACAGGCAGGACCAGACGGCCGGGGTGGTGTCCACGGAGCTGCTCCACAACAGAGACTGGACCTTCCAGATCCTGGTGATACTGGTGATGACCCCCCGGCGCTGGGACGTCTACACCTGCCAGGTGGCACACATCAGCCTGCGGGGGCCCCTCACCGTGCACTGGGGTAAGAGCCTCTGAGTGTGGGGCAACCCCTCAGCCCACAGGGCACCCCTATCTCTGTGGAGTCCCCTCAGGGGATGGGCCTGGGTCAGATCCCCATCCCCACCCCGGGGGCAGAGAGCGAGGACGTGACAAAAGGAAGGAGAAGCTGGGCTGAGCCCGAACCACCCATGCTCTTGTTTTCACAGAAGTACAGACTGACTCTGCCAGGGCAAGATGGTGGCTGCGGTCAGGGGCTCCGTGCTGGGGTTGGTCTTCATGGTCCTGGGATTGCTCGTCTGCCTGAGGAATAAGAAAGGTGAATGGCTCCGGGATGGGGCCGGCAGCCCCAGGAAATGAGTCCCCAGTGGGGCCATGACCCAGTGGCACTGGAGGGTTTCACTAGAATTTTGATTCACCACAATTTACGTTAGCTTCCCCTTCAGGCTCAAATTCAGTTTTCTAGTGACCGAGGAACTTCCTGCCCATCTCTCAGCCCACGTCCAGGAAGTGCGGAGCTAATCCCAGCCCCTGGCTTCCCATACTCCTGAGTCAGACCGTTCAAACTCTGAGCTACAGCTGTGGCCTCCTGGCCTCCCCTCCACTTCTCCTCTCCTGGAACCTCAGGTCGTTACAGACACAGCTGAAGTGTTCGCAAATCAGTCAGTTCCTCTCTAGTCATGAAACAAATACACTTCCCCTTTGAAAAATATGGAGACCAAACTCACTTGAGAAACGCACCAGAAACTGATGAACTCTTGACCCTGAATTTTGAGACTTATTTATTGTACCCTCTAAGCTGCTTCCCTTTTTGCTAAACGTGAGAAACAACGTGCAATAACTTGCAGGTCAAACACCTGAGTGGATGATGCTGATACCAGAGAAATTCCCCAGACTCCATTGTGTATCCCTGGCTTCCATTTTAAATTAGCAAGAGTCAGGCCCTCATTTGAAGCTGCAGATCCCATAGCACTAAAAAATCGAATTGGCGGGAAAACCAAAATTAGAACTGACCGTTTGGAATGTGGGCCGTTGTCATGCGCAAGAAAGTCCTGACACGTCGGTATAAAAGTCAGTGTGTCAGCAGACAGCCAAGGGGTAGGTGGAGAGCGAGTGCAGGGCCGGCTCCAGCATTTCTGCCGCCCCAAGCAAAAAGAAAAAAAAAAAAAGCCGCGATCGCAATTGCGACCGGCGGCGGCAATTGGGGAAAAAAAAAAAAAGCCGCGATCGGTGGCGGCAGTTCGGCGGCAGGTCCTTCGCTCCTAGAGGGAGTGAGGGACCTGCCGCCCCCGAATTGCCGCACATGCCGCCCTTCTCCCTTGGCCGCCCCAAGCACCTGCTTGTTAAGCTGGTGCCTGGAGCTGGCCCTGAGCAAGTGGACGGTGAGGAGAAGGAGAGAAAAGCAGAGAGAAGCTTCCCTGAGCGGTCCATGCGTCCGACAGCCAAATGGAGAGCTGACGGAGCAGCAGGAGAGTGTCCTGTCCTGTCCAGCAGCAGAGGGAGAAGACGCACAAACCCAAGGAGAACACAGCAGGGGCGAGAGCGAGCGCAGGAGAAACAAGCAGCAAGGGAGTCAATTGGCCGTAGCTCCCTCCAAGTCAATGGGGCCAGATCCCTGCTGGGATCAGTCGGCCATAGCGCTTCTGACTTCAATGGAACGGATTTCCAGGTGCTCAGTACCTGGCCCCACTGAGCTCAGTGCAGGCGCAGACGCTTGACACTGGCTGGGATCTGGCCCAGAGGTTTTCCCTTAGCTTATTTAAAAACAGTTCTATCTAGTCAAACATTTCTGGAGCACAAGAGCATGTGATAAAATGTTATTTTAATATGTTTTAAATAAAGCATTTTTAATGAAAACTCTGTCCTGGGAAATGTTCTTTCCGTGCAGAAATGGCTTTCAACAGAAAAAAAATCTTTGTGAACTATTCTTGTTGACAAAAACAATATCATATTAAAAAGGAAAATACTTTGGGAACAATGTTTCTCTTTAGCAAAAATATTTTCAGAAAAAAATCATGGTAAATGATGTGTTTTCTTGTGGACAAAAAGTGTGTGTGTGTATTTGCGTATATGTGTGTGTGTGTGTGTGTGTGTGTGTGTGTGTTTACATCTATATATAATAGCTGACACGCTATGCTCCACCCCAGTGCTAGCTGCATTTATGGGAAATAATTATTTTTCTTGAGAAAAATAATGTTATATATATAAAAATACCTGTCAAGCTTCACCCCATTGGTAGTTCAATTTATGGAACATATTTTCTTTTCTTTGCACTCGGAAATATATATATGTCTTGTGAATGTTTTTCTCCTGAAAAAGGGGAGAAATTGGAAATTTGGGTGGAAAGTAAAATTGTAGCAGGTTAGACCCTCACCCCCTCCCCCCGAGCCAGCCCACTCCCATCACTGCCTGGATCACACACGAGGCAGCTTCCCCCTCTCAGAGCGACCAGCTCAGGCTCTCTGCAGACTCAGGCGTGGGTCCCACCCGCCCCTGGCTGGAGAGATTTCTTTGCACCCATGAGGGCTAAAAGCATTTTTGACACTGCAAGTTGAGCGCCTGGAGATCGACTCCGTCTCACAGGACGGAAACCGTGGTCAGTTATTTGTGCGTCGTATGTGCCCCCGACTCCGACACTTCTGTAGCTGATTGTAACTCACCCCCTCCCCCAGCCCCACCTGCTGCCACCTTTGCAAAAGCTGCGGCCGTGCAAGATGCTGAATTTCCTGTTTCTCACCACGAGGCGCAGGGGTGAACGTGAAGACAGAGCCCCGAGCAACTTGGCATGTTTCAGCCCACCACAGAAACTGCAGAAAGTACCAGTAACAAATGGACGCCCCCCTCATGGGCCCTCCCCCCGAGAAAGATCGGGGCCCCTGTCGTGCCAGGCTGTGCACAGACCTGAACTGAAGGATGGCAAAGGGTCTGGACTCCTGGGTTCTCTCCCAGCTCTGGGAGGGGAGTGGGGACTAGTGGGTTAGAGTCAGGGGGGCTGGGAGTCTTTTTCTGCTAGACCACACTTAACCAGACCTACGATAGAACCCAGGAGTCCTGACTCCCAGCCCTCCCCGCCAGTTCCACCTCTCCTCACTCTCTCCCCACAGCTGCAGATAGATTCACAAGCACCCCTTGTCAAATTTAACACCCAAAGCAGGTCGTGAAAGACCAGGGTCAGTGGACAAAACAACACCCCAAGAAAGCCCCTCAACACAACCGCCCCGTCTGCCCCTCCACTCTCAGACCCCTTCCCGGGAGCCCACCTACCACCCAACACCTTCACTCTGAGTCGCTAGGCGCCATCCCTTCTGCGCCCACCCCTGTCCACAACCAGGCTGTCATCTGAGGCCTAGGGTGGCCAATCTTCCACCATTGTCCTGCAGTCTCCAGCAATTCAGGGTTAATTTTTAATTAAAGGATATGTCATGGGATGGAATCTCCAGGAATACGTCCAACCAAAATTGGCCACCCGAGCTGGGGGTGATTGGCGCGGCGGTGGGTAGGAGCGATGGCACGTTGGCATGTCTCAGCCAGTGGAGATCAGGTCATCCAAGAAAATATGACTTCCCGGAGGTAAAGGGAGATGGGGGGCGGCTCCAGGGGGGGTGACTAAAATGCAGCTGCTGACGGGGAAGATTTTACCCACCCGCAGCCGCAGGTACAATTTGGCGGGGTCGTTTTGGACAGATAATGACTCCAAATTACCCCAAATCCCCATCACAACTACCTGCAACATGACAGCTCCTCCGAATATCGCTAGCCAGCGGTGTGGTGTAGCTATTGACCAACCATTCAAGGTCGTGGCGCTAAGGACAATGTCTGGTTAGAAATGTGACAGAGCTGATGAAAAAGACATGGAAAGTTGACAGGGCCGGATCGCCGACCCAGGGTGGGAATTCACGCCCGTCGGCCCCCCTGGTTTGAGAGCAGAGCAGGGATTTGTGGCCCAGTGTAGGACACAGTCCTGGCCCTGGAGCTGCTCCTGGGGACCACCACCAAGCCAGGATGCTCCAGGAGATGCCAGCTGCTGCTGTGCTGCCCCCTGCACCAGGGCAGCCGGCCGGGGCATTAGACTAGATGCCCCAGCTCTAAACACCCCAACTGTCCCAGTCTAAATAAGGGGAATCCTCCTCAGTCATACGCAGTACAGGGGCTAGGAGACACAGATGAATGCGGCTGATTCTAGGGGGCAGTGGGATTCACGCGCACACACACACACACCAGCCAGTCCCTAACACAGTGAATAGCACATGCTCAAACACACACACACACACACATACCCATCCGGCCCTCATCCCCGGCCTCGCGCTGCAGCCATCTCAGAGGTGCTGACCACAAAACTTTCCACCGCCCCCTGGGGCTGACGCTTGCGGAGGATGCTGAAGCTGAGCTGAGCTGGACCCACGGAGCCGCCCAGAGTGCGGGGACCATGGAGCAGCTGCCAGCCCTGAGCCCTGTCCTCTGCATCCTCCTCTTCATCCCCACCTGGGGAGCAGGTACTAATTTAACGTGTTCATCCAGCCACCTACCCCATCTCTAGATCCATCTCTGTCCTTCTGTCCATCTGCCCCACGCCTAGATCCATCTCTGTCAGTCCTTCTGTCCATCTGCTCCATCCCTAGATCCATCCCTGTCTGTCCTTCTGTTCATCTGCCCCACGCCTAGATCAGGTCTGTCTGTCCTTCTGTCCATCTGCCCCACGCCTAGATCCATCTCTGTCTGTCCTTCTGTCCATCTGCTCCATCCCTAGATCCATCTCTGTCTGTCCTTCTGTTCATCTGCCCCACACCTAGATCCAGCTCTGTCTGTCCTTCTGTCCACCTGCCCCATCCCTAGATCCACCTCTGTCTGTCCTTCTGTCCATCTGCCCCACGCCTAGATCCATCTCTGTCTGTCCTTCTGTCCATCTGCTCCATCCCTAGATCCATCTCTGTCTGTCCTTCTGTCCATCTGCTCCATCCCTAGATCCATCTCTGTCTGTCCTTCTGTTCATCTGCCCCACACCTAGATCCAACTCTGTCTGTCCTTCTGTCCATCTGCCCCATCCCTAGATCCATCTCTGTCTGTCCTTCTGTTCATCTGCTCCATCCCTAGATCCATCTCTGTCTGTCCTTCTGTCCATCTGCCCCACGCCTAGATCCATCTCTGTCTGTCCTTCTGTCCATCTGCCCCACGCCTAGATCCATCTCTGTCTGTCCTTCTGTTCATCTGCCCCATCCCTAGATCCATCTCTGTCTGTCCTTCTGTTCATCTGCCCCATCCCTAGATCCATCTCTGTCTGTCCTTCTGTCCATCTGCTCCATCCCTAGGTCCATCTCTGTCTGTCCTTCTGTTCATCTGCCCCACACCTAGATCCAGCTCTGTCTGTCCTTCTGTCCATCTGCTCCATCCCTAGATCCATCTCTGTCTGTCCTTCTGTCCATCTGCTCCATCCCTAGATCCATCTCTGTCTGTCCTTCTGTCCATCTGCCCCATCCCTAGATCCATCTCTGTCTGTCCTTCTGTCCATCTGCCCCATCCCTAGATCCATCTCTGTCTGTCCTTCTGTTCATCTGCCCCATCCCTAGATCCATCTCTGTCAGTCCACCTTGTAGGCCAGAGGGCTAACCTGCTAGCTTGCTTTATTATGTTCTGCCTTTATTTATTGGTTTGCTTTGGTATATTTGCCTTGTATGTTTGCATTGGATTATGTTATTATGTTTGGCTGTAACGGGTCCTACAGGCCTGTATCCTGTATGTTTAGCTTCAGCAAGTGAGCATCTGTATGGTTAAGTGGGCTGGTGAGCTTAGGCTCAGATATATGGCCTAACCGATACCCTTTTAGATTTTGGGGAACTAGACATGTTTATCTAAGAAACTTGGGACTCCACACAGGACACGGCAGGAATGTGGTAGTAACGACCGGAAACCAGATTGGGAAAGAAATAACAGGTTTGAGAATGAGCCAATTGGCATTAACATGTGTGACTACACTAGCCTATAGAATAAGTGCACCCCAGTATTATGTGGGTGTGGAAGTTAGATTTGGGCACAGAAGGTTGGGTACTAGTACTCTTCCCGTTCAGTTTCACACATACAGAATGGGAAGAGACTGTCTAGGAAGGAGTACGGCAGAAAGGGATCTAGGGGTTATAGTGGACCACAAGCTAAATATGAGTCAACAGTGTGATGCTGTTGCAAAAAAAGCAAACATGATTCTGGGATGTATTAACAGGTGTGTTGTGAGCAAGACACGAGAAGTCATTCTTCCGCTCTACTCTGCTCTGGTTAGGCCTCAGCTGGAGTATTGTGTCCAGTTCTGGGCACCACATTTCAAAAAAGATGTGGAGAAATTGGAAAGGGTCCAGAGAAGAGCAACAAGAATGATTAAAGGTCTTGAGAACATGACCTATGAAGGAAGGCTGAAAGAATTGGGTTTGTTTAGTTTGGAAAAGAGAAGACTGAGAGGGGACATGATAGCAATTTTCAGGTATTTAAAAGGGTGTCATAAGGAGGAGGGAGAAAACTTGTTCACCTTAGCCTCTAAGGATAGAACAAGAAGCAATGGGTTTAAACTGCAGCAAGGGAGGTCTAGGTTGGACATTAGGAAAAAGTTCCTGTCAGGGTGGTTAAACACTGGAATAAATTGCCTAGGGAGGTTGTGGAATCTCCATCTCTGGAGATATTTAAGAGTAGGTTAGATAAATGTCTATCAGGGATGGTCTAGACAGTATTTGGTCCTGCCATGCGGGCAGGGGACTGGACTCGATGACCTCTCGAGGTCCCTTCCAGTCCTAGAATCTATGAATCTATGAATCTATGAATATTCAAGATATTGCTGAGATCCTATAGGAGGGCAACCCACCATGTGCAGGCAGCTTCGTCTTCTTCAGCTTTTGAGTTTCTCCACTGTCTATTCTCAACTTCGCTACTCAGCATCTGACTCTTCAGTTCTATTGTTCACCCTCAGTCTCGAGCATCGTCGGACCCATTTGGCAGGCCAGGGATAGGCTGGTCTGTTGTCTCTTACCACCAGGTGCCCGTGTGAGGGTGCTAATCTAGGAAGCTTTGGTAAAGGCTGATGAGACAGGTCCCCCCAGAGCTGTGTTATTCCCTTGTGGAGCTTTGGTAGCTTTTTCACTTATTTTAGTAAGTCTCTATGGCTGCAATTTCTCCTCAGCCTGCGTGTCCTTGTCATCCACCTCGAAGATCCTTACAAGATATTGAACTCACGGCATTTAATTCTGGGAGGCCTGATTCTGGGACAAAACCCTTGTTATCTTCTGGTCAGATCAATTGGCGAGTCTACAATAATATACCATCCTCTAAAATCAGGCAACAATCTACCCCATCCCTAGATGCTTCTCTATATGTCCATCTACCCCATCCCTTGATCCACCCCCATCTGTTCTTCCGTCTATCTACCCCATTCCTAGATCCATTTCTATCTGTCCATCCAGACATCTTCCACTCCTAGATTCATCTCTATCTGTCCATCCAGCCATTCATCCCTCCCCCTAGATCCTTCTTATCTATATTTCTATCTATGTACCTATCCACCACACCCCTAAATTAATATCTATCCATCCATACCCCATCCCTAGGGCGTCTGTATCTAGCTAGCTATCGTCCAGTCAAAGTCCTGTCTATCTATAGACAGAGAGCTAGGGATGGATAGATAGCAATGGATCTAGGGGTGGAGGATAGGTGCATGTATGGATGGATAGATCGGGGATATGTCATTTCAGGTTAACCAGATGTATTCTGTTTCCATAAAACAGAAGCATTTCATTTAAATTTTGACTCTTTTTTAAATAATATAACAGCAAATAAATTTGGAAATTGAAAAATCAAACCATTCCCTTTCGACCCTATCAAAACGCTTTTTCGTGCCGCCCACCCCATTGCTAAACAAGTTGTCGTCATCTCAATGAAACGGCATTTTCCAAAGGACAAACGTTCCATCGGGAAACATTTCCACCCGCTGTAGCTTGGAGCACAAATTGTATAAAGTCGAGGCATGTGTTTGTGGTGTACTTAAAACTGTTCAACTGACAAGCTGCCACTTTAATTTGTAAGCGGGTCTCCTGGGCCTGCCTGCAGCCTAGGGGTCTCCATGTGATCAGAGTCAGTCTGCAGAGACCCAGCCTAAACTAATGTGGGGTGAGTTGTTCCTCTCTGCCTTAGGGAGCAGCCTCTTTTCTCTAGTAGTGTGACTTGCAGTCCTCCTGCAAGAACATAAGAACGGCCATACTGGGTCAGACCAATGGTCCATCTAGCCCGGTATCCTGTCTTCCTACAGTGGCCAGTGCCAGATGCTTCAGAGAGAATGAACAGAACAGGGCAATCATTAAGTGATCCATCCCCTGTCGTCCAGTCCCTGCTTCTGCCAATCAGAGGTTTAGAGACACCCAGAGCATGGGGTTCCATCCCTGAACATCTCGCCATTGATGGATCAATCCTCCAGGAACTTATCTAATTCCTTTTTGAGCTCAGTGATACTTTTGGCCTTCACAACATCCCCTGGCAGTGAGTTTCACAGGTTGACTGTGTGTTGTGTGAAGAAGTACTTCTTTTTGCTTGTTTTAAACCTGCTGCCTGTTAATTTAATCGAGTGACCCTTGGTTCTTGTGTTATGTGAAGTGGTAGTTAATACTTCCCTAGTCATTTTCTCCACACCATTCTTTATAGACCTCTATCATATTCCCCCCTTTACTCATCTCTTTTTTAAGCTGATCAGTCCCAGTGTTTTAATCTCTCCTCATATGGAAGCTGTTCCATGCCCCTAATCATTTTTGTGGCCTTTTTCCGTACCTTTTCCAGTTCTAATGTATCTTTTTTTGAGATGGGATGACCAGAACAGAACACACTATTCAAGGTGTGGGCGCACCCTGGATTTATTTAGTGGCATTATGATATTTTCCATCTTATTATCTGTTCCTTTCCTAATGGTTCCTACCATCCTGTTCGCTTTTTTTGACTGCTGCTGCACATTGAGCGGATGTTTTCAAAGAAGTATCCATGATCTCTTTGAGATGTAACAGCTAAGTTAGACCCCATCATTTTATATGTTTCCCAGTGGGCCTGACTTTGCATTTAGCACCTTTGAGTTTCATCTGCCATTTCGTCACCCAGTCTAGTGAGATCCCTTTGAAACTCTGCACAGTCTGCCTTGGACGTAACTGTCCTGAGTGATTTTACGTCTAACGTCTCTGTGAGCATCTGCCGTGCACATAGCAGTGCTGATGTGGGGTATCTGTTGGAAGGGGAAGTGAAAGTCCTGTGCAGTGTGTTATCGACAGTGTTGTGAGCAGTAGCAAGGTGGACAGGAACGCACAATTCTTTCCCCTTAGCTTCTTATCTCCGTGCTGCTAAGGTTTCGGGTGGCTGGGGCGTGTCTTGATACCACTCGTCGTAGTTTTCCTTCGCTGCTATAATGTTTATTGCCCTGGTTCACGAAGGTCTCACAGTCCTTCAGAGCCCCGCTGTCCTCCGAGCATCCCCTGGCGAGACCGCGACACTCAACTGCTCCTTCGAGAACAGACAGGGCAGCATGGCCAGAGCGACTTGGACCAGAGCGCCTGGAGTCGTGCTGGATTCTGCCCATCCCTTCTACAGTGGGCGGCTCAATGTGTCCCACCTGGATCTGCTCCAGAAAGGGGAGGCCACGCTGACCCTGTCGGAGCTGGAGCAGCGGGACTCTGGTCTATATCAGTGTCACATCAGCATCCACCAGGGAGAGAGCGGGACGGGAACGGCCACCGAGCTGCAGGTGATGGGGAGAAACCAGAGTGACACAGGTGAGGTGGGGAATGGGGGCACAGGGCCTTCCCACCTCCAGCCCCAGGTCAGGGAACTGTCTGGCTCAAGGGGCTGAGAATCTCCTAACGCTCCTCTCCATCGCCCAGGTGAAGAACCTGCTCCCGCAGGGTGCTGCTCCTGGGAGTTCCTGTACCAGGTCACCATCGCCCTGGGGCTCCTTCTATTCCTTGGCCTGGCGGCCACCCTCCTCCTGAAGAGATGTCGAGGTACCGAACCAGAGCCTTCCCCCCGCTAACCTCCTGGGCCCCATGGGCCAGGGCCTCTGCTACTGAACACACCCGAGTGGCCGTCTGTCCGCTGTGGTCCATGCTGGGCTGTCTGTCCATATATCCACGCCCCCACCCCATCCTTTCTTCGCCCTCCTTCTCCCCCCGTCCCTAGATCTCTGCAGCTTCCGTCTTCACCCCAGACTCTCTCTCTCTCTCCTCCGTTTTAACGTTCCTTCCTTCTCCCTTCTTCCGCAGCGCCGCCCCACTCGCAGCCCAGCCAGCGGCAGCTGAAGGTGAGACAATGCAGGCTGGGCCCGGTTCCAGCCAGTGCTTGGGTCTGGTCTCTGAATGCCAATAAAGACTGGTACAATACAGTGAAGGGAGAGAACCTAGGAGTCCTGGCTGCCAGACCCCACTAGACCCCACTCCCCTCCCAGAGCTCGGGAGAGAACCCAGGAGTCTTGCTCCCAGCCCCCACCAGCCCCCACTCCCTTCCCAGAACTGGGGATAGAACCCAGGAGTCCTGGCTCCGAGCCCCCAGCTCTACCCCACTAGACCCCACTCCCCTCCCAGAGCTCGGAAAGAACCCCGGAGTCCTGGTTCCCAACCCCTCCAAACTGGGGTATCACTGTGGGATTTGCTCCCTGAGAGCTGCCTAGATTGGCCAGAATCTGGGGTGACGGTGTCCTCACTGTGTGTCTGTCCAACACAGGGCCAGGGCAGCCGGGAGGCCGCGGAGAGCGAGAGCCTGCACTACGCAGAGATTACAGTCCAGACCCCAGGACGCAGGGAACACACATCCAACCACGCCCAGTGGCGCTGAGTCCTTCCGCACCCAGCACCACCTGAGTCCCTCACACTCAGCGCCACGCAGCCACGAGGGAATTCCCCACAGGAGGAGACCCTCAAAGGGTTTGAGGGACAGCAGAAGAAAACTATCGGCATGAAGGTCCATGTGAACCCCAACAAAACCCAACTAGCCCTGTCTACGGCAGGGAATAATCTACTAGGGCATGGTCTTACCCTCAGGAAACGCCTTCTCCGGGGCCTCCTGAAGTATAACTATATCACATCCCTGTGCGTTATTTCCCTGGCCTCTCTGGAGTGATTGCAACGCCTCCATATGGAGCATCACCAGGTGGGGGTAATTAACGCAGCGTCTGGTCCCTCTTCCTAACTGAGCTCGAAGAGAAACGCTAGCCCACCTCAGCATCGTGTGGGCGGTGGAATCGGTCTGAGTGACCAATGTGACAGCTCCAGCAGGCTGGAGTTGCTCAAAGAAAGTTTTTTGTTTGTTTGTTTTTTAATTAAATAATTTCTTTGTGTGAAAAATTGTCTGTTTTCAGACTTTTTTGAAAAAATGTGTTGGGTAAAAACTTTTCCTTTTCTCCATCACTTCCCTCTTCTCTTCAGTCCCCTAGTGATGTTCCAAAATCTTACCACCATTTTTTAAAATTTTCTTTTCAGAAAATCAACCTTTTTCCCCATGAAAAAAAATGTTATTTTCCTAAAAAATTGATATTTTTTTTAGAACATCATTTTTTTCCTAATGAAAATGTCATTTTATCCCTGAAAATTGGGACATTTCCCCACCCCACAAAAAAAACCAATAATATTTTTTTCATGAAAATTTAAATTTTTTTCTGAAAATCTTTTTTCCCCTGAAAATTGGAATTTTGTCCACCATGCAAATGTTTTTTTTTTTTTAATTATGAGTGCGGGAAGAAGGGGAAAAGAGAGAAAAAGAAGGAACTAAATAACAATCACTGGGAAAAATCGACCAACAATGTAGAGACGTAATTGAAACACGGGTTGGAAATTGGTCTCTGATTGTTTCCCTTTGGGTATTTATCATTTTTGTGGGATTTTTGTCACACCCTCTCCCTCCCCCCCGACTTTTCTCCCCTCCCCACCTATCACCTCCCCATCTTCTCTGACCTGGGGAAGTCCTTCGTTTATGTTAGAAGGGTTGATGCAACTTCCGGTTTGCTTCTGCCCTCACTGAGATCCACCTCCGCTGTCTCCCCCTCCCTTTGAAGCGTTAATCCCAGTTTCACCCACCCCCTTTTAAATCCTGAGGGACCCACCACACCCCAGAACCCTCCCCCTCGTGTTTCCCATGCTGACCTTCGAGAGCGTTGCACCCAACTGCGGGCAAGTCGTCTATGGCTATAGTCCTGACGCCATATCTGGTCCACTTCCGCCCTGCCTTGGGCCCACTTCCTGTACTTGCTTCCGTCCCCTCCCACCTGCTCTCCTTGGAGCGATTTAACCCCTGAAGAACCAAACACACCCTGGAACTTTCCTGTGCAGCTTCCTGTTTCCTGTAGGACATTGCACCAAAACTGAGGGCAAATGCCCCATTGTGGCCACTTACATAAGAACATAAAAGCGTCCATACTGGGTCAGACCAAAGGTCCGTCTAGCCCAGTGTCCTGTCTTCCAACAGTGGCCAATGCCAGGTGTCCCAGAGGGAATGAACAGAACAGGGAATCATGAAGTGATCCATCCCCTAACGCCCATTCCCAGCTTCTGGCAAACAGAGACTAGGGACACCGTCCCTGCCCAGCCTGGCTAACAGCCATTGATGGACCGATCTGCCATGAATCTATCTAGCTCCCTTTTGAACCCCGTTATAGTCTTGGCCTTCACAACACCCTCTGGCAAGGAGTTCCACAGGTTGACAGTGCATTGCATGAAAAAATACTTTCTTGTGTTTGTTTTAAACCCGCTACCTATTAATTTCATTTGGTGGCCCCATGTTCTCGTATTATGAGAAGGAGTAAATTTACTGTCTCTATACCACTCATGATTTTATAGACCTCTATCATATTCCCCCTTAGCTGCCTCTTTTCCAAGCTGAAAAGTCCCAGTCTTATTAATCTCTCCTCATACGGCAGCCATTCCATACCCCTCATCATTTTTGTTGCCTTTTTCTGAACCTTTTCCAATTCCAATCTATCTTTTTTGAGATGGGGCGACCACATCCGCATGCAGTATTCAAGGTGTGGGCGTCCCATGGATTTATATAGAGCCAATATTCCACTTCACTTCCGCCCCTCAATGGCCTCCCCTTCCGGTTTCCATTCCCCGCCCTCCCCCATTTGTTTCCAGGTGAACGACTCATCGATTCATCGATTCCGGGACCCTCCCTCCCCAAGGCGAGTCGGCGCCCATGGTGGACGAACCGCCCCTCGCCACATCGGTGACGCAGGTGAGTCCGCAGACGCAGGTGAGTCCTCTCCTGCTCTGCGGTGGGGGTGGGGCCGTTAAAACCCCATAACCCATCCCCTCTGCTCTCTCATTCCAGGGGCATTGCTGACTCCAGAGCCTGAGGGGGCGGCACTGGCCCAGGCATGGGGTTCTCCTGGGGACATGGACCTCGGGGCTGGATCTGTGCCCAGCTCTAGGACTTTCCTCCATGACGGGGTTTTACCTCTCGGGGATTGAAATCAAGTGGTTCGAGAACAGGCAAGAGCAGATGGCCAGGGTGGTGGCCACGGAGCTGCTCCACAAGGAAGACTGGATCTTCCAGATCCTGCTGATGCTGGCCATGACCCCCCCGGTGCAGGGACATCTACACCAGCCAGGTGGAGCACATCAGCCTGTGGGGCCCCCTCACCATGCACTGGGGTAAGAGCCTCTGAGTGTGGGGCAATCCCTGAGCCCCACAGGTCACCCCTAGCTCTGTGGAGCCCCCTCAGGGGATGGGCCTGGGTCAGATCCCCACCCCGGGGGCAGAGAGCGGGGATGTGACAAAGGGAAGGAGAAGCTGGGCTGAGCCCGAACCACCCATGCTCTTGTTTTCACAGAAGCACAGACTGACTCTGCCAGGGCAAGATGGTGGCTGGGGTCGGGGGCTCCGTGCTGGGGTTGGTCTTCATGGTCCTGGGATTGCTCGTCTGCCTGAGGAATAAGAAAGGTGAATGGCTCAGGGATGGGGCCGGCAGCCCCAGGAAATGAGTCCCCAGTGGGGCCATGACCCAGTGGCACTGGAGGGTTTCACTAGAATTTTGATTCACCACAATTTACGTTAGCTTCCCCTTCAGGCTCAAATCCAGTTTTCTAGTGACCGAGGAACTTCCTGCCCATCTCTCAGCCCACGTCCAGGAAGTGCGGAGCCAATCCCAGCCCCTGGCTTCCCATACACCTGAGTCAGACCTTTCAAACTCTGAGCTACAGTTGTGCCCTCCTGGCCTCCCCTCCACTTCTCCTCTCCTGGAACCTCAGGTTGTTACAGACACAGCTGAAGTGTTCACAAATCTGTCAGTTCCTCTCTAGTCATGAAACAAATACACTTCCCCTTTGAAAAATATGGAGACCAAACTCACTTGAGAAACGCACCAGAAAATGATGAACTCCTGAGCCTGAATTTTGAGACTTACTTCTGCTACCCTCTAAGCTGCTTCCCTTTTTGCCTAAATGTGAGAAACAACGTGCAATAACTTGCAGGTCAAACACCTGCGTGGATGATGCTGATACCAGAGAAATTCCCCAGACTCCATTTTGTATCCCTGGCTTCCATTTTAAGTTAGCAAGAGTCACTCCTCTATTTGAAGCTGCAGGTCACATAGCTCTAAAAATAGAATTTGCAGGAAAACCAAAGTAGGGGAAAGGTCAGCAGATCATAACTCTGAGGTAAACAATGGTGGCAGACTGAAAATAGAACCGACCGTTTGGAATGAGGGCAGTTGTCATGCTCAAGAAAGTCTTGATGGGTTAATATAAAAGTCAGTGTCAGCAGACAGCCAAGGCGTAAGTGGAGAGCAAATGGACGGTGAAGAGAAGGGAAAAAACAGAGAAGCTTCCCTGAGTGGCCCATCTGTCCAACAACCGAATGGAGAGCTGATGGAGCAGCAGGAGAGTGTCCTGTCCTGTCCAGCAGCAGAGGGAGAAGACACAGAAACCCAAGGAGATCGCAGCAGCAGAAGGAGGCAGAGAGAGAGCGCAGGAGAAGCAGTCAGCAAATGGGGTCAATCGGTTGTAGATCCATTGGAAGCAATGGGACCAGAGCCCCAGCTTGTGTCAATCAGCCATAGGTCCATCGGAGTCAATGGGGCCAGACCCCTAGTTGGTGTCTATCGTCTGTAGCTCTTCTGACTTCAATGGAACTGATTTACAGACGCTCATTACCGACCCCACTGAGGTCAGTGCAGGCGTAGCCGTTTGACACCAGCTGAGATCTGGCCCCAACTTTTTCCTTGGCTTATTTAGAAACAGTTGTGATGTTATGAGTGTAAAATAATATTTCATTGAAAGGTGACAGGGCCAGAATGAGTTAATTAACTCAGACTGACCTGACCCATGGGTGAACTGTCGAAACTGGTTAGGAAGATATGTAAATGAATAGAGCTTTGAAATGTAAGTCTGCATTGTTAGAGGTAAAAGGGTAGATGTTTGCTCAGGGCTTGTGATGTAAGCAAACAAGTCTTGTCTATTGCTATAGTTTTAAATTCAAAGATCAAAAAAGGAATATTAACATTTGTGATGATACTTGAGTGAAATAGTATTATTGTCTCTATGTCTCTTTGAAGGTTAAGGTAACCTGTATCTGAACTGTTTAATGGATAAATTACCCTGTGCTAATTGCCAGGATGTTTGAAAGAAGAAGAGTTAAGCCTATTGTTTTCTCAGGCCGAAAGGCTGCTGGAAATGTTTAAGAACCTTGGGACATGATCCTACTTCATCTCAGATCTGCTTTGGGTTTCAAGAGGGGGAAACCTTAAGCCACAAGGATTGAGATCCCCAGTGATTGACTGGAGCCATCCTGAATATGGACATTGGACTATAACCTATGGACTATATCTAAAAGGACTTTTGGCAACTACAAGCTCACCTCTGCTATGTATCTGAACCTCAAGAATTGAATTCAAGTCTGTCTGTATATTGATCTTTTAACCAACACTCTCTCCCTTTTCTTTTCTAATAAATTTTAGTTTAGTTAATAAGAATTGACTATAGCATGTATTTTGGGTAAGATCTAAGTTATAATTGAACCTGAGTATGTGGCTGATCCTTTGGGATTGGAAGAATCTTTTCTTTTATATGATGAGATAAGATTTTCAGTAATCATCATCATATCTGATGTGTGTCTGGACAGAGGCCTGAGGCTGGGCACTTTAAGGGAACTGCGTTGTTTGGACTTCTGAGTAACCAGTGAGGTACTGTAGAAGCTGTTTTATGCTGGCTTGGTAAATCTAAGTATTGGAATATCCACCAGCTTTTGGGGTTTGTCTGCCCCGTTTGGTTTGCAGTTCACCCTGATTGAGTGACCTCAGCTGCCTCCCACGGGCAGCACCATCACAACGGTTCTGTCAAATCAAACATTTCTGGGGAACAATAACTTGTGATAAAATGTTATTTCAATGTGTTTTAAATGAAGCATTTTTAATGAAAGCTGTCTGCTGGGAAATGTTCTTCCAGTGCAGAAAGAGCTTTGAACAGAAAAAATATCTTTGTGAACTAGTCTTGTTGACAAAAACGATATCATTTTAAAAAGGAAAATACTTTGGGGAAGATGTTTCTCTTTACAAACAATATTTTCAGAAAAAATCATTATGGAAAATAATGTTTTTCCTTGTGGACAAAAAGTTGTATTTGTGTGTTTATATATATATATATATATATTTGTGTATGTGTGTATGTTTATATCTATATGTAATAGCTCACTGATATGCTCCACCCCAGTCGTAGTTACATTTATGGAACATATATTCTTTTCCTTACAAATATTTCAATGTTATTGAAATAAACACTTTTGCAATAGTGTTTGTACGACACACCTTGCTAAGAGGAAATTTCTAGCGGAAACAATGGGGAGAGTTTTTTAAGGCTTCCGACTTTTTTCCCAGTGCAGATGTGTTTGTTTCAAAAACATTGTATGGCGAGACTCCTGTAGCAGGAGAGATTGCAGTACAGAGGAGAGGAGGTTATAGCAGGCTGGAAAATAATGCTGTTCACGAGCAGGGACCTTGGATGGAATTTCAAGTGCTCCCAGTTCAGATGTTAAAAAAACAGACTTTCCATCTATTTTTTAATGCTTGTTTTTCTTTTGAACCGGGGCATATGGGTGAGAAATTGGAAATTTGGGTGGAATGTAAAGTTCTAAAACAGGTTCTGTTTGGAAATGAAACATTTTAAACAGTTGGATCAAAACAAGCCATTCCAGCTGTGACGCTTGGCCAGAAAGGGTTAAGCATCCTGCAAAATAAATTACTCAAATTCAACCCTTAAAGACATATGTGAAGATAATGTTTGTGGTTTTGTGTATTTACATATATACCAGTAGTGGTGAACAATGTAATCAACAGTCCCTTTCTATGCTGTATTCTGATAATTCAGAGATCAAAAGAACATCCTAGCGTTTAAATGAATTGTAAACACGGGATATCTCGGTATTCATCTCTCTTTGAAGTGGTGGAGGAACATGCCTTATGTTAATTCGTATAGAATCATAGAAGATTAGGGTTGGAAGAGACCTCAGGAGGTCATCTAATCCAATCCCCTGCTCAAAGCAGGACCAATCCCCAAGTAAATCATCCCAGCCAAGGTTTTGTCAAGCTGGGCCTTAAAAACCTCTAAGGAAGGAGATTCCACCCCCTCCCTAGGTAGCCCACTCCAGTGCTTCACCACCCTCCTAGTGAAATAGTGTTTCCTAATATCCAACCTAGACCTCCCCCACTGCAACTTGAGACCATTGTTCCTTGTTCTGTCATCTGCCACCACTGAGAACAGCCGAGCTCCATCCTCTTTGGAACCCCCCTTCAGGTAGTTGAAGGCTGCTATCAAATCCCCCCTCACTCTTCTCTTCTGCAGACTAAAATAGCTAAGTACCAGTGATGACCCTGTTTCAAAGTTGCCGTAATTACCTATGGTTCCCCGAGGGACTCCAACTTGTCAAAGAAGGCTTGAAATTATATAAAAGATCCTTCGGTCCCAATCCTTGTTATCTCAGATCTGCTTAAACTTCATCCCCCCTCTCAGAGCGACCAGCTCGGGGTCTCTGCAGACTCAGGCGTGGGCCCCACCCGCCCCGGTTTGGAGAAATTTCTTTGCACTCGTGAGGGCTAGAAGTATTTTTTGGCACTGCAAGCTGAGTGCCTGGAGATCAACTCCGGCTCGCGGGACGGAAACCATGGTCAGTTATTTGTGTGTTGCACACGGCCCTGACTCCGACACTTCTGTCGCTGATTGTAAATCACACCCCACCCCACGTGCTGCTGCCTTTGCAAAATCTGTGGCCGTGAACGTTGCTGAATTTCCTGTTTCTCGCCAGGAGCTCAAGTGCAGACAGAGCCCCGAGCCACAGAAACTGCAGCCATAGCAAATGGAGGGGCCCCCGGGCGCTACACAGATCCCCTGAAAAATATCGGGGCCCCTGTGGTGCCAGGTGCAGCCCAGATCAGCGCTCTTGTTATGCCAGGCTCTGCCCAGACCCGAACTGAGCAATGGCACAGGGATCTGGACTCCTGGGTTCTCTGTCCCACAGCTAGGGGAAGAGCGGGGCTGAGAATGTTTGAGCGGGGGGGGTGAGGGGCTGGGAGCCAGGACTCCTGGGTTCTCTCCCCGGCTCTGGGAGGGCAGTGGGGTCTAGTGGTTAGAGCAGGGGGTGCTCAGAGCCCGGACTCCTGGGTTCTCTCCCTGCTTCTGGGAGGGGAGTGGGGCCAGGTGGTTAGAACGGGGGGCTGGGAGCCAGGACTCCAGGTGACAGTTGGCTCCTAACCCTCAGGTGACAGTTGGCCTCTCTCACTCCCTCAGGTGACAGTTGGCCCCCCTCCTGTCTCTCAAGTGACAGTTGGCCCTGCCCCCTCAGGTGACAGTTGCCCTGCCCCCTCCCACCCTCTAGGAGACAGTTGGTCCGTCCCCCTCCCTCAGGTGACACCCCCCTCCTGTCCCTCATGTGACAGTTGGCCTGCCCCCTCCTACCCTCTAGGGCAGTGGTTCCCAAACTTTAACAACCTGTGAACCCCTTTCACCAAAATGTCAAGTCTCGCGAACCCCCTCCTAAAAAGGAATATTTCCAGGGATTTTCTCCTTTACCTGAGTATAAATTATAAAAGCAGTGATCTTGGAAATATAAAATTTGTTTTTATGACATGCTTATTACACACTATTTATTATTAATTATTATTTATCATTACAGTATTTTTATTACATTATGAAAATGGCAGCACTCTTCCAAGATCTCACTTCCGTAGCTTGTATCACTTTGAATAAGCTTGTTATAAGACAAGGCTCCCATGTTTCATCAAGAAGTATCAGATGTGAAACAGCATGAAGGTATCTAAGAAGCCAACTCAAAGAGTTCCTCTTATACAAGCATTCAGGTCTTGAGCAGTTCAAGCAAACAATACACATTACAACAAAGCTTAAACTTGTTCTTCATAATAATTTTAAAAACAATACTAGCTGCCTATTTAATTTTAAAAACGGCAAAAAATATCCTCCTTCCTTTCCATTTCTTATAAGGAGTCTTGAAGTTTAAATCTCCTCAGTGTGATAGATATGCTTGCTTTGATCTGCCTAGCTCTTGGAAGTCCAGGGGCTCCGGGCTGCTGGTCCCGTGCTGCCCAGGGTCCCTAAGGACAGCTCTGTCCGCCATTAGGGAATTTTTTCCCGAGAACCCCTGTAATGTTTCGCGAACCCCCAGGGGTTCACGAACCCCAGTTTGGGAACCACTGCTCTAGGGGACATTTGGTCCCTCCCCTTCCCTCATGTGACAGTTGGTCCCACCTCCTCCTCCCTCAGGGGACAGTTGGCCCTTCCCCACTCGCGCTCTCAGTGGCCGCTGGCGCCTCGCGGCGCTTCCCCGCCCGTTCCCCGCCCTTTTTTATCTCCGCAAGTCCTCTCTAGGGCCGCCCCGGCTGAGTCTGCCTGGCAACTAGTTACGCTCAGAAAGGACGGCTCCTTCTGATTGGCTGTCCCGCCCGAGCCAGGGAGGGAAAGGGAGGAGCCTGGGAGCGGCATGGGACGGGGAGGAGAATAAGGAGGCGGGGCCACGGAGTGGGAGGGGCTAAGGAGCGGGAGGGAGGGGCAGGGAGCAGCAGGAGTGTGGCTAATAGGAAAGTGGGCAGGGAGAGGGAGGGGCCATTGGGAGAGGGAGGAGCTATTGGGATGGAGGGGGAGGGGCTATTGGGAGAGGGAGGGGTAAGGAGGGGGAGGGGCCATTGGGAGAGGGAGGGGCTATAGGGAGGTGGAGGAGCCATTGGGACACAGGGATGAGGGGGCAGTTGATGTACCTAGTTCTGAGATGATAAAGCCAGAAGGGATCCGGTGATCACCTGGTCTCACCGCCTGTATAGCATAGACATAGAACTTTCCCAAAATAATTCCTAGAGGATAGCTTTTAGAAAAACACCATGACCCGTAGTATATTGTTAATTGTTAATCACTCTCACCATTGAAAAGCTATGCCTTCTAGCCAGTCTGAATGTGTCTAGCTGCAACTTCCAACCGTTGGCCCATGCTCTACCTTTCTCTGCTAGACTGAAGTGCCCTCCCTTCTGTTCTGTCTCTTCCCCCTTCCCCCCCCATCTTCCCCCATCACTGAGGTGCAGCCCCTGTGGGGGGAGCCCGGCCCAGCCCCATGGGACAGGACCCTGCTGCGGGGTGGGGGTTGGGTAGGTTTGCTTTCCACCCCCCCAAGGCTCCCCCCCAACCGCGCCAGGCCAGGTTCAGAGGGCGGTGCCAGGTCGGAGGGGGCAGCTGGGGGCAGGCGGAGCCCCTGGGCGGGGTGAAGAGGGGGACGCTGGCCTGTAATTTTGGGGCCCCCCACCAATTTGGGGCCTAGATGCGAGCCTGGTTTGTCTGTGGGTAAATCTGGCCCTGAGCAGAGGGCGCTGTCCTTGGGCAGTCAGGGCTCCCCATTGCCTAGGGCGGTGCTAGGGGCTGTGCTGCAGGGGGCGGGGGCAGCAGGGGGCTCTCAGGGCCGGCTCCAGGCACCAGCCCACCAAGCTGGTGCTTGGGGCGGCACCTGGAGGGGGGCGGCGCGGCGCTCCGGCCGCCGGGGAGAGCGGGGCCACAGCCAGGCTCGCCGCCCTCCCCCCGGCGCTCTGGCCGCCCTCCCCCCCCCGCGCCCTCCCCCCGCCGGGGCTCGCCGCCCTCCTCCCAGGGCTCCGGCCGCCCTCCCCTCCGGCGCCCTCCTCCCGGCGGCCGGGGGGAGAGCGGAGCCCCCGCCGGGGCTCGCCGCCCTCCCCCCGGGTCTCCGGCCGCCCCCCCCCCCCCCCCGTGGGGGGGGGGGGGCGGCCGGAGGCTTTTTTGCCTGGGGCGGCAAAAAAGCCAGAGCCGGCCCTGGGGGCTCTGCCCGAGCAGTCAGGGCTCCCCATGGCCCCAGGGCAGCGCTAGGGGCTGTGCTGCAGGGGGTGGGACGGGGGGCAGCAGGGGGCTCTCCCCGGGCAGTCAGGGCTCCCCATTGCCCCAGGGCGGCGCTAGGGGCTGTGCTGCAGGGGGTGGGATGGGGGGCAGCAGGGGGCTCTCCCCGGGCAGTCAGGGCTCCCCGTGGCCCCAGGGCAGCACTAGGGGCTGTGCTGGGAGCAGCGGTACCCAAGCTGGAGGAGATGGAGGGGGCGTCTCACACACACTGACCCTGTGAGTCGGGACAGGCCCTGGTTCTGATCTTGCTGCCGGGGACCCCCTCCCGCGCTGCCACCGCTCCCCGACTCACTCTGCCCTCATTGGCTCGGGACTGGCAGCTGCGGAGACAGAGCTGAGCAGAGACAGACAAAAGGAGAAGTTGGCAGAGAGGTGTGGGCTGCGGAGGAACTGAAAGCACATTGGGACCCTGGGACCCTCGTCCCACTGCCCTGTCGTCTGCCTGAGCCCGTTTTCCCCTGCTGGGATGCTGCTCTCTCTGCTGCTCCTGCCCTGGGCATGGGGGGCTCTGGCCAGTAAGTGGGGACCCCCCCTCCCTTTTTGCTATTGGGGAGGTGTGGGGGTGTAATGCCAGGATGGGGCAGCACCACGCTGGGCTAGTGACCCTTGCTGGGGGTGTAGGAGGAGGGGGGAGGCGGGTTAGGGGTCAGCAGGGAGCGTTAAGGAGACACACTCATTAATCTCTCTCCCCACCTGCTTTATCCTCCATATATTTCCTCTCCCCTCCCCACAGCCTCCCCTCCTGTCCCCACAGGGTCTCTCACCCTCCGGCTGCTCCAAACCATCATCTTCCACAACGCCAGCTCCACAGACATGGAGGGGACGGCCCTGCTGGGCGACCTGGAGACCCACTCCCTGGACTGCAGCACCTGCGAGATCCGCTTCCTGCAGCCCTGGGCCCAGCAGGGCCTGACCCCAAAGCAGTGGCAGGACCTGGAGAAGTTGATCTATAACAATCTGTCCAACTTCATCCGTATGGTGAACATTCTGGTTAAGGAACAAGGAGAGGGCTGTGAGTATGGTGCAGTCTGAGGGGGTCCCTTCCCGCACCCACCGGGGAGCTGAGAACTGACACACTCCCCGCAGCAACTGAGTGTGTCCTGACAGGGTGGATCGGGGGCAACACAGCCAGGCCCTGGCCCTTAGGCTGAATGGAGCCAGCGTCTCCTAGACAGGAAAGGCCCCGTATCCCATTCTCCACCCCATTGAGCCAGTCCCCCGCTCTGGGGCCGGATTGTAGCCTGTGCACCCTAGAGGGGAAAGGCCCCATGTCCCAGCCCCTGACCCTAGGCTCATGGTCTTTCACGACCATGTGGGGGAAGTGGAAAGGAGGGGGGAGGCTGCTCAAGGTGCCACCTGTCCTGCCTGAACCGTGAAAACTGACACATGGGCAGGAAATGCAGAGCTGAGCTAATGCCTCCCCCACCCTCCCAGCCAGCGCTGCCCCAGGGCATGGGACAGAACCCAGCACGGCTCTGCTCAGCGGCTCAGCCCAGTGTCTGCGCTGGGTGTCTGATGCTGGAGCACTAAAAGCAGGTCCTGGGCGAGACTTTCTCTCAGGAACCCCTTAACCACCTGCCCCCAAATTTGCTCCACAAAGTCCCCCCTGCACCTTGCTGGGGCAGAGCTAGTCTCACGGCAATCTGCCTGGGCAGGTGCGTTTCCCGACAGAGTGACAGCCGGCCGTGTGATCACAGCTCACAGCCGCAGGAACCACTCGGTGACAGGGCTTGGACGGATCCTCCCCGGGGCTCCGAGGTTGCAGCCTCTCCCGCTGAGCGAGTGTGTGACTCGGTGTGTCACGCCATGTGTTGCTGCTTAGGAAAGAATCCCTCGCAGAGGTGTGAACTGTCTGTGGGCAGAGGTGCCACCGCCCGGCGTCCTGCTCCACAGACAGAACCAAGGCCCGGAGACTTTTGTAACCTTGGGAAGCCAAATGTGTCCTTGCTACCGGTGCAGAGTCGAGCTCAGGGGAGCCCAGGGGTGTAAGTGTATTGAGGCTCAGGGCCACAGTTTTCTCTAGAGCACCACAAATAACGTTCTAAATAATTAAGAATTTATTTGGGACGGGGTCTCTATCTCTGGATCCCCCTGATAAAGTGACCCCAAGTTTGCACCTCAGGCCTGGATATCTCACAGCGATTTTCGAGCTAATCCGACTATGCATGTGGATGTTAGAACACTGAAAAATCAGCTTTAAACAGAACCTGCAACGTACCCTGACCTCGAGCCAGGGTCTCCCCACGATCCCACCACTATCTTGTGGCTAAACGTCCTCATTGCACCTGACTTTATGCCTTTATTTCCCCCCCCCTCCCCGTCTCCCTCTTTCTGCCCTCTCCCCCCGTTCCGGTGACCCCCTGCCCTTCCTGTTCCAGACCCCTTTGTTACCCAGTTCACCGAGGGCTGCGAGCTGCACCCCAATGGCACTTCGAGGGGATTCTGTGATGCTGGGATGAACGGCGAGGACTTTGTCAGCTTTGACACGGACAGCGGCAAATGGGTCGCTCGCCGGGGGGATAAACTGACACTCAAAGCCCAGGAGATTCTTAACTACAACAGAGATGTGACCATCATGCTTCAGTTTCTCCTGAGAATGACGTGTGTTAATCAGATCAAGAGCTTTGTCCAGCATGGGAAAGAGTCTCTGGAGAGGCAAGGTGAGGCTGGACACCACTCCCCGCTCGCTGAGATGCAGCCACCTCTGGGTTGGGGCAGGGGGCTGGTTATACAGGGCCCCCTTGCCTGGTGTACAAATGCAGCTATAGCTGGGGTGCAGCACAGTAGCCATTTCATAGCCGCACTGCACAGCAATCTAGGACAGGAAGTGAAGGCGGATTCCGTCACCACTGGTAACTGCAGGGGACAGAATTGGGGTCTGGCCAGGACAGCGGGGCCAATGCCTGACCCCGGGGAATGGAGCTGGGCTTGGCTAGTGAGTCCCTGAGGCTCAGACTGAATTGTCCCCTCTCCTCCGCCCCGTCTCTCTCCTCCTGTCTCAGAGCGGCCGGTCGCCGTGGTGTTTGCCCGAGCGCCTCCCCCAGCCGGGACCCCCGCGCCGTTACTGCTGGTTTGCCGGGTCACCGGTTTCTACCCCCGGCCCATCCGCGTGGCCTGGCTGCAGGACGGGGAGGAGGTGGGGCTGGGCGGGCGGCTGAACTCCAGCGGGATCCTGCCCAATGCGGACCTGACCTACCAGCTGCGCAGCTCCCTGGCCGTGGGGCCGGGCACCGGGCACAGCTACGCCTGCCGGGTGCAGCACAGCAGCCTGGGGGGCCAGAGCCTGCTGATCCCCTGGGGTAGGTGCACGTCCCCGGAGGGGGGGGCGGTCGTGGTCTCTGGAGTGGGTCAGGGGTGGGTCCAGGAAGTGGGATTTGGACGGAGGGAGGTCGAGGGTGTCGGTGGGTGTGTGGGGATGGACTGGGGGAAGCAGGGTGGAGGAACTGAGGGGTTGGGACAGGACTGGGCTTGGGGGAGCAGGGTGGGGTTCTGAGGGGGATAGGACAGGACTGGGACGGGGGGAGCAGGGTGGGGGCTGAGGGGAGCATGAATGGGACAGGGTAGACAGAGCTGTGTGGAGTGGGGCGGGTGAGGGGCAGGGGTCTGGGGAGATGGGCAGGGGTCTGGAGGGGATGAGACAGAGGGGAGCAGCACTGGAATGGGGGGAAGTTGAGGGGGTGGGACAGCAGGGGGAGCGATGGGGGTGGGATGACGGGGGAGGCTGAAGGAAGACTTGGGGTAGGGCAAAGCTGAAGGCAGTGGGTTGGAGGGTACGGGGGGGACTGTGGGGGAGGCTGATGGAACAGGGTGGGGGGCTTAGGGGGATGGGTTCAGGGTGGGAGGTACGGGGGGACTGCAGGGGATGCAGAGGGAACAGGGCCCACACTCCAGTCCCCAGCACGGCACCCCTGTTTTACAGAGCAGAGCAGGCCCTGGGGCCCCGGCCTGGCCGTGGGCATCACCCTGGGGGTTGTGGCTGTAGCCGCCGTGGCCGTGGTGCTGTGGCGGAGCAGACGCAGGTGAGTCCTCCCCTCTCTGGGGTGGGGGTAGGGGTGCGGCTGTTACACCCCCTAACCCATCCCCTCTGCTCTCTCCTTTCAGGGGCTGTCAGGACGTTAGACCAGGGGAGTCCAGTCCCTGAGGGGGCGGCACCGGCCCGGGCGTGGGGATCGGCCCCTCTCCTGGGGACATGGACCTTGGGGCTGGATCCATGCCCAGCTCCGTGAGGGCCGGTCTGGATCAAATCGCTGGGAGATCGGGGCCCGGGGTGGAGGGTGGGATTCTCCTCCCTCTGGGACGTTTGGGGCACATTGGACACTTGGGGGGTGCCGTGGGATCGCTGGGATCCAGGAACCGCAGGGAGCTGGCGCTGGCCTGTGCCGTTCAATAAACGCTTCAGGGAGGGGCAGCCAAGGGGAAGAGGGTTTGAGCAGGGGTGTTGGGAGCCAGGACTCCTGGGTTCTATCCCCATTTCTGGGGGGAGGGTGGAGATCCTGTTCAATCACTGAAAATAACCGTTATTTATTGATTCCCATTTGCATGGAACAGCTGCATCCTCCCCTCAGGGCGTATTGGGGCCCCCCCTGTGCATCACTGTCTGTTCCCGGAGCTCTGCCCTGCCCAGCTCCCTCTTTTCTATGGTCCTGATTTGTGATCAGACGGAAGGTGAGGGTGGGACATAGAGACAGGCGGGGCCACGGGGGTAGGAGCACACCCTGGTCCCGAGACCCCATCGCCCCGGGCCCAGAGAGTTAGACAATCCCTGTCTCTGACTCCATGGGCATTTCCCCTATGAAATAGGGGTCCCAGCCCCACCCCGACCTCCGTGATGGGGTTTTACCTCTCAGGGATTGAAATGAAACGGTTCGTGAACGGGCAGGAGCAGACGGCCGGGGTGGTGTCCACAGAGCTGCTCGACAACGGAGACTGGACCTTCCAGATCCTGCTGATGCTGGCGATGACCCCCCGGCGCAGGGACGTCTACACCTGCCAGTTGGAGCACATCAGCCTGCGGGGCCCCCTCACCGTGCACTGGGGTAAGAGCCTCTGAGTGTGGGGCAATCCCTGAGCCCCACAGGGCACCCCTATCTCTGTGGAGTCCCCTCAGGGGATGGGCCTGTGTCAGATCCTCATCCCCACCCCGGGGGCAGAGAGCGAGGACGTGACAAAAGGAAGGAGAAGCTGGGCTGAGCCCGAACCACCCGTGCTCTTGTTTTCACAGAAGTACAGACTGACTCTCCCAGGGGCAAGATGGTGGCTGGGGTCGGGGGCTCCGTGCTGGGGTTGGTCTTCATGGTCCTGGGATTGCTCGTCTGCCTGAGGAATAAGAAAGGTGAATGGCTCCGGGATGGGGCCGGCAGCCCCAGGAAATGAGTCCCCAGTGGGGCCATGACCCAGTGGCACTGGAGGGTTTCACTATGTGGAAGCAGAGAAAGAACTGTCAGAAAAGAACTGCAATGCATGACAGTTTGTTAGCAAGAGTCAGGCTAACTGTAGCCCTGATAACGCGAGATTTGTAGAAGCGAGGATTGTGTGAGGCGGGTGAGAAAGAACTGTGTGAGAAGTTATTGCGACCTTGTGTAGATAATATGGAATGTAGACTAAGAGTCTACATTAGTGAGCAAAACAAGATATCAGAATGACCTATGTATAAACAAAATGCAGTTGTTGCTCATTATTGTCTGTAACAAAAGGTATAAATGCTTGCTGTAATTGTTTACTGTTGAGAGAGACCTGCTTAGCTCTCTCCCTCTGCACAATTGTGAGAGTTAATAAAGCTTCTGACTTGCTGTACCCAAACAAAAAGTGAGAACTCAGTTTTTCTCCGACAATTTGGGGGCTCGTCCGGGATGGCAACGCCCACAGAGGCACCGGCAGTTGCTACGGATCGTTCCCCTTCGAACCCCATGGCGCCACAATAGAGGTAGGAGACCTTTTGAAATCTCTATTGGGGTGTCGGAGGAGGACTGTCCGTGGGGCCGTCTGTCCCTGTTGGGCTTACGCCATCCGAACTTATTGACTGTGCAGCAAGGTCAGATGCTGAGCGGCGTAGGGGAATTGTTTGCCGCCCCCTGTATGCATATGCGAGGTGCATAGGTTTGCACCTGTGTTGAGGGGTTGTTACTGCCTCAGCAGGAGGGGTTTTTACCGCCTCATAGTCCGGACAGAGGGGTTGTTTACCGCCTCAAGAGGGGTTTTTACCGCCTCGAGTGATGCATCGAGGTACTTGGGAATAGTACCTGAGGTACTTGGGAATAGTACCTGGAGTAAGGCCTTGGTGTGTGTGTGGTGTGTGTGTGTGTGTGTACACCAGTGTGAATTGAGTGTTACCGGAAGACGCCCAGAGTACTCTGCGAAGTCTTTTGGCTCGTGACCAGAACTACTCTAACGCAAGCCCGGTAACTAGAGGATCTTTTAGGAGATCCGACCCACGGTACGCTAACTCGGCCTGGCATCGTCCGGCGAGGAGGCTGCCTGGGTCTAGGAGTGTGTGAACCCATCTTCCCTCCCCTTTTTCCTCTCCGTGTGAGCCACTGACAGTCTGACCATCTCACTGGATGCAACAGAGTATGCGGCGCCGTCTCTCTGAGATTAGCCGACGCTCTTTGCTGAAGGGAGGTGTAGGAGGTCATGGTTACCCTCGTTAGTCTCTCCTGTGTGAATACCCTGTAGGGAGAGATCCTCAGTTTATGTGCCACTAGTGCGGACAGGGCATCCTCCTCCCTGTGTGTGTGATTGGAAAATGGGTGGGGGACAGTCTAAGGATTCCCTCTCACCCCCTAAGGGTACCCCAGCTTATTTCATGTACGTACATTATGGTCCTAAAACCTGCAGGTATTTAGAGAATTGGAATCATTACACGCGTGAAAATTCATCTAAACAATGCCCACTAGAAGGTACCTTCAATCTAGATAAGATCATACATCTCAGAGGAGCTTTTAATCACCAAAAAAGCCTCTGACACACAATGGGAGCAATTTGTCTATTGAGGAAAGGAACGGGTTAATTTGAAATTCAGCTTGGTCCAGAGAGTGAGAAGTTAACTCTGTAGTTGCTAGAGGGAATCAAGCAGTGAAACTTGGTAGGAATGTCTGTAAGTAATTCAGGCAAGAGGTTATTTAAGTGGAATTATTCGACTATGAATACGTTAGTCTAATTTGCTGAAGAACACTCCTGCTGTGTACAATCTGTGTTTTATAAGTTTGAGATGAATTGGTATTGTTTTAACGTTGCAAAACTGAGAATACTTTTGCCAGACCCAGGAGACTAGTGTTGTTTAAGGTATTTAGCATTTAATCCTTAAGGTGACTTAATGCTTTACAAGATTTAAAATGTTTCAACTAAAGACCAAAGGTTGTGGCTGCAGCAGGGTAGTCAGAGCCAGGAGAATAAAAGATTTGAATTTGTTTTTGGGTAACAAAATAGCAAATAAAAGATCTGGAAAAAAGAGAGAGAAGGACAGTGCCCCTGGCTCTGTGTGGTCGAGCTGTCACTTTACTAGGGGTGCATAGAGATTTTGTAAGCACAAAAGAAACAGTTACACCTTGTGTAGAAATTGATGTGGCTAGTGTTGTGGAAATTGAATTGTGGAGAGGATGTGCTTTTTCCCCAGAACATGTGCAGTGTATAATGTAGCAGAGGTAAAAGAAATGCAAACCTACCAATATAGGTTGTGTTGTCTTTTTCAGATCACTGTGTGTTTGAAAGCAGAAGTTAGAAGTAAAAGGCAATCAAAAGTTTGGGAAAGTTAATTGTGTCCCTTTTAAAGTAAGAATCTTTAAGCTGTGGATAGCTTTGGATCTGGAAGCAAGCCAGAAAGCATCTGTATTAATGCAATTTTCTAACTAATAAGGTAGAAGCTACTGAAACCTGGGCTGCCTATGAAACAAATACAAGGAAATATGGGGTAATTCCTCTGTTTTGCCTGAAATCAACAAGAGTATGTGTATATAAAGGAAATATATTAAGCAATCACTGACTACCCAGAAGGGGTAGACCTCTGTTCTTTTGTCTTTCAGATCATCAGAGAAAACGGATGCCAGCTGAACAGCATTCAATGTACCATGCATTTACTGGTACAATAGGAATTTTTGTGTTCTTTGTCCTGTCTTGTGGTGTTTGTCTTGTGGCCAGAATTGTTGGGTTTAATATTTTCATAAGACAGTCTAGTTCAAAATTAAATAGAAGGGTTAAATCAAAAAGCAGATACTTGTTTTGTTCAACTTGGAATACAAAGTGTTTGGATAAATCAGGAAAACGTGATATACTAAAGTCTAATACATTTGCTTAAGTAAGAAAAAGAAACTTCATTGGCCAGATTTTTAATTGAAAAATTGTTGTTAAAATTTGCATACCAACAGTCTTTGGAAACAAGGACATGGAAGGTTAACCCACTCCCCATATTGCCCATGGGATCCTTCTGGCTACCTCAGATTTCTAGCCAGAGGGCTGGGGAGGGGGGAAAGCGATTGGACACCTGAGGTTGTACCGAGTGAACTCCTCAAAAGTGGGTGTGCTTGTCCCGGTTTGTTGCTCCAAAGCTCTGTAATAAAGTTATTTTTACTGGAAGAGTGTACATGGCATACATTGAATAATAAGACTAGTGTACTGTAAAGTGTATGTGTTCATTGTTGGGAAAAAGTGTATAAGTGAAGAGTGAAAGTTTCCTTTGTAGGTTAAAAGAAGCCGAGAAAGGGAGAAGAGGAAAAAGCACGAATGAGTTAATTGAGGAAAAAATAGCTAGCAAGCTCAGTTCAAAGATAAGACCTGGCTGACAGCCACGAAAAGGGGGGGCCTGAATGTGCCCAAGCAACTGAGATCTGCAGAACACTGCCAGGCACTAATGAAATGTGTTAGGTTTCTTTTCTCACAGATAAAAGAAGTGCTCCCCAAAGACCCTAGCAGCCCTGCCATTCATTGAAACAAGGAGACTGAGTCTACATAAAGTCCATCAACGAAAGACTGCTTTTGGCTCCACACTGGAAAGGCCCTTTCCAAGTCCTGTTAACCACCAACACTGCTGTGAAGTGCCAAGGACTGCCCACCTGGACCCATGCTTCTCACTGCAAAAATACCCCTCCACCTCGGGAGGACTTTCCAGCTGCTGATCAGCCTATTTCTCCTGCTAGCTCTGCTGTGCCTCCTGGACAGCAGGGAAGGAAAAACAAGGTGAAGTGCTAGTAACCTCTCCCTTGTCCACTGACAGACCTACTGTGCCTTTGGATTTTCCTAGAAGAAGCAAAACCATTACAGGGTGATGTGCTAGTAACCTCTCCCCTGTATGATGCTAAACCACACTGTTTCAGGAAAAGAGAAGAAGGAACACTTGCTTCATTAAAACCACAAAGTCCAGGGATTCCTGACTACAAAAGACATTAAGAACTGACCCTGGTGAAGAAACAAAGAATTATACCCTGGCAGGAAGAAACTTGTGGGACCCATGCTTGGAAACGTGGTATTGATTGGATTTTGGGGTTTATTTTACAGGTTGCGCCCTGTGTTTTGGATAAGTCCTTCAGCATGTATTGCCCTCCCTAATTGGATTTTAAATGACAAGTACCAAAGGCACCTTGTTGCCATTGCCCCTGCCATCTCCTCCATTACACTATTACCCCTGTAATACATCCAAATACAGACAATGCTATATATTTGATAAAACCAATGGCCAAGGCCTTCACATTTTAGTAATTTATTTTAATATTGTTTGAAAAAATATATTTTTAAGGTTCAGGATATCCCATATAAGCGAACAATTGAATGGATCAGTGGAGATAAAAGTATATGATATTACTACCAGTGAACCCCAAGAATCTGTAATTACAATTGATGGGTTCTATAGTGAATGTTCCTGGAATTTGCACTGTGTTAAATGAAAGAGGCCCTTATTGTTATTTGGTCACCCAATTAGTGAACAATTAAACGAATACCCACAGTTTGTTTTGCCACTGGAAATTTTACCTGCATAGAAATTATTCCAGTGACTAATAATGTGACCTGTACCTTATTGCAATTAATATCAATGACCCAGAAGTTGCTGACAGAGATGGTATTGAATATCACTGAGGCTGGGAAGGCATTGCAGTGGGATCTAGCATGTTCAGAAATTCAGGATTTCCTGAATGACTAGCTGATGGCCATTCGGAATGATCTAGAACATCAGGCTTGGCCCACTGCCCTTACAGAAACATCAGGAGTACCATCTGATCTGTGGCCATGGAGACATACTTGGAGACTTTCTGGGTGGAAGTGCGGACGTTCTCAATGCTCCTTCCAAGCATATGGACCGGTAAAGGGGGTGTGGGCTCCCACATACCGAATCCTGCCGGGTCCAAGACATACATTTTAATCTCATTACCACTGCAGGCAATCATATTATTATTATTTATTTACTGGCCTGCAGATAGAGTTTTTCAAGTAGCCCTTAGGTTCCAGATACCCTTTAATTGGACTAGTTTAGTACCTGATAGATTTCAGAATTTGTTTTCACTGTTACCACAGATTCAGAAAATCTCTGAAGTACAAGGGCAAATTCACATGCTTCAAAATATATATCAAGTTGAAAAGTATGCTTTCCAGACAGCTTATAGAGTATCCACTTTATGTACTAAGTATGATGTATTGTGCTTTATGACTAAGACTGTACAACAGCCCCATTATATTATTGCTATGGGAATGTTATTGCTTGTGTTGCTATTAGTTAGCTTAGGATTATGCTATTGTTGTTGTAAAAGACGTAATAATAGTAATACCTTTCATGTTTATGCTAATCATGCATTGTCATTACATCCAATCAGAACCCCTAAGATTGAAGCATCTGATGTAGAATCTGAAGTCCAGGACTTAATGCAAATAGAGATTTAAGAATGTTTGTTGTACTAGAAGTACAAAAGGGGGGGTTGTGGAAGCAGAGAAAGAACTGTCAGAAAAGAACTGCAATGCATGACAGTTTGTTAGCAAGAGTCAGGCTAACTGTAGCCCTGATAACGCGAGATTTGTAGAAGCGAGGATTGTGTGAGGCGGGTGAGAAAGAACTGTGTGAGAAGTTATTGCGACCTTGTGTAGATAATATGGAATGTAGACTAAGAGTCTACATTAGTGAGCAAAACAAGATATCAGAATGACCTATGTATAAACAAAATGCAGTTGTTGCTCATTATTGTCTGTAACAAAAGGTATAAATGCTTGCTGTAATTGTTTACTGTTGAGAGAGACCTGCTTAGCTCTCTCCCTCTGCACAATTGTGAGAGTTAATAAAGCTTCTGACTTGCTGTACCCAAACAAAAAGTGAGAACTCAGTTTTTCTCCGACAACTAGAATTTTGATTCACCGCAATTTACGTTAGCTTCCCCTTCAGGCTCAAATCCAGTTTTCTAGTGACCGAGGAACTTCCTGCCCATCTCTCAGCCCACATCCAGGAAGTGCGGACCCAATCCCAGTCCCTGGCTTCCCATACATCTGAGTCAGACCGTTCAAACTCTGAGCTACAGCTTTGGCCTCCTGGCCTCCCCTCCACTTCTCCTCTCCTGGAACCTCAGGTTGTTACAGACACAGCTGAAGTGTTCACAAATCTGTCAGTTCCTCTCTAGTCATGAAACAAATACACTTCCCCTTTGAAAAATATGGAGACCAAACTCACTTGAGAAACGCACCAGAAACTGATGAACTCTTGACTCTGAATTTTAAGACCTACGCTACCCTCTAAGCTGCTTCCCTATTTGCCTAAACGTGAGAAACAACGTGCAATAACTTGCAGGTCAAACACCTGCGTGGATGATGCTGATACCAGAGAAATTCCCCAGACTCCATTGTGTATCCCTGGCTTCCATTTTAAATTAGCAAGAGTCAGGCCCTCATTCGAGTCTGCAGATCCCATAGCACTAAAAAATCGAATTGCCGGGAAAACCAAAGTAGGGGAAAGGTCAGCAGATCATAACTCTGAGGTAAACAACGGCTCCAGGCTAAAATTAGAACGGACCGTTTGGAATGTGGGCCATTGTCATGCGCAAGAAAGTCCTGACAGGTCGGTATAAAAGTCAGTGTATCAGCAGAAAGCCAAGGGGTAGGCGGAGAGCGAGTGGACAGTGAGGAGAAGGAGAGAAAAGCAGAGAGAAGCTTCCCTGAGCGGTCCATGCGTCCGACAACCGAATGGAGAGCTGACGGAGCAGCAGGAGAGTGTCCTGTCCTGTCCAGCAGCAGAGGGAGAAGACGCACAAACCCAAGGAGAACACAGCAGGGGCGAGAGCGAGCACAGGAGAAACAAGCAGCAAGGGAGTCAATTGGCCGTAGCTCCCTCCAAGTCAATGGGGCTAGATCCCTGCTGGGATCAGTCGGCCATAGCGCTTCTGACTTCAATGGAACGGATTTCCAGGTGCTCAGTACCTGGCCCCACTGAGCTCAGTGCAGGCGCGGACGCTTGACACCGGCTGGGATCTGGCCCAGAGGTTTTCCCTTAGCTTATTTAAAAACAGTTCTATCCAGTCAACCATTTCTGGAGCACAAGAGCTTGTGATAAAATGTTATTTTAATATGTTTTAAATAAAGCATTTTTAATGAAAACTGTCTCCTGGGAAATGTTCTTTCCGTGCAGAAATGGCTTTCAACGAAAAAATATCTTTGTGAACTATTCTCGTTGACAAAAACAATATCATATTAAAAAGGGAAATACTTTGGGAACAATGTTTCTCTTTAGCAAAAATATTTTCAGAAAAAAATCATGGTAAATGATGTGTTTTCTTGTGGACAAAAAGTGTGTGTGTGTATTTGCGTATATGTGTGTGTGTGTGTTTACATCTGTATATAATAGCTGACATGCTATGCTCCACCCCAGTGCTAGCTGCATTTATGGGAAATAATTATTTTTCTTGAGAAAAATAATGTTTATATATAAAAATACCTGTCAAGCTTCACCCCAGTGGTAGTTCAATTTATGGAACATATTTTCTTTTGTTTGCACTTGGAAATATATATATGTCTTGTGAATGTTTTTCTCCTGAAAAAGGTGAGAAATTGGAAATTTGGGTGGAAAGTAAAATTGTAGCAGGTTAGACCCTCAGCTCCCCACCCCGAGCCAGCCCACTCCCATCACTGCCTGGATCACACAGGGGGCAGCTCCCCCCTCTCAGAGCGACCAGCTCAGGCTCTCTGCAGACTCAGGCGTGGGTCCCACCCGCCCCTGGCTGGAGAGATTTCTTTGCACCCATGAGGGCTAAAAGCATTTTTGGCACTGCAAGCTGAGCGCCTGGAGATCGACTCCGGCTCACAGGACAGAAACCGTGGTCAGTTATTTGTGCATCGTATGTGCCCCCGACTCCGACACTTCTGTAGCTGATTGTAACTCACCCCCTCCCCCAGCCCCACCTGCTGCCACCTTTGCAAAAGCTGCGGCCGTGCAAGATGCTGAATTTCCTGTTTCTCACCACGAGGCGCAGGGGTGAACGTGAAGACAGAGCCCCGAGCAACTTGGCATGTTTCAGCCCACCACAGAAACTGCAGAAAGTACCAGTAACAAATGGACGCCCCCCTCATGGGCCCTCCCCCCGAGAAAGATCGGGGCCCCTGTCGTGCCAGGCTGTGCACAGACCTGAACTGAAGGATGGCAAAGGGTCTGGACTCCTGGGTTCTCTCCCAGCTCTGGGAGGGGAGTGGTCACTAGTGGGTTAGAGTCAGGGGGGCTGGGAGTCTTTTTCTGTTAGACCACACTTAACCAGACCTACGATAGAACCCAGGAGTCCTGACTCCCAGCCCTCCCCGCCAGTTCCACCTCTCCTCACTCTCTCCCCACAGCTGCAGATAGATTCACAAGCACCCCTTGTCAAATTTAACACCCAAAGCAGGTCGTGAAACGACCAGGGTCAGTGGACAAAACAACACCCCACAAAAGCCCCTCAACACAACCGCCCCGTCTGCCCCTCCACTCTCAGACCCCTTCCCGGGAGCCCACCTACCACCCAACACCTTCACTCTGAGTCGCTAGGCGCCATCCCTTCTCCGCCCACCCCTGTCCACAACCAGGCTGTCATCTGAGGCTTAGGGTGGCCAATCTTCCACCATTGTCCTGCAGTCTCCAGCAATTCAGGGTTAATCTTTAATTAAAGGATATGTCCTGGGATGGAATCTCTAGGAATACGTCCAACCAAAATTGGCCACCCGAGCTGGGGGTGATTGGCGCGGCGGTGGGTAGGAGCGATGGCACATTGGCATGTCTCAGCCAGCGGAGATCAGGTCATCCAAGAAAATATGACTGCCCGGAGATAAAGGAAGATGGGGGGCGGCTCCAGGGGGGGTGACTGAAATGCAGCTGCTGACGGGGAAGATTTTACCCACCTGCAGCCGCAGGTACAATTTGGCGGGGTCGTTTCGGACAGATAATGACTCCAAATTACCCCAAATCCCCATCACAACTACCTGCAACATGACAGCTCCTCCGAATATCGCTAGCCAGCGGTGTGGTGTAGCTATTGGCCAACCATTCAAAGTCGTGGCGCTAAGGACAATGTCTGGTTAGAAATGTCTCGTGACAGAGCCGATGAAAAAGACATGGAAAGTTGACAGGGCCGGATCGCCGACCCAGGGTGGGAATTCACGCCCATCGGCCCCCCTGGTTTGAGAGCAGAGCAGGGATTTGTGGCCCAGTGTAGGACGCAGCCCTGGCCAGGGAGCTGCTCCTGAGGACCACCACCAAGCCAGGATGCTCCAGGAGATGCCAGCTGCTGCTGTGCTGCCCCCTGCTCCAGGGCAGCCGGGCGGGGCATCAGACCAGATGCCCCAGCTCTAAACACCCCAACTGTCCCAGTCTAAATAAGGGGAATCCACCTCAGTCATACGCAGTACAGGGGCTAGGAGACACAGATGAATGCGGCTGATTCTAGGGGGCAGTGGGATTCACACACACACACACACACCAGCCTGTCCCTCACACAGTGAATAGCACATGCTCAAACACACACACACACACATCCGGCCCTCATCCCCGGCCTCTCGCTGCAGCCATCTCAGAGGCGCTGACCACAAAACTTTCCACCGCCCCCTAGGGCTGATGCTTCCGGAGGATGCTGAAGCTGAGCTGAGCTGGACCCACGGAGCCGCCCAGAGTGCGGGGACCATGGAGCTGCTGCCAGCCCTGAGCCCCGTCCTCTGCTTTGTCATCCCCACCTGGGGTGCAGGTACTAATTTAACGTGTTCATCCAGCCACCTACCCAATCTCTAGATCCATCTCTGTCCTTCTGTCCATCTGCTCCACCCCTAGATCCATCTCTGTCTGTCCTTCTGTCCATCTGCCCCACGCCTAGCTCCATCTCTGTCTGTCCTTCTGTCCATCTACCCCACGCCTAGATCCATCTCTGTCCGTCCACCTTGTAGGCCAGAGGGCTAACCTGCTAGCTTGCTTTATTATGTTCTGCCTTTATTTATTGGTTTGCTTTGGTATATTTGCCTCGTATGTTTGCATTGGATTATGTTATTATGTTTGGCTGTAACGGGTGCTACAGGCCTGTATCCTGTATGTTTAGCTTTAGCAAGTGAGCATCAGTACGGTTAAGGGGCTGGTGAGCTTAGGCTCAGATATATGGCCTAACCGATACCCTTTTAGATTTGGGGGAACTAGACATGTATATCTAAGAAACTCGGGACTCCACACAGAACACAGCAGGAATGTGGAAGTAACGACCGGAAACCAGATTGGGAAAGAAATAACAGGTTTGGGAATGAGCCAATTGGCATTAACATGTGTGACTACACTAGCCTATAGAATAAGTGCACCCCAGTATGATGTGGGTGAGGAAGTTAGATTTGGGCACAGAAGGTTGGGTACTAGCATGAATATTCAAGATATTGCTGAGATCCTATAGGAGGGCAACCCACCATGTGCAGGCAGCTTTGTCTTCTTCAGCTTTTGAGTTTCTCCACTGTCTATTCTCAGCTTCGCTACTCAGCATCTAACTCTTCAGTTCTATTGTTCACCTTCAGTCTCGAGCATCGTCGGACCCATTTGGCAGGCCAGGGATAGGCTGGTCTGTTGTCTCTTACCACCAGGTGCCCGTGTGAGGGTGCTAATCTAGGAAGCTTTGGTAAAGGCTGATGAGACAGGTCCCCCCAGAGCTATGTTATTCCCTTGTGGAGCTTTGGTAGCTTTTTCACTTATTTTAGTAAGTCTCTATGGCTGCAATTTCTCCTCAGCCTGCGTGTCCTTGTCATCCACCTCGAAGATCCTTACAAGATATTGAACTCACGGCATTTAATTCTGGGAGGCCTGATTCTGGGACAAAACCCTTGTTATCTTCTGGTCAGATCAATTGGCGAGTCTACAATAATATACCATCCTCTAAAATCAGGAAACAATCTACCCCATCCCTAGATGCTTCTCTATATGTCCATCTACCCCATCCCTTGATCCACCCCCATCTGTTCTTCCGTCTATCTACCCCATTCCTAGATCCATTTCTATCTGTCCATCCAGACATCTTCCACTACTAGATTCATCTCTATCTGTCCATCCAGCCATTCATCCCTCCCCCTAGATCCTTCTTATCTATATTTCTATCTATGTACCTATCCACCGCACCCCTAAATTAATATCTATCCATCCATACCCCATCCCTAGGGCGTCTGTATCTAGCTAGCTATCGTCCAGTCAAAGTCCTGTCTATCTATAGACAGAGAGCTAGGGATGGATAGATAGCAATGGATCTAGGGGTGGAGGATAGGTGCATGTATGGATGGATAGATCGGGGATATGTCATTTCAGGTTAACCAGATGTATTCTGTTTCCATAAAACAGAAGCATTTCATTTAAATTTTGACTCTTTTTTAAATAATATAACAGCAAATAAATTTGGAAATTGAAAAATCAAACCATTCCCTTTCGACCCTATCAAAACGCTTTTTCGTGCCGCCCACCCCATTGCTAAACAAGTTGTCGTCATCTCAATGAAACGGCATTTTCCAAAGGACAAACGTTCCATCGGGAAACATTTCCACCCGCTGTAGCTTGGAGCACAAATTGTATAAAGTCGAGGCATGTGTTTGTGGTGTATTTAAAACTGTTCAACTGACAAGCTGCCACTTTAATTTGTAAGCGGGTCTCCTGGGCCTGCCTGCAGCCTAGGGGTCTCCATGTGATCAGAGTCAGTCTGCAGAGACCCAGCCTAAACTAATGTGGGGTGAGTTGTTCCTCTCTGCCTTAGGGAGCAGCCTCTTTTCTCTCGTAGTGTGACTTGCAGTCCTCCTGCAAGAACATAAGAACGGCCATACTGGGTCAGACCAATGGTCCATCTAGCCCGGTATCCTGTCTTCCTACAGTGGCCAGTGCCAGATGCTTCAGAGAGAATGAACAGAACAGGGCAATCATTAAGTGATCCATCCCCTGTCGTCCAGTCCCTGCTTCTGCCAGTCAGAGGTTTAGAGACACCCAGAGCATGGGGTTCCATCCCTGAACATCTCGCCATTGATGGATCTATCCTCCAGGAACTTATCTAATTCCTTTTTGAGCTCAGTGATACTTTTGGCCTTCACAACATCCCCTGGCAGTGAGTTTCACAGGTTGACTGTGTGTTGTGTGAAGAAGTACTTCTTTTTGCTTGTTTTAAACCTGCTGCCTGTTAATTTAATCGGGTGACCCCTGGTTCTTGTGTTATGTGAAGTGGTAGTTAATACTTCCCTAGTCATTTTCTCCACACCATTCTTTATAGACCTCTATCATATTCCCCCCTTTACTCATCTCTTTTTGAAGCTGATCAGTCCCAGTGTTTTAATCTCTCCTCATATGGAAGCTGTTCCATGCCCCTAATCATTTTTGTTGCCTTTTTCTGTACCTTTTCCAATTCTAATGTATCTTTTTTTGAGATGGGGTGACCAGAACTGCACACACTATTCAAGGTGTGGGCGTACCCTGGATTTATTTAGTGGCATTATGATATTTTCCATTTTATTATCTGTTCCTTTCCTAATGGTTCCTACCATCCTGTTCGCTTTTTTTGACTGCTGCTGCACATTGAGTGGATGTTTTCAAAGTATCCATGATCTCTTTGAGATGTAACAGCTAAGTTAGACCCCATCATTTTATATGTTTCCCAGTGGGCCTGACTTTGCATTTAGCACCTTTGAGTTTCATCTGCCATTTCGTCACCCAGTCTAGTGAGATCCCTTTGAAACTCTGCACAGTCTGTCTTGGACGTAACTGTCCTGAGTGATTTTACGTCTAACGTCTCCGTGAGCATCTGCCGTGCACATAGCAGTGCTGATGTGGGGTATCTGTTGGAAGGGGAAGTGAAAGCCCTGTGCAGTGTGTTATCGACAGTGTTGTGAGCAGTAGCAAGGTGGACAGGAACACACAATTCTTTCCCCTTAGCTTCTTATCTCCGTGCTGCTAAGGTTTCGGGCGGCTGGGGCGTGTCTCGATACCACTCGTCGTAGTTTTCCTTTCCTGCTCTAATGTTTATTGCCCTGGTTCACGAAGGTCTCACAGTCCTTCAGAGCCCCGCTGTCCTCCGAGCATCCCCTGGCGAGACCGCGACACTCAACTGCTCCTTCGAGAACAGACAGGGCAGCATGGCCAGAGCGACTTGGACCAGAGCGCCTGGAGTAGTGCTGGATTCTGCCCATCCCTTCTACAGTGGGCGGCTCAATGTGTCCCACCTGGATCTGCTCCAGAAAGGGGAGGCCACGCTGACCCTGTCGGAGCTGGAGCAGCGGGACTCTGGTCTCTATCAGTGTCACATCAGCATCCACCAGGGAGAGAGCGGGACGGGAGCAGGCACCGAGCTGCAGGTGACGGGGAGAAACCAGAGTGACACAGGTGAGGTGGGGAATGGGGGCACGGGGCCTTCCCACCTCCAGCCCCAGGTCAGGGAACTGTCTGGCTCAAGGGGCTGAGAATCCCCTAACTCTCCTCTCCATCGCCCAGCTGCTCCCGGGAGCTCCTGTACCAGGTCGCCATCGCCCTGGGGCTCCTTCTATTCCTTGGCCTGGCAGCCACCCTCCTCCTGAAGAGACGCCGAGGTACCGAACCAGAGCCTTCCCCCCGCTAACCTCCTGGGCCCCACGGGCCAGAGCCTCTGCTACTGAACACACCCGAGCGGCCGTCTGTCCGCTGTGGTCCATGCTGGGCTGTCTGTCCATATATCCATGCCCCCACCCCGTCCTTTCTTCGCCCTCCTTCTCCCCCCGTCCCGAGATCTCTGCAGCTTCCCTCTTCACCCCAGACTCTCTCTCTCACTCCTCTGTTTTAACGTTCCTTTCTTCTCCCTTCTTCCGCAGCGCCGCCCCACTCGCAGCCCCGCCGGCGGCAGCCGAAGGTGAGACAATGCAGGCTGGGCCCGGTTCCAGCCAGTGCTTGGGTCTGGTCTCCGAATGCCAATATAGACTGGTAAATAAAAATTAATGGAGATATCCTATCTCCTAGAACTGGAAGGGACCTTGAAAGGTCATTGAGTCCAGCCCCCTGCCTTCACTAGCAGGACCAAGTACTGATTTTTGCCCCAGATCCCTAAGTGGCCCCCTCAAGGATTGAATTCACAACCCTGGGTTTAGCAGGCCAGTGCTCAAACCACTGAGCTATCCCTCCCCCCCCCCCAATACAGTGAGGGGAGAGAACCCAGGAGTCCTGGCTGCCAGACCCCACTCCTCTCCCAGAGCTGGGGAGAGAACCCAGGAGTCCTGGCTCCGAGCCCCCCTGCTCTACCCCACCAGACCCCACTCCCCTCCCAGAGCTGGGATAGAACCTCGGAGTCCTGGCTCCCAACCCCTCTAATCTGGGGTAACACGGTGGGATTTGCTCCCTGGGAGCTGCCTAGATTGGCCAGAATTAAGAGACCGGATCTGGGGTGACGAAGAAGTGGGTTGTAGCCCACGAAAGCTTATGCTCTAATAAATTTGTTAGTCTCTAAGGTGCCACAAGTACTCCTGTTCTTTTTGGTGTCCTCACTGTGTGTCTGTCCAACACAGGGCCAGGGCAGCCGGGAGGCCGCGGAGAGCGAGAGCCTGCACTACGCAGAGATTACAGTCCAGACCCCAGGACGCAGGGAACACACATCCAACCACGCCCAGTGGCGCTGAGTCCTTCCGCACCCAGCACCACCTGAGTCCCTCACACTCAGCGCCACGCAGCCACGAGGGAATTCCCCACAGGAGGAGACCCTCAAAGGGTTTGAGGGACAGCAGAAGAAAACTATCGGCATGAAGGTCCATGTGAACCCCAACAAAACCCAACTAGCCCTCTCTACGGCAGGGAATAATCTACTAGGGCATGGTCTTACCCTCAGGAAATGCCTTCTCCGGGGCCTCCTGAAGTATAACTATATCACGTCCCAGTGCGTTATTTCCCTGTCCTCTCTGGAGTGATTGCAACGCCTCCCTGTAGAGCATCACCAGGTGGGGGTAATTAACGCAGCGTCTGGTCCCTCTTCCTAACTGAGCTCGAAGAGAAACGCTAGCCCACCTCAGCATCGTGTGGGCGGTGGAATCGGTCTGAGTGACCAACGTGACAGCTCCAGCAGGCTGGAGTTGCTCAAAGAAAGTTTTTTGTTTGTTTGTTTTTTAATTAAATAATTTCTTTGTGTGAAAAATTGTCTGTTTTCAGACTTTTTTGAAAAAATGTGTTGGGTAAAAACTTTTCCTTTTCTCCATCACTTCCCTCTTCTCTTCAGTCCCCTAGTGATGTTCCAAAATCTTACCACCATTTTTTAAAATTTTCTTTTCAGAAAATCAACCTTTTTCCCCATGAAAAAAATGTTATTTTCCTAAAAAATTGATATTTTTTTTTAGAACATCATTTTTTTCCCAATGATAATGTGTCATTTTATCCCTGAAAATTGGGACACTTCCCCACCCCACAAAAAAAAAACATAATATTTTTTTCATTAAAATTTAAATTTTTTTCTGAAAATCTTTTTTCCCCTGAAAATTGGAATTTTGTCCACCATGCAAATGTTGTTGTTTTTTTAATTATGAGTGCGGGAAGAAGGGGAAAAGAGAGAAAAAGAAGGAACTAAATAAAAATCACTGGGGAAAATCGACCAACAATGTAGAGACGTAATTGAAACACGGGTTGGAAATTGGTCTCTGATTGTTTCCCTTTGGGTATTTATCATTTTTGTGGGATTTTTGTCACTCCCTCTCCCTCCCCCCCGACTTTTCTCCCCTCCCCACCTATCACCTCCCCATCTTCTCTGACCTGGGGAAGTCCTTCGTTTATGTTAGAAGGGTTGATGCAACTTCCGGTTTGCTTCTGCCCTCACTGAGATCCACCTCCGCTGTCTCCCCCTCCCTTTGAAGCATTAATCCCAGTTTCACCCGCCCCCTTTTAAATCCTGAGGGACCCACCACACCCCGGAACCCTCCCCCTCGTGTTTCCCATGCCGACCTTCGAGAGCGTTGCACCCAACTGCGGGCAAGTTGTCTATGGCTATAGTCCTGACGCCATATCTGGTCCACTTCCGCCCTGCCTTGGGCCCACTTCCTGTACTTGCTTCCGTCCCCTCCCACCTGCTCTCCTTGGAGCGATTTAACCCCTGAAGAACCAAACACACCCTGGAACTTTCCTGTGCAGCTTCCTGTTTCCTGTAGGACATTGCATCAAAACTGAGGGCAAATGCCCCATTGTGGCCACTTACATAAGAACATAAAAGCGTCCATACTGGGTCAGACCAAAGGTCCGTCTAGCCCAGTGTCCTGTCTTCCAACAGTGGCCAATGCCAGGTGTCCCAGAGGGAATGAACAGAACAGGGAATCATGAAGTGATCCATCCCCTAACGCCCATTCCCAGCTTCTGGCAAACAGAGACTAGGGACACCGTCCCTGCCCAGCCTGGCTAACAGCCATTGATGGACCGATCTGCCATGAATCTATCTAGCTCCCTTTTGAACCCCGTTATAGTCTTGGCCTTCACAACACCCTCTGGCAAGGAGTTCCACAGGTTGACAGTGCATTGCATGAAAAAATACTTTCTTGTGTTTGTTTTAAACCCGCTACCTATTAATTTCATTTGGTGGCCCCATGTTCTTGTATTATGAGAAGGAGTAAATTTACTTTCTCTATACCACTCATGATTTTATAGACCTCTATCATATCCCCCCTTAGTTGCCTCTTTTCCAAGCTGAAAAGTCCCAGTCTTATTAATCTCTCCTCATACGGCAGCCATTCCATACCTCTCATCATTTTTGTTGCCTTTTTCTGAACCTTTTCCAATTCCAATCTATCTTTTTTGAGATGGGGAGACCACATCTGCATGCAGTATTCAAGGTGTGGGCATCCCATGGATTTATATAGAGCCAATATTCCACTTCACTTCCGGCCCTCGCTTGCCTCCCCTTCCGGTTTCCATTCCCCGCCCTCCCCCATTTGTTGCCAGGTGAACGACTCATCGATTCATCGATTCCGGGACCCTCCCTCCCCAAGGCGAGTCGGCGCCCATGGTGGACGAACCGCCCCTCGCCACATTGGTGACGCAGGTGAGTCCGCAGACGCAGGTGAGTCCTCTCCTGCTCTGCGGTGGGGGTGGGGCCATTAAAACCCCATAACCCATCCCCTCTGCTCTCTCATTCCAGGGGCATTGCTGACTCCAGAGCCTGAGAGGGCGGCACCGGCCCAGGCATGGGGTTCTCCTGGGGACATGGACCTCGGGGCTGGATCTGTGCCCAGCTCTAGGACTTCCCTCCATGACGGGGTTTTACCTCTCGGGGATTGAAATCAAGTGGTTCGAGAACAGGCAAGAGCAGACGGCCGGGGTGGTTCCACGGAGCTGCTCCACAACGAAGACTGGATCTTCCAGATCCTGGTGATGCTGGTGATGACCCCCCGGTGCGGGGATGTCTACACCTGCCAGGTGGAGCACATCAGCCTGCAGGGCCCCCTCACCGTTCAATGGGGTAAGAGCCTCTGAGTGTGGGGCAACCCCTGTGCCCACAGGGCACCCCTAGCTCTGTGGAGTCCCCTCAGGGGATGGGCCTGTGTCAGATCCCCATCCACACCCCGGGGGCAGAGAGCGGAGACGTGACAAAGGGAAGGAGAATCTGGGCTGAGGACGAATCACCCGTGCTCTTGTTTTCACAGAAGCACAGACTGACTCTGCCAGGGCAAGATGGTGGCTGGGGTCGGGGGCTCCGTGCTGGGGTTGGTCTTCATGGTCCTGGGATTGCTCGTCTGCCTGAGGAATAAGAAAGGTGAATGGCTCAGGGATGGGGCCGGCAGCCCCAGGAAATGAGTCCCCAGTGGGGCCATGACCCAGTGGCACTGGAGGGTTTCACTTGAATGTTGATTCACCACAATTTACGTTAGCTTCCCCTTCAGGCTCAAATCCAGTTTTCTAGTGACCGAGGAACTTCCTGCCCATCTCTCAGCCCACGTCCAGGAAGTGCGGAGCCAATCCCAGCCCCTGGCTTCCCATACTCCTGAGTCAGACCGTTCAAACTCTGAGCTACAGCTGTGGCCTCCTGGCCTCCCCTCCACTTCTCCTCTCCTGGAACCTCAGGTTGTTACAGACACAGCTGAAGTGTTCACAAATCTGTCAGTTCCTCTCTAGTCATGAAACAAATACACTTCCCCTTTGAAAAATATGGAGACCAAACTCACTTGAGAAATGCACCAGAAAATGATGAACTCCTGAGCCTGAATTTTGGGACTTACTTATGCTACCCTCTAAGCTGCTTCCCTATTTGCCTAAACGTGAGAAACAACGTGCAATAACTTGCAGGTCAAAATCCTGCGTGGATGATGCTGATACCAGAGAAATTCCCCAGACTCCATTTTGTATCCCTGGCTTCCATTTTAAGTTAGCAAGAGTCACTCCTCTATTTGAAGCTGCAGGTCACATAGCTCTAAAAATAGAATTTGCAGGAAAACCAAAGTAGGGGAAAGGTCAGCAGATCATAACTCTGAGGTAAACAATGGTGGCAGACTGAAAATAGAACCGACCGTTTGGAATGAGGGCAGTTGTCATGCTCAAGAAAGTCTTGATGGGTCAATATAAAAGTCAGTGTGTCAGCAGACAGCCAAGGGGTAAGTGGAGAGCAAATGGACGGTGAAGAGAAGGGAAAAAAACAGAGAAGCTTCCCTGAGTGGCCCATCTGTCCAACAACCGAATGGAGAGCTGACGGAGCAGCAGGAGAGTGTCCTGTCCTGTCCAGCAGCAGAGGGAGAAGACACAGAAACCCAAGGAGATCGCAGCAGCAGAAGGAGGCAGAGAGAGAGCGCAGGAGAAGCAGTCAGCAAATGGGGTCAATCGGTTGTAGATCCATTGGAAGCAATGGGACCAGAGCCCCAGCTTGTGTCAATCAGCCATAGGTCCATCGGAGTCAATGGGGCCAGACCCCTAGTTGGTGTCTATCATCTGTAGCTCTTCTGACATCAATGGAACTGATTTACAGACTCTCATTACCGACCCCACTGAGATCAGTGCAGGCGTAGCCGTTTGACACCAGCTGAGATCTGGCCCCAACTTTTTCCTTGGCTTATTTAGAAACAGTTGTGATGTTATGAGTGTAAAATAATATTTCATTGAAAGGTGACAGGGCCAGAATGAGTTAATTAACTCAGACTGACCTGACCCATGGGTGAACTGTCGAACTGGTTAGGAAGATATGTAAATGAATAGAGCTTTGAAATGTAAGTCTGCATTGTTAGAGGTAAAAGGGTAGATGTTTGCTCAGGGCTTGTGATGTAAGCAAACAAGTCTTGTCTATTGCTATAGTTTTAAATTCAAAGATCAAAAAAGGAATATTAACATTTGTGATGATACTTGACTGAAATAGTATTATTGTCTCTATGTCTCTTTGAAGGTTAAGGTAACCTGTATCTGAACTGTTTAATGGATAAATTACCCTGTGCTAATTGCCAGGATGTTTGAGAGAAGGAGAATTAAGCCTATTGTTTTCTCAGGCCGAAAGGCTGCTGGAAATATATAAGAACCCTGGGACATGATCCTACTTCATCTCAGATCTGCTTTGGATTTCAAGAGGGGGAAACCTTAAGCCACAAAGATTGAGATCCCCAGTCACTGACTGGAGTCACCTTGAATATGGACATTGGACTATAACCTATGGACTATTTCTAAAAGGACTTTTGGCAACTACAAGCTCACCTCTGCTATGTATCTGAACCTCAAGAATTGAATTCAAGTCTGTCTGTATATTGATCTTTTAACCAACACTCTCTCCCTTTTCTTTTTTAATAAATTTTAACTTAGTTAATAAGAATTGACTATAGCGTGTATTTTGGGTAAGATCTAAGTTATAATTGAACCTGGGTATGTGGCTGATCCTTTGGGATTGGAAGAACCTTTTCTTTTATATGATGAAGTAAGATTTTCAGTAATCATCATCATATCTGATGTGTGTCTGGACAGAGGCCTGAGGCTGGGTACTTTAAGGGAACTGCGTTGTTTGGACTTCTGAGTAACCAGTGAGGTACTGTAGAAGCTGTTTTATGCTGGCTTGGTAAATCTAAGTATTGGAATATCCACCAGCTTTTGGGGTTTGTCTGCCCCGTTTGGTTTGCAGTTCACCCTGATTGAGTGACCTCAGCTGCCTCCCACGGGCAGCACCATCACAACGGTTCTGTCAAATCAAACATTTCTGGGGAACAATAACTTGTGATAAAATGTTATTTCAATGTGTTTTAAATGAAGCATTTTTAATGAAAGCTGTCTGCTGGGAAATGTTCTTCCAGTGCAGAAAGAGCTTTGAACAGAAAAAATATCTTTGTGAACTAGTCTTGTTGACAAAAACGATATCATTTTAAAAAGGAAAATACTTTGGGGAAGATGTTTCTCTTTACAAACAATATTTTCAGAAAAAATCATTATGGAAAATAATGTTTTTCCTTGTGGACAAAAAGTTGTGTTTGTGTGTGTGTATATATATATATATATATATATATATTTGTGTATGTGTGTATGTTTATATCTATATGTAATAGCTCACTGATATGCTCCATCCCAGTCGTAGTTACATTTATGGAACATATTTTCTTTTCCTTACAAATATTTCAATGTTATTTAAATAAACATTTTGCACTAGGAAATATATATGTCTTGTGAATGTACGACACACCTTGCTAAGAGGAAATTTCTAGTGGAAACAATGGGGAGAGTTTTTTAAGGCTTCTGACTTTTTTCCCAGTGCAGATGTGTTTGTTTCAAAAACATTGTAGAGTGAGACTCCTGTGGGAGGAGAGATTGCAGTAGAGAAGGTGATAGGAGGCTGGAAAATAATGCTGTTCACGAGCAAGGATCTTGGATGGAATTTCAAGTGTTCCCAGTTCAGATGTTTAAAAAATAGACTTTCCATCTATTTTTTAACACTTGTTTTTCTTCTGAACCGGGACATATGGGTGAGAAATTGGAAATTTGGGTGGAATGTAAAGTTCTAAAACAGGTTCTGTTTGGAAATGAAACATTTTAAGCAGTTGGATCAAAACAAGCCATTCTAGCTGTGACGCTTGGCCAGAAAGGGTTAAGCATCCTGCAAAATAAATTACTCAAATTCAACCCTTAAAGACATATGTGAAGATAATGTTTGTGGTTTTGTGTATTTACATATATACCGGTAGTGGTGAACAATGTAATCAACAGTCCTTGTCTATGATGTATTCTGATAATTCAGAGATCAAAAGAACATCCTAGCATTTAAATGAATTGTAAACATGGGATATCTCGGTATTCATCTCTCTTTGAAGTGGTGGAGGAACATGCCTTATGTTAATTCGTATAGAATCATAGAAGATTAGGGTTGGAAGAGACCTCAGGAGGTCATCTAATCCAATCCCCTGCTCAAAGCAGGACCAATCCCCAAGTAAATCATCCCAGCCAAGGCTTTGTCAAGCCGGGCCTTAAAAACCTCTAAGGAAGGAGATTCCACCACCTCCCTAGGTAACCCACTCCAGTGCTTCACCACCCTCCTAGTGAAATTGTGTTTCCTAATATGCAACCTAGACCTCCCCCACTGCAACTTGAGACCATTGTTCCTTGTGCTGTCATCTGCCACCACTGAGAACAGCCGAGCTCCATCCTCTTTGGAACCCCCCTTTCAGATAATTGAAGGCTGCTATCAAATCCCCCCTCACTCTTCTCTTCTGCAGACTAAAATAGCTAAGTACCAGTGATGAACCTGTTTCAAAGTTGCCCTAATTACCTATGGTTCCCCGGGATTCCAACTTGTCAAAGAAGGCTTGAAATTGTACAAAAGATCCTTTGGTCCCAATCCTTGTTATCTCAGATCTGCTTAAAGTTCATCCCCCCTCTCAGAGCGACCAGCTCGGGGTCTCTGCAGACTCAGGTGTGGGTCCCACCCGCCCTGGTTTGGAGAAATTTCTTTTCACTCCTGAAGGCTAGAAGTATTTTTTGGCACTGCAAGCTGAGCGCCTGAAGATCAACTCCGGCTCGTGGGACGGAAACCGTGGTCAGATTTGTGTGTTGCACACGGCCCCGACTCCGACACTTCTGTCGCTGATTGTAAATCACACCCCCCCCTACGTGCTGCTGCCTTTGCAAAAGCTGTGGCCATGAACGTTGCTGAATTTCCTGTTTCTCGCCAGGAGCTCAAGTGCAGACAGAGCCCCGAGCCACAGAAACTGCAGCCGTAGCAAATGGAGGGGCCCCCGGGCGCTACACAGATCTCCTGAAAAATATCGGGGCCCCTGTGGTGCCAGGTGCAGCCCAGATCAGCGCTCTTGTTATGCCAGGCTCTGCCCAGACCCGAACTGAGCAATGGCACAAGGATCTGGATTCCTGGGTTCTCTGTCCCACAGCTAGGGGAAGAGCGGGGCTGAGAAGGGGGGGGTGAGGGGCTGGGAGCCAGGACTCCTGGGTTCTCTCCCTGGCTCTGGGAGGGGAATGGGGGCTGGGAGCCAGGACTCCTGGGTTCTCTCCCCGGGCTCTGGGAGGGGAGTGGGGGCTGGTGGTTAGAACAGGGGGGGCTGGGAGCCAGGACTCCTGGGTTCTCTCCCCGGGCTCTGGGAGGGGAGTGGGGGCTGGTGGTTAGAACAGGGGGGGCTGGGAGCCAGGACTCCTGGGTTCTCTCCCCGGCTCTGGGAGGGCAATGGGGCCTAGTGGTTAGAGCAGGGGGTGCTCAGAGCCCGGACTCCTGGGTTCTCTCCCTGCTTCTGGGAGGGGAATGGGGCCAGGTGGTTAGAACGGGGGGCTGGGAGCCAGGACTCCAGGTGACAGTTGGCTCCTAACCCTCAGGTGACAGTTGGCCCCTCTCACTCCCTCAGGTGACAGTTGGCCTGCCCCCTCCTATCCTCTAGGGGACAGTTGGTCCCTCCCCCTCCCTATGTGACAGTTGGTCCCGCCCCCTCCGCCCTCAGGGGGCAGTTGGCCCTTCCCCGCTCGCGCTCTCAGCGGCCGTTGTCGCCTCGCAGCGCTTCCCCGCCCGTTTCCCGCCCTTTTTTATAGCCGCGAATCCGCCCTCGTGCCGCCCCAGCTGACTCTGCCCGGCAACTAGTGACACTCAGAAAGGATGGCTCCTTCTGATTGGCTGTCCCGCCCGAGCCAGGGAGGGAAAGGGAGGAGCCTGGGAGCGGCATGGGACGGGGAGGAGGATAAGGAGGCGGGGCCACGGAGTGGGAGGGAGAGGCAGGGAGCAGGAGTGTGCTTAATAGGAAAGCGGGGAGGGGCCATTAGAAGGGAGGGGCCACTGGGAGAGGGAGGAGCTATGGGGATGGAGAGGGAGGGGCTATTGGGAGAGGAAGGGGCAAGGAGGGGGAGGGGCCATTAGGATGGAGGGGGGGCTATTGGGAGAGGAAGGGGCTATGGGACAGAACCCTGCTGCGGGGTGAGGGGAGGCGGGTTTGCTTTCCATCCCCCCCCAAGTCACCCCCCTCCCCCACGCCAGGCCAGGTTCAGGGTGCGGTGCCAGGTCGGAGGGGGCAGCTGGGGGCAGGCGGAGCCCCTGGGCGGGGTGAGGAGGGGGACGCTGGCCTGTAATTTTGGGACCACCCTCCACCAATTCGGGGCCTAGGTCCCTGCCTGGTTTGTCTGTGGGTGAATCTGGCCTGAGCGGGGGTCGCTGTCCCCGGGCAGTCAGGGCTCCCCATTGCCCCAGGGCGGCACTAGGGGCTGGGCTGCAGGGGGCGGGGCGGGGGCAGCAGGGGGCTCTGCCCGGGCAGTCAGGGCTCCCCATGGCCCCAGGGCGGCGCTAGGGGCTGTGCTGCAGGGAGCGGGACGGGGGCCTCTCCCCGGGCAGTCAGGGCTCCCCATTGCCCCAGGGCGGCGCTAGGGGCTGTGCTGCAGGGAGTGGGGCAGGGGGCTCTCCCCTGGCAGTCAGGGCTCCCCATTGCCCCAGGGCAGCGCTAGGGGCTCTGCTAGGAGCAGCGGTACCCAAGCTGGAGGAGATGGAGGGGGGGCATCTCACACACACTGACCCTAGGCGTTGGGACAGGCCCTGGTTCTGCTCTTGCTGCCGGGGATCCCCCTCCCGCGCTGCCACCACTCCCCGACTCACTCTGCCCTCATTGGCTCGGGGCTGGCAGCTGCGGGCACAGAGCTGAGCAGAGACAGACAAAAGGAGAAGTTGGCAGAGGGATGTGGGCTGCGGCGGAACTGAAAGCACATTGGCATCCTGGACCCCTTGTCCCGCTGCCCTGTCGTCTTCCTGAGCCCGTATTCCCTTGCCGGGATGCTGCTCCCTCTGCTGCTCTTGCCCTGGGCATGGGGGGCTCTGGCCGGTAAGAGGGGACCCCCCCTCCCTTTTTGCTACTGGGAGGGTGGGGGGGTGTAATGCCAGGATGGGGCAGCACCACGCTGGGCTAGTGACCCTTGCTGGGGGTGTAGGAGGAGGGGGGAGGCGGGTTAGGGGTCAGCAGGGAGCTTTAAGGAGACAGACTCATTTATCTCTCTCCCCACCTGCTTTATCCTCCATATGTTTTCTCTCCCCTCCCCACAGCCTCCCCTCCTGTCCCCCCAGGGTCTCTCACCCTCCGGCTGCTCCAAACCATCACCTTCCACAACGCCAGCTCCACGGACATGGAGTGGACGGCCCTGCTGGGTGACCTGGAGACCCACTCCCTGGACTGCAGCACCTGCAAGGTCCGCTTCCTGCAGCCCTGGGCCCAGCAGGGCCTGACCCTGAAGCAGTGGCAGGATCTGCAGGAGTTCATCTATAACAATCTGTCCAAATTCATCCGTATGGTGAATGATCTGGTTGAGGATGAAGGAGAGGGCTGTGAGTATGGCGCAGTCTGAGGGGGTCCCTTCCCTCACCCACCGGGGAGCTGAGAACTGACACGCTCCCCGCAGCAACTGAGTGTGTCCTGACAGGGTGGATCAGGGGCAAGACAGCCAGTCCCTGGCCCTTAGGCTGAATGGAGCCAGAGTCTCCTAGAGGGAAAGGCCCCGTATCCCATTCTCCACCCCACTGAGCCAGTCCCCCGCTCTGGGGCCGGATTGTAGCCTGTGCACCCTAGAGGGGAAAGGCCCCATGTCCCAGCCCCTGACCCTAGGCTCATGGTCTTTCACAACCATGTGCCCTACCAAAGGCCTTTGTCGAAGGAGGGGGAAGTGGAAAGGAGGGGGGAGGCTGCCCAAGGTGCCACCTGTGCTGCCTGAACCGTGAAAACTGACACATGGGCAGGAAACGCAGAGCTGAGCTAATGCCTCCCCCACCCTCCCAGCCAGCGCTGCCCCAGGGGATGGGAGAGAACCCAGCATGCCTCTGCTCAGCGGCTCAGCCCAGGGTCTGCGCTGGGTGTCTGATGCTGGAGCACAGGGCCGGCGCTTCTATTTAGGTGACCTAGGCGGTTGCCTAGGGCGCCAGGATTTGGGGGGGCGGCATTTTGCCGCCCTCGGCGGCAATGCGGCGGCGGGGGTCCTTCCGCGCTCCGGGTCTTTGGCGGCAATTCTGCTGCGGGTCCTTCACTCGCTCCGGGACCCGCTGCAGAATTGCTGCCGACAACCGGGAGCACGGAAGGACCCCCGCCTAGGGCGCCAAAAACCCTGGCGCCGCTCCTGCTGGAGCACTAAAAGCAGGTCCTGGGCGAGACTTTCTCTCAGGAACCCCTTAACCACCTGCCCCCAGATTTGCACCACAAAGTCTCCCCTGCACCTTGCTGGGGGAGAGCTAGTTTCACGGCAATCTGCCTGGGCAGGTGCGTTTCCCAACAGAGTGACAGCCGGCCGTGTGATCACAGCTCACAGCCGCAGGAACCGCTCGGTGACAGGGCTTGGATGGGTTCTCCTGGGGCTTCAAGGTTGCAGCCTTTCCCGCTGAGCGAGTGTGTGACTTGGTGTGTCACGCCATGTGTTGCTGCTTAGGAAAGAATCCCTCGCAGAGGTGTGAACTGTCTGTGCGCAGAGGTGCCACTGCCCAGCGTCCCACTGCACAGACAGAACCAAGGCCTGGGGACTTTTGTAACCTTGGGAAGCCAAACGTGTCCTTGCCACCGGTGCAGAGCTGAGCTCAGGGGAGCCCAGGGGTGTAAGTGTATTGAGGCTCAGGGCCACAGTTTTCTCTAGAGCATCACAAATAACGTTCTAAATAATTAAGCATTTATTTGGGACGGGGTCTCTATCTCAGGATCCCCCTGATAAAGTGACTCCAAGTTTGCACCACAAACTCTGCCTCATACCCCGATGTCTCACAGTGATTGTCGAGCCAATCCGACTATGCATGTGGACATTAGAACACTTTGAAAAATCAGCTTTAAACAGAACCTGCAACGTACCCTGACCTCGAGCCAGGGCTGCCCCACAATCCCACCACCATCTTGTGGCCAAACGTCCTCATTGCACCTGACATTATGCCTTTATTTCCCCACACACAAAGGCCTGGTCTACACTACGACTTTAATTCGGATTTAGCAGCGTTAATCTGAATTAACCCTTCACCCGTCCACACTACAGAGCCAGTTAATTCGAATTAAAGGGCACTTAAAATCGATTTCTGTACTCCACCTCGACGAGCGGAGTAGCGCCAAAATCGATTTTGTTAATTCGAATTAGGGTTAGTGTGGCCGCACACCACCGAATTAATGTGGTTAAATTAATGGGGTAGTGTGGCCGCACACCACCGAATTAATGTGGTTAAAAACCGAATTAATGTGCTTAGTGTGGCCGCGCACAATGGAATTTATACAACCTGTTTCCCAAATTCGAATTATCTAAATTCGGATTAATCCCGTAGTGTAGACATACCCACACACTGTCCCGGTGACCTCTGGACGGCCTGTCCTCATCCCCCTGCCCTTCCTATTCCAGACCCCTTTGTTACCCAGTTCTCCATTGGCTGCGAGCTCCTCCCCAATGGCACCTCGAGGCGATTCTGTGATGCTGGGATGAACGGCGAGGACTTTGTCAGCTTTGACACGGACAGCGGCAAATGGGTCACTCGCCGGGGGGATAAACTGACTCTCAAAGCCCAGGAGATTCTTAACTGCAACAAAGTTGTGGCCATCAAGCTTCAGTTTGTCCTGAGAATGACGTGTGTCAGTCAGCTCAAGAGCTCTGTCCAGCATGGGAAAGAGTCTCTGGAGAGGCAAGGTGAGGCTGGACACCACTCCCCGCTCGCGGAGATGCAGCCACCTGTGCGGTGGGGCATGGGAGCTATTTACATGGGGAACCCTCGCCTAGCTGTGAGGTGCAGCCACCTCTGGTGTGGGGCACAGGGGCTGGTTATACAGGGACCCCTTGCCTGGTGTACAAATGCAGCTATAACTGGGGTGGAGCACAGTAGCCATTTCACAGCCGCACTGCACAGCAGTTTAAGACAGAAGTGAAGGGGATTCCGTCACCACTGATAACTGCAGGGGGCAGAATTGAGGTCTGGCCAGGACAGCGGGGCCAACGCCTGACCCCGGGGAATGGAGCTGGGCTTGGCTAGTGAGTCCCTGAGGCTCAGACTGAATCGTCCCCTCTCCCCCGCCCCGTCTCTCTCCCTCCTGTCTCAGAGCGGCCGGTCGCCGTGGTGTTTGCCCGAGCGCCTCCCCCAGCCGGGACCCCCGCGCCGTTACTGCTGGTTTGCCGGGTCACCGGTTTCTACCCCCGGCCCATCCGCGTGGCCTGGATGCAGGACGGGGAGGAGGTGGGGCCGGGCTGGTGGCTGAACTCCAGCGGGATCCTGCCCAACGCGGACCTGACCTACCAGCTGCGCAGCTCCCTGGCCGTGGGGCCGGGCGCCGGGCACAGCTACGCCTGCCGGGTGCAGCACAGCAGCCTGGGTGGCCAGAGCCTGCTGATCCCCTGGGGTAGGTGCACGTCCCCGGGGTGTCTGGGTGCGGTCGTGATCTCTGGAGTGGGACGGGGTTGGGTCCAGGAAGTGGGATTTGGACGGAGGGAGGTCGAGGGTGTCGGTGGGTGTGTGGGGATGGACCAGGGGAAGCAGGGTGGAGGAACTGAGGGGGAGAAGACTGGGATGGGGGGAGCAGAGTGGGGGCTGAGGGGAGCATGAATGGGACAGGGTAGACAGAGCTGTGTGGAGTGGGGCGGGGGAGGGTCGGGGGGCTGGGGAGATGGGAAGGGGTCTGGAGGGGATGAGACAGAGGGGAGCAGGACTGGAATGGGGGGAAGTTGAGGGGTGGGACAGCAGGGGGAGCGATTGGGGTGGGATGACGGGGAGGCTGAAGGAAGACTTGGGGTAGGGCAAGGCTGAGGGCAGTGAGTTGGGGGGCACAGGGGAGACTGTGGGGGAGGCTGATGGAACAGCATGGGGGGCTGAGGGTGATGGGTTCAGGGTGGGAGGTGCAGGGGGGACTGCGAGGGAGGCAGAGGGAACAGGGTCCTTACTGCTGTCCACGTTCTGAGCATGGCACCCACCTTCCCCCCTGTTTTACAGAGCACAGCAGGCACTGGGGCCCCGGCCTGGTCATGGGCATCACCCTGGGGGTTGTGGCCGTAGCCGCTGTGGCCGTGGTGCTGTGGCGGAGCAGACGCAGGTGAGTCCTCCCCTCTCGTGGGTGGGGGGGGGCCGTTACACCCCCTAACCCATCCCCTCTGCTCTCTCCTTCCAGGGGCTGTCAGGACGTTAGACCAGGGGAGTCCAGTCCCTAAGGGGGCGGCACCGGCCCAGGCGTGGAGATCGGCCCCTCTCCTGGGGACATGGACCTTGGGGCTGGATCTGTGCCCGGCTCTGTGAGGGCCGGTCTGAATCAAATCGCTGGGAGATCGGGGCCCAGGGTGGGGGGTGGGATTCTCCTCCCTCTGGGACGTTCGGGGCACGTTGGACACTTGGGGACGCTGTGGGATCGCTGGGCAGGGCCGCCCAGAGGGAGGGGGCAAGTGGGGCAATTTGCCTCAGGCTCCGCAGGGGCCCCCAAGAGAATGTCTGAGGCATCCATTGTTTATGCTACCTTAAACGTCCTCAAGTAGACTTCTTATGTGAATTGGAGCTTTCCAAGATTCATTGTTCTTTAAGTGTCTCTTGATTAGGTACTTAACTTCAACATTCCTTTCTCTAGGAACTGACCAAATGCTCTACTAAGGTTATTTAGAAATCAAGCCAGTACACAGCCAATATTTATAACTTGGAATACAAAAATGATACATGCATGCAGATAGGATTAATAGATTCAGTAGATCATAACCTTTATATAGATATGTTACATAGCATATGTAGCATAGATAGTTTCAGTTGATCATATTCCAGTGATGTCATATTCCCATAAAGCATTATGGGGTACAGCATCATGCTACCTAAAAAAATGAAAGATACCAAGGGAATTAATTTGTTTGCAGGTATCATCACATAGTCAATGATCATAGGGGTTAGAAAAATGAAACGTACATATCTTTCAGGATTTGAGAAGAGAAAGCAGAAGAAAGCTAGACAGACACAAGAAGAAAAGGGAAAAATAACTTCACAAATTTCTTCAGGCACAATCCAAGAAAAGAAAAGGCGGTGTATGAGGAATCCAAAATATTACCACATTCAGAAAACAATGTTATGGTTGTTGCAGAGGAAGAGAAGGAAATCCAGCCTCTTTGGCTAGACAATGGAGAACACAGTGGTAACACTGCTATAGCTGAGAAACTGGTACAGTCAGCTAGTCCTGCTGCTGTAGATGGGAATGATGAAAAAGAGTTGTGCAGTAATGACCCAGCCTCTTGGAAGTACCTAGATATAAAGAAAAGAGCTGTTATTGTATTGAAGGGTCCACCGCATAAGCCCAAAAACTTTCCGTGTGATTCTTTTGGCAGGAAATTGCCGATAACAGTTTTTTCCAAACATCGGAGGAATGGTGAATGTATTGAAAGAGACTGGATGGTGTGGAGTAAAGATGCTGCAGCAATATTTTGTTTTCCCTGCAGTCTCTACAGAAGTGAAACTCAAACTAACCAATTACATCATTCAAAATTTGTCAAAGGTGGAATTGCTGATAATTGGAAAAAGATTTACGAGAAAATCAAGAGTCATGAAGAAAACGCTTTACATTTGAGCAATTACATTAAGTGGAAGGAATTATTTCAGACACTCAGTGATAAAAGAGGCATTGATGCAGTATTACGACATAATTCTTTTCGTAGCAAAGAATAATCTGCCATTTTGTGGTAGCCATTCTACTGTTGATTATGACGACTGTGCGTTTTTCTTGCCAACACTGAAGCTTGTGGACAGGTACAATAGTGAGGTGAAACAACATCTAGAGATGGTAGCTCAATGCAGAGAGTCTGGTCGAAGAATGCAGGCTCACTACCTGTCATGGCGTAGTCAGAATGAGTTCTTGAAACTATGTGGGGAGAAAGTTTTAAACTCTATTCTTGAAGAGGTAAGAAAAGCCTGATCTTTCAGCATTGTTGTTGATGGTACACCTGATGTTTCACACACAGAGCAGTTAGTTTTTATTCTCAGATATGTGATGGGAAAAAATGGAAATTGGGATGTGCATGAAAGATTTGTTAAACTAGTAGCTTTTGAAAAGAAGACTGGCGCAGATATAGCAGAACAGATAAAGAGGAGTTTAAAAGAATGTGACTTAGAACTATCTTGGTGCAGAGGGCAGGGATATGACAATGCCTCTAACATGTCAGAAAATTTCAGGGAGTAAAAACAAGAATTTTGGAAGAAAATACCCAAGCCTATTTTTCTCCATGCAGCGCTCACACGCTGAACCTCTGTGGCACCCACGCTATGGAAACCAGTGTAGAGGTAAAAACATATTTTGGAAATGTTCAGAAACTCTATAAAGTATTTGCTCTTAGCCCTGCGAGATGGAAAATTTTGCAGACAACTACAAATATATCTCTTCACTCTGTATCTAAAACTGGGTGGAGTGCAAGAGTTGATGCTGTTCGCCCCCTAATCAAAAATCACACAGGCGTGCTGAAAAGTTTAATTAAAATTGAAGAGGAGCTTCATTTACCTCCCGAAATCCAGGCAGATGTTGACTGTTTGATTAAGTGGCTTAAGTCATTTGAATTTGTACTTCTTACTACAATATGGTTTAAAGTGCTTCAGTGTATTGATGATAAGAACAAGGTCCTACAAAGCACCAAATTAACAATGGAAGAGGGAGCTAAACACGTGAGCAACTTGGTCAAGGAAATTTGAACAATGAAAGATTCTTGGCCAATTTTTTTTGAAGAAGCCAAACAAGTCACTTCAAGCCTAAGCATTGACCCAAAAATGAAAAGTGACTCAAGGATCCGGAAGAACAAGCGATTCTTTGACGACACAGGGGATGCAGACTATACCTTTGACTCTCCCGATATTCAGTTCAAAGCACAGGTGTTCTTCCCGACAATGGATTTGCTTCTATCAGAGCTAGGAGGTCTTGGCGAAAGAATGGCTGAAGTCTCAAATTTATTTTCACCCATTTTGTGTCCACCAGATAAAGTGGATGAATCTTCTATAGAAAATGTTGTTGACGCTTTGGCCACAGCGTATCCAAAAGACCTCCAGAGAGAAGATCTTAAAGAGGAACTTAGAATCTTTTACAAAATAAAAGAAGATTCCAACTTAAGAGTTGATGGACATATAACCTCTGCACTTACACTTCTTAATGCTCTCTTCAAAAAAGGGTTGGAAAATGTGTTTCCTCAGATTTGTATTTGTTTACGCCTACTAACAGTGTTGCCAGTGTCAGTAGCACTGGGAGAGCATGCATTTAGTAAACTAACATTGATTAAAAATCATTTGCGTTCAGCCAACGGGGAAGAAAGGCTGAACCATTTGTTCACTTTGAGCATAGAATATGAAATGGCCAAAGACATACGTTTTGATGACATTATTAATGAGTTCGCCAAAATGAAAGCGAGGAAAAAATTTGCAGCTGTATAATTAATGTTCAGAACAATTTGTAAAAAAACGATTTCATAAGAAGCATTATGTAATTGCAAGTGTATACATACCATTAAAGCATTTAATGTTTTTAAATAATGTATTTCGTGTATTTTCAAATTATTAAAAATTATTTTTGAATGTATTTCACTGGTTATTTTTACATTTCCAAATACATGTTACTATAGTATTGCAACTTTTTTTTATGGAAGGGGCCCCCAAAATTGCTTTGCCCCAGGCCCCCTGAATCCTCTGGGCGGCCCTGTCGCTGGGATCCAGGATCCGCAGGGAGCCACCGCTGGCCTGGGCCATTCAATAAACCCTTCAGGGAGGGGCAGCCAAGGGGAAGAGGGTTTGAGCAGGGGTGTTGGGAGCCAGGACTCCTGGGTTCTATCCCCATTTCTGGGGGGAGGGTGGAGATCCTGCTCAATCACTGAAAATAACCATTATTTATTGATTCCCATTTGCATGGAACAGCTGCATCCTCCCCTCAGGGCGTATTGGGGCCCCCCCTGTGCATCACTGTCTGTTCCCGGAGCTCTGCCCTGCCCAGCTCCCTGTTTTCTATGGTCCTGATTTGTGATCAGACGGAGGGTGAGGGTGGGACATAGAGACAGGCGGGGCCACAGGGGTAGGAGCACACCCTGGTCCCGAGACCCCATCGCCCCGGGCCCAGAGAGTTAGACAATCCCTGTCTCTGTCCCCATGGGCGTTTCCCCTATGAAATAGGGGTCCCAGCCCCACCCTGACCTCCTGGTTTGCTCCGTGATGGGGTTTTACCTCTCAGGGGTTGAAATGAAACGGTTCGTGAATGGGCAGGACCAGACGGCCGGGGCGGTGTCCACGGAGCTGCTCCACAACAGAGACTGGACCTTCCAGATCCTGGTGATACTGGCGATGACCCCCCGGCGCTGGGACGTCTACACCTGCCAGGTGGAGCACATCAGCCTGTGGGGCCCCCTCACTGTGCACTGGGGTAAGAGCTCTGAGTGTGGGGCAACCCCTGAGCCCGCAGGGGCACCCCTAGCTCTGTGGAGTCCCCTCAGGGGATGGGCCTGGGTCAGATCCCCATCCCCACCCAGGAGGTGGAGAGCGGGGACGTGACAAAAGGAAGGAGAAGCTGGGCTGAGCCCGAACCACCCGTGCTCTTGTTTTCACAGAAGCACAGACTGACTCTCCCAGGGGCAAGATGCTGGCTGAGGTTGGGGGCTCCGTGCTGGGGTTGGTCTTCATGGTCCTGGGATTTCTCGTCTGCCTGAGGAATAAGAAAGGTGAATGGCTCCGGGATGGGGCCATGACCCAGTGGCACTGGAGGGTTTCACTAGAATTTTGATTCACCACAATTTATGTTAGCTTCCCCTTCAGGCTCAAATCCTGTGAGAGCTAGAAGCATTTTTGGCAGTGCAAGCTGAGTGCCTGGAGATCGACTCCGGCTCACGGGACGGAAACCGTGGTCACTTATTTATGCATCGTATGTGCCCCCGACTCCGATACTTCTGTAGCTGATTGTAACTCACCCCCTCCCCCAGCCCCACCTGCTGCCACCTTTGCAAAAACTGCAGCCGTGCAAGATGCTGAATTTCCTGTTTCTGACCACGACGCGCAGGGGTGAAGGTGACGTTTCAGCCCACCACAGAAACTGCAGAAAGTACCAGTAACAAATGGACGCCCCCCTCATGGGCCCCCCCCCGAGAAAGATCGGGGCCCCTGTCGTGCCAGGCTGTGCACAGACCTGAACTGAAGGATGGCAAAGGGTCTGGACTCCTGGGTTCTCTCCCAGCTCTGGGAGGGGAGTGGGGACTAGTGGGTTAGAGTCAGGGGGGCTGGGAGACTTTTTCTGCTAGACCACACTTAACCAGACCTACGATAGAACCCAGGAGTCCTGACACCCAGCCCTCCCCCCAGCTCCACCTCTCCTCACTCTCTCCCCACAGCTGCAGATAGATTCACAAGCACCCCTTGTCAAATTTAACACCCAAAGCAAGTCGTGAAAGACCAGGGTCAGTGGACAAAACAACACCCCAAGAAAGCCCCTCAACACAACCGCCCCGTCTGCCCCTCCACTCTCAGACCCCTTCCCGGGAGCCCACCTACCACACGACACCTTCGCTCTGAGTCGCTAGGCGCCATCCCTTCTCCGCCCACCCCTGTCCACAACCAGGCTGTCATCTGAGGCCTAGGGTTGCCAATCTTCCACCATTGTCCTGGAGTCTCCAGCAATTCAGGGTTAATCTTTAATTAAGGGTTATGTCCTGGGATGGAACCTCCAGGAATACGTCCAACCAAAATTGGCCACCCGAACTGGGGGAGATTGGCGCGGTGGTGGGTGGGAGCGATGGCACATTGGCATGTCTCAGCCAGCGGAGATAAGTCATCCAAGAAAATATGACTTCCTGGAGATAAAGGGAGATGGGAGGCGACCCCAAGGGGGGTGACTGAAATGCAGCTGCTGATGGGGAAGATTTTACCCACCCGCAGCCGCAGGTACAATTTGGCGGGGTTGTTTCGGACAGATAATGACTCCAAATTACCCCAAATCCCCATCACAACTACCTGCAACCTGACAGCTCCTCCGAATATCGCTAGCCAGCGGTGTGGTGTAGCTATTGACCAACCATTCAAGGTCGTGGCGCTAAGGACAATGTCTGGTTAGAAATGTCTCGTGACAGAGCCGATGAAAAAGACATGGAAAGTTGACAGGGCCGGATCGCCGACCCAGGGTGGGAATTCACGCCCGTCGGCCCCCCTGGTTTGAGAGCAGAGCAGGGATTTGTGGCCCAGTGTAGGACGCAGCCCTGGCCGGGGAGCTGCTCCTGGGGACCACCACCAAGCCAGGATGCTCCAGGAGATGCCAGCTGCTGCTGTGCTGCCCCCTGCACCAGGGCAGCCGGCCGGGGCATTAGACTAGATGCCCCAGCTCTAAACACCCCAACTGCCCCAGTCTAAATAAGGGGAATCCTCCTCAGTCATACGCAGTACCGGGGCTAGGAGACACAGAGGAATGCGGCTGATTCTAGGGGGCAGTGGGATTCACACGCACACACACACACATACACACACACACACACACCAGCCTGTCCCTCACACAGTGAACAGCACATGCTCAAACACACACACACACACACACACATCCGGCCCTTGTTCCCCGCCTCTCGCTGCAGCCATCTCAGAGGCGCTGACCACAAAACTTTCCACCGCCCCCTGGGGCTGATGCTTCTGGGGGATGCTGAGCTGAGCTGAGCTGGACCCACGGAGCCGCCCAGAGAGCGGGGACCATGGAGCAGCTGCCAACCCTGAGCCCCGTCCTCTGCATCCTCCTCTTCATCCCCACCTGGGCAGCAGGTAGTAATTTAGCATGTTCATCCAGCCACCTACCCCATCTCTAGATCCATCTCTGTCCTTCTGTCCATATGCCCCACGCCTAGATCCATCTCTGTCTGTCCTTCTGTCCATCTTCTCCATCCCTAGATCCATCTCTGTCTGTCCTTCTGTCCATCTGCCCCACGCCTAGATCCATTTCTGTCTGCCCTTCCTTACATCTGCCCCTTGCCTAGATCCATCTCTGTCTGTCCTTCTGTCCACGTACCCCACCCCTAGATTCATCTGTCTGTCTACCTTGTAGGCCAGAGGGCTAACCTGCTGGCTTGCTTTATGATTTTCTGCATTTATTTATTGGTTTGCTTGGTATATTTGCCTTGTACGTTTGCATTGGATTATGTTATTATGTTTGGCTGTAACGGGTCCTACAGGCCTGTATCCTGTATGTTTAGCTTTAGCAAGTGAGCATCAGTATGGTTAAGGGGGCTGGTGAGCTTAAGCTCAGATATATGGCCTAACTGATACCCTTTTAGATTTTGGGGAACTAAACATGTTTATCTAAGAAACTCGGGACTTCACGGTAACCACATGGGACACCACAGGAATGTGGAAGTAACGACCAGAAACCAGATTGGGAAAGAAATAACAGGTTTGAGAATGAGCCAATTGGCATTAACATGTGTGACTACACTAGCCTATAGAATAAGTGCACCCCAGTATGATGTGGCTGAGGAAGTTAGATTTGGGCACAGAAGGTTGGGTACTAGCATGAATATTCAAGATATTGCTGAGCTCCTATAGGAGGGCAACCCACCATGTGCAGGCAGCTTTGTCTTCTTCAGCTTTTGAGTTTCTCCACTGTCTATTCTCAGCTTCGCTACTCGGCATCTGACCCTTCAGTTCTATTGTTCACCCTCAGTCTCGAGCATCGTCGGACCTGTTTGGCAGGCCAGGGATAGGCTGGTCCATTGTCTCTTACCACCAGGTGCCCGTGTGAGGGTGCTAATCTAGGAAGCTTTGGTAAAGGCTGAGGTGACAGGTCCCCCCAGAGCTGTGTTATTCCCTTGTGGAGCTTTGGTAGCTTTTTCACTTATTTTAACAAGTCTCTAAGGCTGCAATTTCTCCTCAGCCTGCGTGTCCTTGTCATCCACCTCGAAGGTCCTTACAAGATATTGAACTCACGGCATTTAATTCTGGGAGGCCTGATTCTGGGACAAGAACCTCATTATCTTCTGGTCAGATCAATTGTGAGTCTGCAATAATATATCATCCTCTAAAATCAGGCAACAATCTACCCCATCCCTAGATGCTTCTCTATCTGTCCATCCATCCTCGACTTCTAGATCCACCCCCATCTGTTCTTCCGTCTATCTATTCCATTCCTAGATCCATTTCTATCTGTCCATCCAGCCATTCATCCCTCCCCCTAGATCCTTCTTATCTATATTTCTATCTATGTACCCATCCACACCACCCCTAAATTAATATCTATCCATCCATACTCCATCCATGGGCATCTGTATCTAGCTAGCTATCGTCCAGCCAAGATCCTGTCTATCTATAGATAGAAAACTAGGGATGGATAGATAGCTATGGATCCAGGGGTGGAGGATCGGTGCATGTATGGATGGAAAGTTACGGATATGTCATTTCAGGTCAACAAGACGTATTCTATTTCCATTTTGACTCTTTTTTAATAATATAGCAGCAAACCATTCCCTTTCGACCCTATCAAAATGCTTTTTCATACCACCCACCCCATTGCTAAACAAGTTGTTGTCATCTCAATGAAACAGCATTTTCCAAGGGACAAACGTTCCATCAGGAAACATTTCCACCCACTGTAGCTTGGAGCACAAATTGTATAAAGTCGAGGCATGTGTTTATGGTTTACTTAAAACTGCCTGCAGCCGAGGGGTCTCCATGTGATCAGAGTCAGTCTGCAGAGACCCAGCCTAAACTAATGTGGGGTGAGTTGTTCCTCTCTGCCTTAGGGAGCAGCCTCTTTTCTCTCTCTCAGTTTTGGGGGTTTTGTGTCTTAGGATTCTGAATTCTAGGAAATGAAGTTGTGTGACTCGCAATCCTCCTGCAAGAACATAAAAATGGCCATACTGGTCCATCTAGCCTAGTTCATCTAGCCCAATATCCCGTCTCTGACAGTGGCCAGTGCCAGATGCTTCAGAGAGAATGTACAGAACAGGGTAATCATCAAGTGATCCATCCCTGTCGTCCAATCCCTGCTTCTGGCAGTCAGAGATTTAGAGACACCCAGAGCATGGGGTTGCATCCCTGACCATCTTGCCATTGATGGACCTATCCTCCAGGAACTTATCTAATTCCTTTTTTAGCTCAGTGATACTTTTGGCCTTCACAACATCCCCTGGCAGTGAGTTTCACAGGTTGACTGTGTGTTGTGTGAAGAAGTACTTATTTTTGCTTATTTTAAACCTGCTGCCTGTTAATTTCGTCGGGTGACCCCTGGTTCTTGTGTTATGTGAAGTGGTAGTTAATACTTCCATAGTCATTTTCTCCACACCATTCTTTATAGACCTCTATCATATTCCCCCCCCTTACTCGTCTCTTTTCTAAGCTGATCAGTCCCAGTGTTCTTAATCTCTCCTCATACGGAAGCTGTTCCACACCCCTAATCATTTTTGTTGCCTTTTTCTGTACCTTTTCCAATTCTAATGTATCTTTTTTTGAGATGGGGTGACCAGAACTGCACACACTATTCAAGGTGTGGGTGTACCCTTGATTTATTTAGTGGCATTATGATATTTTCCATTTTATTATTTCTTCCTTTTCTAACAGTTCTTACCATCCTGTTTGCTTTTTGTCTGCCGCTGCACATTGAGCGGATGTTTTCAAAGAAGTATCCATGATCTCTTTGCGCTGTAACAGCTAAATTAGACCCCATCATTTTATATGTGTAGTTGGGATTATGTTTCCCAGTGGGCCTGACTTTGCATTTATCACCTTTGAGCTTCATCTGCCATTTCGTCGCCCAGTCTAGTGAGATCCATTTGCAACTCTGTGCAGTCTGCCTTGGACTTACCTGTCCTGAGTGATTTTATGTCTAACGTCTCTGTGAGCATCTGTTGTGCACATAGCAGTGCTGATACTGGGTATCTGTTGGAGGTGGAAGTGAAAGACCTGTGCAGTGTGTTATCGACAGTGTTGTGAGCAATAGCAAGGTGGACAGGAACGCAGAATTCTTTCCCCTTAGTTTCTTATCTCTGCTAAGGTTTCGGGTGGCTGGGGCGTGTCTTGATACCACTCGTCGTAGTTTTCCTTTGCTGCTATAATGTTTATTGCCCTGGTTCACGAAGGTCTCACAGTCCTTCAGAGCCCCGCTGTCCTCCGAGCGTCCCCTGGCGAGACCGCGACACTCAACTGCTCCTTCGAGAACAGACTGGGAAGCATGGCCAAAGCGACCTGGACCAGAGGGCCTGGAGACGGAGTCGAACTGGATTCTGCCCATCCCTTCTACAGTGGGCGGCTCAGTGTGTCCCACCTGGATCTGCTCCGGAAAGGGGAGGCCACGCTGACCCTGTCGGAGCTGGAGCAGCGGGACTCTGGTCTCTATCAGTGTCACATCAGCATCCACCAGGGAGAGAGCGGGAAGGGAGCGGGCACCGAGCTGCATGTGATGGGGAGAAACCAGAGTGACACAGGTGAGGTGGGGAATGGGGGCCTGAGGCCTTCCCCCTCTCAGGCCCCAGGGCAGGGGACTGTCTGGCTCAAGGGGCTGAGAATCCCCTAACACTCCTCTCCATCACCCAGATAAAGTACCAGCCCCCTCAGGGAGCTGCACCCAGGAGCTCCTGTACCAGGTCGCCATCGCCCTGGGGCTCCTTCTCATCATTGGTCTGGTGGCCACCCTCCTCCTGAAGAGACGCCGAGGTACCAAACCGGAGCCTTCCCCCCGCTAACCTCCTGGCCCCATGGGCCAGGGCCTCTGCTACTGAACACACATTAGTGGCCGTCTGTCCGCTGTGGTCCATGCTGGGCTGTCTGTCCATATATCCATCCCCCCCCACATCCTTCTTCCCCCGTCCCTAGTTCTCTGCAGCTTCCGTCTTCACCCCAGACTCTCTCTCTCACTCCTCTGTTTTAACGTTCCTTTCTTCTCCCTTTTTCCGCAGCGCCGCCCCACTCGCAGCCCCGCCGGCAGCATCTGAAGGTGAGACAATGCAGGCTGGGCCCTGTTCCAGCCTGTGCTTGGGTCTGGTCTCTGGGTGCCAATAAAGACTGGTACAATACAGTGAGGGAAGAGAACCCAGGAGTCCTGGCTCCCAGCCCTCACTAGACCCCACTCCCCTCCCAGAGCTGGGTATAGAACCCAGGAATCCTGGCTCCCAGCCCCCCCTTCCCTCCCAGAGCTGGGGAGAGAACCCAGGAGTCCTGGCTCCCAACCCCTCCAATCTGGGGTAACACTGTGGGATTTGCTCCCTGGGAGCTGCCTTAATTGGCCAGAATTAGGAAACCAGATCTGGGGTGACGGCATCCTCACTGTGTGTCTGTCCAACACAGGGCCAGGGCAGCCGGGAGGCCGCGGAGAGCGAGAGCCTGCACTACGCAGAGATTACAGTCCAGACCCCAGGACGCAGGGAACACACGTCCAACCACGCCCAGCGGCGCTGAGTCCCTCCGCACCCAGCACTACCTGAGTCCCTCACACTCAGAGCCACGCAGCCACGAGGGAATTCCCCACAGGAGGAGACCCTCACAGGGTTTGTGGGACAGCAGAAGAAAATTATGGGCGTGAAGGTCCATGTGAACCCCAACAAAACCCAACTAGCCCTCTCTACGGCAGGGAATAATCTACTAGGGTATGGTCTTACCCTCAGGAAATGCCTTCTCCGGGGCCTCCTGAAGTATAACTATATCACGTCCCAGTGCATTATTTCCCTGGCCTCTCTGGAGTGATTGCAACGCCTCCCTATGGAGCATGACCAGGTGGGGGTAATTAACGCAGCGTCTGGTCCCTCTTCCTAACTGAGCATGAAGAGAAACGCTAGCCCACCTCAGCATCGTGTGGGCGGTGGAATCGGTCTGAGTGACCAACGTGACAGCTCCAGCAGGCTGGAGTTGCTCAAAGAAAGTTTTTTGTTTGTTTGTTTTTTAATTAAATCATTTCTTTGTGTGAAAAATTGTCTGTTTTCAGACTTTTTTGAAAAAATGTGTTGGGTAAAAACTTTTCCTTTTCTCCATCACTTCCCTCTTCTCTTCAGTCCCCTAGTGATGTTCCAAAATCTTACCACCATTTTTTAAAATTTGATTTTCAGAAAATCAACCTTTTTCCCCCATGAAAAAAAAATGTTCTTTTCCTAAAGAATTGATATTTTGTTTTAGAACATCATTTTTTTCCCCAGTGAAAATATGTCATTTTATCCCTGAAAATTGGGACACCTCTCTCTCCCCGCCCCCCCCCAACACAAATTTCATGAAAAAAAAAAATTTTCTGAAAATGTTTTTTCCCCTGAAAATTGGAATTTTGTCCACCATGCAAATGTTGTTTTTTAAATGATGAGTGCAGGAAGAAGGGGAAAAGAGAGAAAAAGAAGGAACTAAATAAAAATCACTGGGGAAAATTGACCAACAATGTAGAGACGTAATTGAAACACGGGTGGGAAACTGGTCTCTGATTTTTTCCCTTTGGTTATTTATCATTTTTGTGGGAATTTTGTCCCTCCCCCACTTTTCTCCCCTCCTCACCTATCACCTCCCCCATCGTACCTGACCTGGGGAAGGGGACTCACTCCCTTTCTGATACCAGCCCCAAACACCCCGGAACCTTCCAATGCGGTTCCTGTTTCCCACCCGGACCCCATTAAGAACTATGGGCAAGTCCTTCTTTATATTAGTGGGGTTGATGCCACGTCCGGTGTGCTTCCGCCCTCACTGAGATCCATTTCCGCTGTCTCCCCCTCCCTTTGAAGCATTAATCTCAGCTTCACCTGCCCCCCATTAAATCCTGAGGGACCCACCACACCCCAGAACCCTCCCCCTCGTGTTTCCCATGCCGGCCTTCGAGAGTGTTGCACCCAACTGCGGGCAAGTTGTGTATGGCTATAGTCCTGACGCCATATCCGGTTCACTTCCGCCCTGCCTTGGGCCCACTTCCTGTACTTGCTTCCGTCTACGTCTCCCCCCCCCCCCCCCCCACCCACCACACACACGCTTTCTCCCCTTGGAGCTATTTAACCCCTGCAGAACCAAAAACACCCCGGAACCTTCCCTTGCGGCCTCCTGTTTCCCAACGGGACCCTATAGGGCATTGCACCAAGTCTGTGGGTAAACGCCCCATTGTGGCAGGCGGCGTGACGCCACTTCCGCTTCACTTCCGGCCGCGCTTGCCTCCCCCCGCCCCCCCCGGTTTCCCATTCCCCGCCCTCCCCCCTTTGTTGCCAGGTGAACGACTCATCGGCCCCCACGGCGGACAAACCCCTCCCTCCCCCGCCACATCGGGCGGAATGAGGTCACTTCCGTCCCGCTTCTGCCCTTCCGTCTGCCCCACTTCCGGTCCGCGCTTTTTCCCCTTCCCCCTCGGGTGTCGCGCTCAACCATCGATTAACACCCCCCGGCCAGCGGCCCCGGGTGGGTATCGCGGCCCCGGGGGCCGGGGGGAGGATGGGGGCGGGGGGCTGGAGGAAGAGGAGGGGTGCCCGGGGGCTCTGGGGGCAGGAATGAGCAGTGGGGACACGGGGTCGGCAGGGGGATCTGGGGGGCAGGGGGTGGGCAATGGGGACACGGGATCTGTGGGGCAGGGATGGGCAAGGGGAACATGGTGGCTCTGGGGGCAGGAACGAGCAGTGGGGACACGGGGTCGGCAGGGGGATCTGGGGGCAGGGATGGGCTATGGGGACATGGGATCTGGGGGGCAGGGGGTGGGCAATGGGGACACGGGATCTGGGGGGCAGGGGGTGGGCAATGGGGACACGGGATCTGGGGGGCAGGGACGGGCTACGGGGACATGGGGGATCTAGGGGTCGGCAGGGGGATCTGGGGGGCAGGGATGGGCAAGGGGAACATGGTGGCTCTGGGGGGCAGGAATGAGCAGTGGGGACACGGGATCTGGGGGCAGGGATGGGCTACGGGGGCATGGGGGATCTAGGGGTCGGCAGGGGGATCTGGGCGCAGGGGATGGGCAAGGGGAACATGGTGGCTCTGGGGGGCAGGAATGAGCAGTGGGGACACGGGATCTGGGGGCAGGGATGGGCTACGGGGGCATGGGGGATCTAGGGGTCGGCAGGGGGATCTGGGCGCAGGGGATGGGCAAGGGGAACATGGTGGCTCTGGGGGGCAGGGATGAGCAGTGGGGACACGGGGTCGGCAGGGGGATCTGGAGGCAGGGGGAGGGCAGGAAGGATGATGGGGGAGTCTTGGGTCAGCAAGGGGGACGTGGGGTGATCAGCGTCTCCGATACCAGTCCAGGTGTCTCTAACCCCATCTCCACTCCAGCACACAGGCCCATCCCTATGGCCTCGCGGCACCAGCGCCGCCTCTGGCGCTACGTGGAGTCTGGCCGGCACCGCCGGCTGCGCTCGCTCCTCGCCCGTCACCGGGAGGCGCTGGACCTGGACCAGCCAGGGGGGCACAAGGGCCGTCCACCCCTGCACTATGCCTGTGCCCACCGAGACCCCATTGCCGCCCAGATCCTGCTGGGCCACGGAGCCAACCCCGCCCTCCAGGACCGGCAAGGAGACACGGCCCTGCACCACGCCGCCCGGCAGGCTGCCCGCAAGGGCAAGAGCGGTGAGCACCAGCCCTTTAAATCCCAGCCAGAGGAAAGGGATTTGAACCTAGGCCTCACCCCTGGGCTGCAGGGCTTCGAGGATACCACTGGGGGGAGGCAATGGGCACCAGGGATAGAACCCAGGAGTCCTGGCTCCCAACCCCCCCTGCTCTAACCCACCAGCCCCCACTTCCCTCCCAGAGCTGGGGAGAGAACCCAGGAGTCCTGGCCCCCAGCCCCCCTGCTCTAATCCACTAAACCCCACTCTTCTTTCAGATGCAACCTGTAGTGCAGGTCTCTGGCCACTAGGGGGTACCACTGAGTTCCCAGCCCCAAGAAAGGGGGAGAGACCTGGATGTGGAATGGAAAATCCAGGAGCGGGAATCTGGGGGCTGTAGACCACGGTGGGGCCTGGGGACCCAGGCGTCCAGGATGGCATTTACTCCCTCCAGGAAAAAAGAACAGGAGTACTTGTGGCACCTTAGAGACTAACAAATTTATTAGAGCATAAGCTTTCATGGGCTACAACCCACTTCTCCCTCCAGGGGGCACCATTAACCTCTCCTGTTCTCCCTCCCCAGTGTACAAAGTCCTCTTTGCCACCCTGCAGAGCCACTGCCCTCGGGCCATGGGGATCCGGAACCGGGCCGGGGAGATGCCCGGGGACCTGCTGGGGCCCATGATGGAGGAGCAGGTACCGATCTGGGGTGCTGTGCTGTAAGGAGCCGGCTTGGGGCTCGGTAGGAGGCGCTCTCCCCTGTCAGTCAGGGCTGGCCCCAGTGCCCTAGGGCAGTGCTGGGGGGTCTGTGCTGCAGGGAGCAGGGTGGGGGGACTCAGTAGGGGGTTGTTACCAGTTTTGCCCGTTACTTTGGGGTCTGCTCATTTATTAGGGTTACTCTTCTGGGGGTGGGGGTGGGGTTCTGTAATTCTATCAACGTACTGCTTGTGTCACGTGTTCTCATACGGAGCTCGACTTCTGCAAGTCCCCTCCCAGTGGAGCTGTCCTGCAGGACCTCGGTTCCCCCGGGCTGGGTTCTTCCAGCCCTGGAATCAGACGAACACACGCACACACTAACAGAGCGCGTCTGAGAGGAGCGGATTAATCAGCACTCCCAAGATGACCCCTTATATGTCCCTGGACTCAGCAGGCTGGGTCAAACAGCACCTCCAAGCTGCCACCCTCCTATGCCCCAGGTTCAGCACGTCCCTATCCCCACTTTCACATTGCTCTGGTAGTAACCCACTGGATGAGCAAACCCCACAGGATTTTGGGGTGCTGCAGGGATCTTTTAGCTGAGGTACAAGGAGCGTTGCTGCAGAGCGAATGAGGAAGCCAAAAAACACCCACGAGGGGGGGATAGAGAGAGAGAGAGACGCAACCACTTAACCATGAACGTTATTTATTGCCAGGTAATAACCACAGAGGAACCGAACAAACAAAACAGTGATAATATTAAATCCAACTTCCGTTTGATTACAAAAGTCAGGTTTAGAAAACTAGAACTGATCCCACAAGTCCGGGTCAGAAGGCTACACCTAGAGAGCGAGAGCTGGGTTCTCACCACTCCGTGAAGCTGGAATCGATCGGGGGGCCCCGGTGGTGCTGGTAGCTGAGGGTCCGGCGTGCTGGAGCCAGGCAGAGCCCCCAGCACAATCAGTCAGGAGAAGATGACGTCCCAATGGAACTGAGGCAGACTTTGGATCCAGGCATCAGAGCACTGACTGGAGCGTGGGTGGGGGTTTTCGTAGGGAAAGAACCAGGGTTCCAGGGAGAACAGGAGATTTGTTTATGGGTAAACAAGGGAGGATCCCAAAGTTGTTTTGTTCAGGCTAGACATGGGAGCTGCTGGTTCCTGGCTGTGGGCGCTGTTCCTTGGAGGGAGCCCACAGTGCAGTTAGGGAGCCTCACTGTTTTGGATACCAATAACTGCTGACTGGGTGTGTGCAGATGTGGGTTCATTAACAGCTGGAGCAGAGATTCCCCCATGATGCAGTGCTTCCCTGTTTCTCTGGTCCCAGAGTTCAGTGCGGTTCTTGCCTTGGGATCTCTGTTCTCCAATCTGTATGCTAATGGAGATGCCTCCCAGTCCTATCTCCAATGCAAATGAGGCTCAGGGAATTTCCTTAATCCTGTCACCCTTGTCCAGAGGGGTTTAGGTGTGTCTCCCACGGCCTTCTCATTGCTTTTTGTAAGTCTTTTTCTGATCGGCTTTGGTTGAAGCAGAGGCTGGGGGTGGGTGGGCAGGGTGTCATTTGTGAGTCACACAGGTTGGATCCTGCACCCTGGTTCCCCAAGAACACAGAGCTGACAGGTAACAGAGGAGAGATTAATAAGACTGGGACTTTTCAGCTTGGAAAAGAGACGACTACGGGGGGATATGACAGAGGTCTATAAAATCATGACTGGTGTGGAGAAAGTAGATAAGGAAGTGTTATTTACTCCTTCTCATAACACAAGAACTAGGGGTCACCCAATGAAATTAATAGGCAGCAGGTTTAAAACAAACAAAAGTATTTCTTCACACAACACACAGTCAACCCGCGGAACTCCTTGCCAGAGGATGTTGTGAAGGTCAAGGCTATCACAGGGTTCAAAAAAGAACTAGGTAAGGTCATGGCGGATACGTCCATCAAGGGCTATTAGCCAGGTTGAGCAGGGATGGTGTCCCTAGTCTCTGTTTGCCAGAAGCAGCCAACAGGGGTAGGATCACTTGGTGATTCCCTGTTCTGTTCATTCCCTCTGGGGCACCTGGCATTGGCCACTGTCGGCAGACAGGATACTGGGCTAGATGGACCTTTGGTCTGACCCAGTCTGGCTGTGCTTATGTTCTTAATATTAACAAGGAACACAAGCTGAAATAGGGAAAGAACAGGTGAAAGGCTGTGTAGCTACGTTTGATGTATTGAAGTCGGCAGCACTTGATGAAATTCATCCTCGGGTGCCTAAGGAACTAGCTGCTGCAATCTCGGAACCATAAGAAATGATCTTCATGAATTCCCGGAGGACAATGGAGGTCCCAGAGGCCCGGAGAAGGACAAATGTACCTTTTTTTAAAAAGAGGAGCACAGACAAACCAGGGAATTACTCATCAGTCACCTAATTTCAATCCTTGGAAAGATACCAGAACAGATTATGAAACTATCAGTTTGTAACTAAGCACCGAGCGGATAATAGATTGTTAGGAGCAGCCAGTGTGGATTTCTCAAGAACAAATCATGCCCAGCCAACCTAAGTTCCATCACTGCTGGTTAGAGGGGAGTGATACATCTTGATTTGTGTCCCTTTAGCTGTCCCGCTCGTGATGCCTTTTACACGGCTTTGCTGGGGAAGAGCCGGCCCTCCGGGGTCTGCTTACGCACTGCCACTAGCACGTAAACTCGCTCCCAGCTGAGTACGTGAGTGCTGCGCCCTGAATTACATACCCGGCGACACCTGCATATCCCTCAGTCCCAGCCTTGCTCCCCAGAAACGCGCGTCTTGCTCTGGTCAGTGCCCTCCTGGACAGGGTAAGCCCATAATCAGTCCGTCATTCCAATGATCACGCACCAGCCTTGTGATCCGAAGTGGAGATCCCCCAAAACTGCGATCAAAATCCACGCCGGTTTAGAGAAAACAGTAACAGGAGCTAATTAGCTGCAGAACGATAGATTTGAAGCGAGTACAAGAGAAAAGGCGTAGACGTCAGAATGGGTAACAAAGGAAATCAAAACGCTGACATCGTTCTGTTTGCCAGAAGCTGGGAACGGGGCGATGGGGTGGATCACCGGATGATTCCCTGTTAGGTTCATTCCCTCTGGGGCACCTGGCATTGGCCGCGGTCGGCAGACAGGACACTGGGCTGGATGGACCTTTGCTCTGACCCACTCTGGCCGTTCTCGTGTTCTTATGCAGGGGTGTGTTAACCGGAGTGTCGTGTGTAATACACGGGAGGGAAATGTCCTGCTCTGCTTGGCACGGGCGAGGCCCCAACTCGGGTCCTGGCTCCAGTTCTGGGGGCCACCCCCCAAATTGGCGAGAGGTCAGAGAAGAGCAACAAAAGCGAGCGAAGGGTTAGAACGCCTGACCTAGGGGGAAAGGTTAGGAAACGGGGCACGTTTAGTGGGGAGAAAAGATGAGTGAGGGGGGAACCTGAGAACAGTCTGCAGATACCTTCAGGGCTAGAGTAAAGGGACCGGGTCTCAGTTGTTCCCCACGCCACTGAAGGCAGGACAAGACGTAACGGGCTTAATCCGCAGCAAAGGCACTTTCCTTTAGCTATTAGGAACTGAGCTCTGGAGTCGGCGTCCACGGGCGGGTTGTGGGATCCCCGTCACGGGAGGTTTAAGACCAGGTTGGCCAAACCCCTGTTAGGGCTGGTGTAGGTGGGCTGGGCCCTGCCTCAGCACGAGGGCCAGGTGTGACGGTGATGTCCCTTCCAGCCCACCCTGCTCCTCAGGGGTTCTCTGATGCCCAATGACTCTCCGCAGCCCCCGGAGGGATCCGAAGAGAGCGACGGGGAGCGGGACAGGGACTGGGAATGGCGCCAGAAGCTCTTCGGGGAATGCCAAGATGAATACCAGGAGATCTGGCGCTATGAAGGTAGGGACCCTGCATGGCCGCTGGCGCCCCCGAGAGGGGACAGGCCCCGTACCCCATTCCCCCACCTCCCTGAGCTAGCCAGTCCCTGCCCTGGGGCCAGGTGGGAGCCAGAGCCCCGTAGATGGGACAGGCCCCATGTCTCATTCCCCACCCCCCTGAGCCAGGCAGTGTCAGATCAGCCCTGGTGCCCCCTACAGGGGAAATTCTCACCTGACACCACCCTCCTCATCTCTCCCCCCAACCCCAGAGGATTTCTGCACGGCCCACCCGGACCCAGAACCCTACGAGGAGTGGGCCGAGCGCATGGCACGGGAATACAGACGGAAAGACCGCCAGGGGGCGGGGCCTGGCCACCAGAGGGCGGGGCCTGGCCCTCAGGTCCCCACCCACAGAGCCGCGCAGCCCTCCCGCCACACCTCCCAGCGCCCCCTGGAGGAAGAGTCTCGTCTGTACCAGGAACGCGCCCGCACCAAGAAGGAGGAGCTGCGGGAAGCCAAGCGGCAGCGCTACCAGGAGGGGTGCGCTCGCGTCTTCACCCCCGACGCCACCCGCCCCCTGCACTACGGGGACATCCCGTGGCCCAGCCCCACGGGCACCGTGGCCGAGATGGCTGCAGTGGCCATGCTGGGCACGGATCCCTCGGACGCGGGTGCCTACCGCCGCCACCTGCGCCGCCAGCAGGCCCTGTGGCACCCGGACAAATTCGCCCAGCGCTGCGGGGGCCGACTGGCGGAGCCGGATCGGTGCCGGGTCCTGGCCACGGTCACGGCGCTGTCCCAGGAACTCAACAGACTGGCTGAGGCAGTCAAATAACGCAACGCAGCTGTGTCAATAAAGCTTCGGTTATTGTATTGAGCCCGGACTCCTGGGTTCTCTCCCCGGCTCTGGGAGGGGAGTGGGGGCTGGTGGGTCAGAGCAGGGGGGGCTGGGAGGCAGGACTCCTGGGTTCTCTCCCTGGCTCCCAGCCACAATTCCTTTCCCCAAGAACAGAACATGCCCTTCCCCTCCCCGCCATCTGCTTCCCACTCCGGAAGCCGCCTCTCTGCTGCTCTTGCTCAATATGTTGTTCTCCGTGTTTGGTAACTAGGAGCTGGCACTGGGCCTGCGGGCAGAGCCCGGCCTCCAGTTCCCAGGCGTGTGACGAAGGGAGCAGCCCTCAGCAAACCCACAAAGCTGGGGAACCCCAGGGCTGGGCTGGCAGGGGCTGCGGGTCGGGAGTGAGGGGCACCGGCAGAGCTGGGGGGGGGCAGGGCTGGGCTGGCGGGGGCTGCGGGTCGGGAGTGAGGGGCACCGGCAGAGCTGGGGGGAGGGCAGGGCTGGGCTGGCAGGGGCTGCGGGTCGGGAGTGAGGGGCACCGGCAGAGCTGGGGGGAGGGGGCAGGGCTGGGCTAGCAGGGGCTGCGGGTCGGGGGTGAGGGGCACCGGCAGAGCTGGGGGGCCCAGGGCTAGGCTAGCAGGGGCTGCGGGTCGGGAGTGAGGGGCACCGGCAGGGCTGGGCTAGCAGGGGCTGTGGGTCGGGAGTGAGGGGCACCGGCAGAGCTGGGGTGGGGGGGCAGGGCTGGGCTAGCAGGGGCTGCGGGTCAGGAGTGAGGGGCACCAGCAGAGCTGGGGGGGGGTCAGGGCTGGGCTGGCAGGGGCTGCGGGTCGGGAGTGAGGGGCACCGGCAGAGCTGGGGGGGGCAGGGCTGGGCTAGCAGGGGCTGTGGGTCGGGAGTGAGGGGCACCGGCAGAGCTGGGGTGGGGGGGCAGGGCTGGGCTAGCAGGGGCTGCGGGTCAGGAGTGAGGGGCACCGGCAGAGCTGGGGGGGGGGCAGGGCTGGGCTGGCAGGGGCTGCAGGTCGGGAGTGAGGGGCACCGGCAGGGCTGGGCTAGCAGGGGCTGCGGGTCAGGAGTGAGGGGCACCGGCAGGGCTGGGGGGGGGGGGCAGGGCTGGGCTAGCAGGGGCTGCGGGTCGGGAGTGAGGGGCACCGGCAGGGCTGGGCTAGCAGGGGCTGCGGGTCGGGAGTGAGGGGCACGGGCAGAGCTGGGGGGGGCAGGGCTGGGCTAGCAGGGGCTGTGGGTCGGGAGTGAGGGGCACCAGCAGAGCTGGGGGGGGGGCAGGGCTGGGCTGGCAGGGGCTGAGGGTCGGGAGTGAGGGGCACCGGCAGAGCTGGGGGGGGCAGGGCTGGGCTGGCAGGGGCTGAGGGTCGGGAGTGAGGGGCACCGGCAGAGCTGGGGGGGGGGGCAGGGCTGGGCTAGCAGGGGCTGCGGGTCGGGAGTGAGGGGCACCAGCAGAGCTGGGGGGTGGGGGGGCAGGGCTGGGCTAGCAGGGGCTGCGGGTCGGGAGTGAGGGGCACCGGCAGAGCTGGGGGGGGCAGGGCTGGGCTGGCAGGGGCTGCGGGTCGGGAGTGAGGGGTACCGGCAGAGCTGGGGGGGGGCAGGGCTGGGCTGGCAGGGGCTGCGGGTTGGGAGTGAGGGGCACCGGCAGAGCTGGGGGGGGGCAGGGCTGGGCTAGCAGGGGCTGCGGGTCGGGAGTGAGGGGCACCGGCAGACCTCGGGGAGGGGGCAGGGCTGGGCTAGCAGGGGCTGCGGGTCGGGAGTGAGGGGCACCGGCAGACCTCGGGGAGGGGGCAGGCCGGGTCCTGCGGTTTGCTCCCTCGTGTGACCTCGGAAGCTGTGGGGGGAAGTGAATGTCTTGTGTAAGGGCCCCGAATTGCCGCCCGGCCGGGGATGATGCAGACGCCTGGGCACTGACGCAGGCTCCCCGCGTCCAGGAACGGGCACAGAGTGGCCTGAGACCAGGGGGAGGGGAGGCCATGAGCGTCTCTGGGGAAATGTCCCCCAATGAGCTGGGGGAGAAGCCCAGGGCTGGGCTGGCAGGGGCTGCAGGTCGGGAGTGAGGGGCACCGAGCCCCCATCCCCTCAGGACCCCACACGGACACTGTCCCTGTGCGAGTGTCTCTGGGGAGTGGCCTGACGTGGAGGGTTGTTCCCGGGCTCGACCCAGCTCCCAGCCCTGCCCGGCTGGCACCGGACGACCCTGCCCGTGTCCTTTCTGCAGTTCTCTCTTCCCGCCAGCCTTCCTCGGTCGTCCATCCCTGTGCCGTCTGGCGTCCGCGTTCCCGTCGGTCTCTCCTCCATTGCCTCGTTCTGTCTCCTTCCCTCGTCTGTTCATCCTTCGTCAGTTCCTCGTTCAGTTTTCTTCATCCGATTGCTTTCCTTCACGCATTCGCGCGTTCTTTTCTTTTTTCACTGACTCCTTCCTTCCTTTCCTTTCCCGCCTTCATCCTCTGGCTCCTTTTTTCTTTCCCGCCTTTTTCCCTCCCTCTTTCTTTTTTCATTCAGCCCTTCGTTCCCTCATCTGTGCCCCCGCTCGTTCGGTTATTCCTTCATTCACTCTTTGGGCAGGTCTTCACTACAGGGGGGGGGTCGCTTTAAGATACGCAAATTCAGCTATGCGAATAGCGTAGCTGAATTCGACGTATCAGAGCCAACTTACCCCGCTGTGAGGACGGCGGCAAAATCGACCTCCGCGGCTCCCCGTCGACGGCGCTTACTCCCACCTCCGCTGGTGGAGTAAGAGCGTCGATTCGGGGATCGATTGTCGCGTCCCGACGAGACGCGATAATTCGATCCCCGAGAGATCGATTTCTACCCACTGATTCAGGCGGGTAGTGTAGACCTAGCCTTTGTCACTTTCCTTTCTTCTCCCATCCTTTCATTCCCTCATCCATTCCGACGTTTGTTCTTTCCTCCCCTTGTTCCTTAACTCATGTTTTTCTTTCTATCCTTTTTTCTATCCCCTTTGCTTTTGCACCCACGTTATTTCTATTTTTATCCATTTTTTCTTTCCTTCTTTCTATCCATTTTTTCTTTCTTTCCTCCATTTTATCATGGTTTTCTTTCTATCCTTGAATTTCCCTTTTCCTTTCTTTCTTCTGTCCATTTTCTTTCCTTTTCCCATTTCTTTTATTCATTCTTTCATCTGATGTCTTTGTTTGTTTTCTTTCTCTCTCCCCACCCCGGCTCTCCTGCACACACCCCCGTCACACCCCTCACTCCCCGTCAGGATGACCCAAGAGGAAGGCTCTGGCGTCGTTCTCACATCACAGCTGGGCTGGGACAGGGTGACTCACGGGCAGGAATTCCCACCCCAGCCCCGAGGCCGGTGCCATATAAACCCCGAACCCGTCCCGCCCCGAGCAGATGTCTCCCAGTCCCAGCGCCCAGCCACACAGCCCGGGGGCACCATGGTGAAGTTCGGGGCAGGCCTCAAGCCTGTGGATCCGGCCCGTGGCTCCGGCTTGCTCTGCTCGGCTTGTGGCTTCCTGCTCATCCGGCCCCAGCAGACAGAGTGTGGCCATCGGTACTGTGCCGCCTGCGTGCAGCAACTGCTGGGGTGAGTGCCAGGGGCTGCGGGTCGGGAGTGAGGGGCACCGGCAGAGCTGGGGGGGGGCAGGGCTGGGCTGGCGGGGGCTGCAGGTCGGGAGTGAGGGGCACCGGCAGAGCGGGGGGGGCAGGGCTGGGCTAGCAGGGGCTGTGGATCGGGAGTGACGGGCACTGGCAGAGCTGGGGGGCAGGGCTGGGCTGGCAGGGGCTGCGGGTCGGGAATGAGGGGCACCGGCAGAGCTGTGGGGGGCAGGGCTGGGCTAGCAGGGGCTGCGGGGCGGGAGTGAGGGGCACCGGCAGAGCTGGGGGGTACCCAGGGCTGGGCTAGCAGGGGCTGCGGGTCGGGAGTGAGGGGCACTGGCAGGGCTGGGGGGCAGGGCTGGGCTGGCAGGGGCTGCGGGTCGAGAGTGAGGGGCACTGGCAGGGCTGGGGGGCAGGGCTGGGCTAGCAGGGGCTGCGGGTCGGGAGTGAGGGGCACTGGCAGGGCTGGGGGGCAGGGCTGGGCTAGCAGGGGCTGCGGGGCAGGAGTGAGGGGCACCAGGAGAGGGTCTGTCTCTGACATGTATGTAAGCAGCCGTGCCCCGTGTGACAGCGTGTGGGGCAGGGCTGCGCTGAACTCTGATGACGGGATTTGTCTCTTTACAGGGACACAGACAAGGTGACCTGCTGCATTTGTAACAAGAGACTGAGCCCCAACCAGGTGAGTGTCACCCGGAAAATGCTGGGGGCTGTGGGTCGGGAGTGAGGGGCACCGGCAGAGCTGGGGGGGCAGGGCTGGGCTATCAGGGGCTGCGGGTCGGGAGTGAGGGGCACCGGCAGAGCTGGGGGGGGCAGGGCTGGGCTAGCAGGGGCTGTGGGTCGGGAGTGAGGGGCACCGGCAGGGCTGGGGGGGGGGGCAGGGCTGGGCTAGCAGGGGCTGTGGGTCGGGAGTGAGGGGCACCGGCAGGGCTGGGGGGAGCCCAGGGCTGGGCTGGCGGGGGCTGCGGGTCGGGAGTGAGGGGCACCGGCAGCGCCGTGGATTCACTCATTTATTTCTCCTTTCTCTCCACCCTCAGTTTTACAAGGACCGAGCAGCCGAGAAAGACGCTCTCAGCACGGCCGTGACCTGCCCCAGAGCCAGCTGCAGCTGGACGGGGACCCTGGCGTCCTACCTGGTAAGAACCCGGGACACAGACACTCCCCGGACCAGATCAGGGCCTGCGCACCCCAGAGGGGACAGGCCCCTGCCCCATTCCCCGCCCCCCTGAGCCAGCCAGTCCCTGCCCTGGGGCCAGATGGGAGCCGGCGCCCCCTAGAGGTGACGGGTCCCTGCCCCATTCCCCATCCCCCTGAGCCAGCCAGTCCCATGTCTGCTCTGGGGCTGGATTGATGGTGCAGGTCTGCCCTCTGGTGGCCGTCCCTGGGAATGGCAGGCTGGAGCTCTTAAAGGGCCAGTTCCCCTTTTTAACCTCACTCCGCCCCATCTCCCATCACTAACCCCTCTAAACCCCCTAGACTCTCCCCCCTCCCAGGGCACCCCCCACTGCTGCCCCCTCCAGACTCCATCCCCTCTGACCCCCTCCTCTCCCCTGCTTCAGGAGCACCTCTGCCCCCCGGCGGCGATTCCCGGCCCGGAGGAGAAGTCAGCTCCGAAGGACCCGGAACCCCACGCGATGGTGAGTCACAAGGCAGCCACCAGATGTGCAGGGGGAAGGAGGAGGCCTGGTAGCCAGATGTGGAGAGGGGAGGATCATGTAGGCTGATGTTTACGTGGGGGGGGCAGATGGGGAAGGGGAGGTGGAAGCTTGTGGGCAGATGTTTTGGGGATAGCCAGATGGGCAGGCTGGGGGGGGGGACTGAGGGGAAGCAGTTTGCTGCCAGATGTGCAGGGTGTGGGGAGCCCATCCAGATGTGCAAGGGAAAGGGGAGGTGGAAGCTTGCGGCCAGATGTTTTGGGGGTAGCCAGATGGGCAGGCTGGGGGGAAGCAGTTTGCAGCCAGATGTGCAGGAGGGCAGGGGAGCCCAGCCAGATGTGCAGGGCGAGAGCCAGATGGGAGCTGACCCCTCTCCCTTCCTCCCCCAGGACGCCCCGTCCCCGGAGCTCCAGCGGCGGATACAGCAGCTGGAGGTTATGGTGACGTCCTTGTGCCGGGAGCTGCAGAGCCAGGCCGGTGCCATGGAAGCTCTGCAGCGTCGGTGCCTCCAGGACCAGCCGTCCCCGGGGATCTCCGCGGAGCCGTCCGGCTGCTCCCATGGGGCTCGGGGGGCCGTGGCGACGTCCCCGGAGCTGGCCAGCGCCGACGGGACCCTGGTCTGGAAGCTTCAAGGGTTCTCCAAGCTGCTGGGGGACGCCAAGGCCGGGAGGAGAGCGTCCATGTATTCCTCGGTCTTCGCCACCCACCCCTTCGGCTACCGGCTCTGCCTCCGGCTCTACCCGGACGGGGATGGGGCCGGCCAGGGGACCCACCTCTCGCTGTTCATGGCCTTGGCCAAGGGGCCCTACGATGATCTCCTGCCTTGGCCTTTCCTCTGCAAGGTCACCTTCTATCTCCTGGATCCCTGGCGGCGGAGGCCGGCCCTGAGGGAGACGTTCGCCCCTGACCCCTGCAGCACGTCCTTCCAGCAGCCCCGGGGCCAGCTCAACGTGGCTAGCGGGAGCCCCCTCTTTGCCCCCCATGGACAGCTCCAAAACTACCTCAAAGATGACACCCTCTACGTCAAGGTGGTGGTGGACACGTCCGAGATGGAGGTGTGAGCTTTGGGGGTGGGGGGTTCCTCTGCCTCCATAGCCTCCTGACTCTTCCTATTCCTCCCTCAGCCCCCCTAAAGCTCTGACCCCCAATGCTGCCCCCTACCACCCTCCAGCTCTCCCGCCAAAGACTTAGAAACAGCTTTCCTTGCGCGTTAGCGGCTCGGAAACCTTCCAGCTGCCAGAGGGTTAATGTAGTGGAAGTTACCCTTGTGGCTTAGAACACTACACACTTGTTGGGCTTTTAAAGCTAAGCAGGGGGGGGCCTGTTCTGAGAACAGATGGGAGACCTGAGACCCCCCCATGCTCAGCAGGGACTGGGCTGTTTGGGGGCTTGGAGGGGAGGGAGACGTGGGGGTTGAGTTGAGCAGGCTCTGGGCTGTTTGAGTCAGTGGAGGGGAGCCAGACCCCAATGCTCAGCGGGGCCTGGCTGGTTTGTGCACGCGGATGGGAGACTAATTTGCCCGCCACTGGGTTGTCTTGCTTCTCTGGCTGATGATAATTGATGACCGTTAATAACGACCCGAGCTGCACACAGGACGGCGGCGTTTGCAGGTTTCTCTAAGCAATGAATTGTCTATTTATCTATTTATGTATTTATTGGCCGGCTGCTGGTGCCCTGGGCCGAGTCGTTCCCCCGGGGGAAGGAGGAGTCTGTGTGTGCGTGCGTGTGCGTGTGAAGCACAATTAATCCGGCCCCTGTGCACAGTCACTGGCCTAGGACACGTCCAGCTCCCTCACCCCGTATTTATCGTCAGCGTTTGGTTTATTTATTGTGTGATATTGTAATAAAAATCTCTGTGCCCCATTCGTGTTACTGTCCTTGTCACAGCGCCCAGCGAGGCAACGGGCTGGCCCGGGCACAGCGCCCCCTGCTGGGCTCCCCCCGCTGCCCCCCAGCTGCCCCCCGCCCCTGCTCCCCACAGCCCAGTGCCCCCTGCTCCCCTCTGCTGCCCCCCTACAGCCCAGCGCCCCTTGCTGGGCTCCCCCCGCCGTCCCCCGTCGCCCCTGCCCCACCCCCCACAGCCCAGCGCCCCCTGCTGGGCTCTCCCTGCTGCCCCCCGCCACCCCCTGCCCCCCACAGCCCAGTGCCCCCCGCTCCCCTCTGCTGCCCCCCTGCCCCCTACAGCCCAGTGCCCCCTGCTGGGCTCCCCCCGCTGCCCCTGCCCCCCACAATCCAGCGCCCCCTGCTGGGCTCCCCCCGCTGCCCCTGCCCCCCACAGCCCAGTGCCCCCCGCTCCCCTCTGCTGCCCCCCCGCCCCCAACAGCCCAGCGCCCCCTGCTGGGCTCCCCCTGCTGCCCCTGCCCCCCACAGCCCAGTGCCCCCCGCTCCCCTCTGCTGCCCCCCCGCCCCCAACAGCCCAGCGCCCCCTGCTGGGCTCCCCCTGCTGCCCCTGCCCCCCACAGCCCAGTGCCCCCCGCTGGGCTTCCACCGCTGCCCCCCGCCACCCCCTGCCCCCCACAGCCCAGTGCCCCCCGCTCCCCCCTGCTGCCCCCCCACAGCCCAGCGCCCCCTGCTGGGCTCCCCCCGCCGCCCCCTGCCCCACCCCCCACAGCCCAGCGCCCCCTGCTGGGCTCTCCCTGCTGCCCCCCGCCACCCCCTGCCCCCCACAGCCCAGTGCCCCCCGCTCCCCTCTGCTGTCCCCCCGCCCCCCACAGCACAGCGCCCCCTGCTGCCCCTGCCCCCCACAGCCCAGTGCCCCCCACTCCCCACTGCTGCCCCCCTGCCCCCTACAGCCCAGTGCCCCCTGCTGGGCTCCCCCCGCTGCCCCTGCCCCCTACAGCCCAGTGCCCCCCAGTCCCTCCTGCTGCCCCCCCACCCCCAACAGCCCAGCGCCCCCTGCTGGGCTCCCCCTGCTGCCCCTGCCACCCCCTGCCCCCCACAGCCCAGTGCCCCCCACCGCCCCCTGCCCCGCTGTCACAGAGTGTGGGGGGACTCAGGGCCCTGCACCCCCGGCTCCCTGCGATTCACCATGACTCTCAGCCAGCCAGTAAAGCAGAAGGTTTATTTAGACGACAGGAATACAGTCCAAGACAGGTCTTGCAGGCGCAGACAACAGGATCCCCTCAGTTAGGTCCATCTTGGGGTCCCCGGGTGCCCCAGCCCCCTTGGGAGGTCAGAGCCCTCCCTGCCTCCCAGCCACCTCACCAGCCAGCTCCTGAAACTCTGCCTTCAGCGACCCCTCCCACAGCCTTTGTTCAGTTTCCCGGGCAAAGGTGTCACCTGGCCCCAGCCCCCTCCTGGGTTCTCATGTTACAGGCTCAGGTATTCTCCTTCGGTCAGTCTCCCATCCCCCAATGCCGACTATCCCAGCCACACTCCCCTGTCAGCATTCACAGACCACAGTAAGAACAGTCCCAGTTCGTCACACCCGCCCCCTCCTGCCCCCGCCCCTCTCCACGCACCCAGCGGCCCCTAGCGCCGCCCTGGGGCAATGGGGCCGGGGGGGGGGGACACACTCCTCCTCTGGATCTGAACGCGCATGCTCGGGGTGTAAGTTGCAGTTCTGCGGAATGGCCACGGGGTGGCGGCAGAGACCAACATTTCCAGCCGGCCATTAACAGTGATCAACCTCCGCTTTTCACTGGGGGAGGCGGGAGACCAGGGTAGATGGGCCCAGGGTCTGACCCGGGGTGGGAGGGAGGAGGCGGGATACCAGGGTAGATGGGCCCAGGGTCTGACCCGGGGTGGGAGGGAGGAGGCCGGATACCAGGGTAGATGGGCCCGTGGGTCTGACCCGGGGTGGGACGGAGGCGAGAGACCAGGGTAGATGGGCCCAGGGTCTGACCCGGGGTGGGAGGGAGGAGGCCGGATACCAGGGTAGATGGTGTGACGAACTGGGACTGTTCTTACTGTGGTCTGTGAATGCTGACAGGGGAGTGTGGCTAGGATAGTCTACATTGGGGGATGGGAGACTGACCGACGGAGAATACCTGAGCATGTAACATGAGAACCCAGGAAGGGGTTAGAGGCCAGGTGACACCTTTGCCCGGGAAACTGAACAAAGGCTGTGGGAGAGGTCGCTGAAGGCAGGGTTTTCAGGAGCTGGCTGGGGAGCTGGCTGGGAGGCAGACGGGGCTCTGACCTCGCAAGGGGGCTAGGGCGCCCTGGGACCCCAAGATGGACCCAACTGAGGGGGGTCCTGTTGTCTGTGCCTGCAAGACCTGTCTTGGACTGTGTTCCTGTCGTCTAAATAAACCTTCTGCTTTACTGGCTGGCTGAGAGTCATGGTGAATCGCAGGACGCCGGGGGTGCAGGGCCCTGAGTCCCCCCATACTCCGTGACAACTGGTGGCAGCGGTGGGATCTACTGCACCCCGTGGATGGCGCTTCCTGCAGTAAGTGACTGGGGAGCAGTAAAACGAAGGGGGATCGACGGGGACCAGGTGGGCTGAAGAGTCAGAGAGAGACGGTTCAGGGGGCGATTAACCCCTGGGAGTGTGTGACCAGAGAGAAGGACTGTTGCAGTAACAGGGTCCCCCGGGGGATCGCAGCGAGCGGTCCCGGGGCGGAGGAGTCTGCAGCTCGACCCTGGCAGAGAGGTGGTGACCTGAAGAGGGGCTGGCACACTAGGGGTCTCCCTGGAATGGTGGAAAGCGGAGAGCACAGGCTGGCGAGTGGCCAGCCGGAGGATGTATGCTAAACGCCTCAAGAGCGACCTGGTGGAGTTGTGCAGGCAGAGGGGGCTGCGCATTGGGAGGTCCACCAAAGAACAGCTCATTGCCCAGCTGGAGGAGAGGGATCGCTTGGATGAACCGAGCCCTGTCCCTGAGAGAAGCCGCCCGGCGGATGCAGCAGGGGCCCCGGGGCCTGACATGGCTGGGAGGGGTCAGACTGCTGCCGAGGACATCCCGAGACCCTGCCTACCTATACCTAGGGGAGGGGTTGGGGGAAGCCCAGCGAATACCGAGGGCACCCTGACCCCAGCGCCCAGCAGGGGATCGTCCCGGCGGAGCTCCCCGTCCCGGGAGCTGATGCGACTGGAATATGACAGGGAGATGAGACAGAAAGAGCTCGAGTTAAGGCAGCAAGAACTGAAGCAGGAGCGGGAAGAGAAGGAGAAACAACGTCAGCATGAGCAGGAAGAGAAGGAGAAACAACGTCAGCATGAGCGGGAAGAACGGGAAAAGCAGCGTCAGCATGAGGAGAACCAGCGTCAGCATGAGGAGAACCAACGTCAGCATGAGCTGGAACTGGCCAGGCTGAGGAGCAGTGGGGCGTCGGCTGCGGTGAGCGAGGGGGGACCCAAGACTGCAAAGAGCTTTGATAAGTGCTTCCTGGCCCAGCGTAAGGAGGGGGAGGACATGGATACCTTCCTGACGGCCTTTGAGAATACCTGCGAGCTGCTCCAGGTTGACCCTGCAGAGAGGCTCCAGTTTCTCATCCCCTCACTGGACCCCACAGCCAGGGAGGTGTACAGCCGACTGAAAGGGGTGGAGACAGGGGACTACAAACTGTTCAAAAAGGCCCTGCTCCGCGAGTTTGGGCTGACCCCTGAGATGTACCGGACAAGGTTCCGGAGTCAGCGTAAAACCCGTGAGGTCACATACCTACAACTAGCCAACCGGGCGCAGGGGTATGCCCGCAAGTGGACAGCTGGGGCCCAAACTAAAGAAGACCTGCTTGACCTATTCGTACTGGAGCACGTGTATGAGCAGTGCCCATCCGACCTGAGGCGATGGTTGATGGACCAAAAGCCAGAGAACCCGCAGCATGCAGGCCAGTTGGCTGACGAGTTTGTGAACAGTTGGGCAGGGGATAACAGGGAGGAGTCCCAAAGGAACAGTCCCACCACAACGCGGAGCGAGAGTCACCATGGGACCTCCCAGAGGGAAAATACGGAAAAACCCCACCAAAGGGGAAGATCCAGCGTCAGGGCCATCCGACCCACTCGAGGGGACCCATGGGACATGGGCTGCTATCACTGTGGCCAGAGAGGCCACATACGGGCCCAGTGCCCCAGGCTCAGGGACAGACTGAGCAGACCGAACCCACAGAGGGTTGACTGGGTAGAGACCCAGCCAGGCAAGAGGCAGCACTCCCAGGGAAGGGGGGCTGGCAGAGTACCACCTGCTAAGGAGGGAGGAGAGCTCCAGGCCAGCTCCTCTGGGGGGCTGGATGCTCCAGACTCAGGGTTTTTGGTTTATACGGTGGGCGCGGGGCGGTCCCTGCGGAGCGAGTACCTTGTTCCCCTGGAGGTGGATGGGAGGAAGGTCAATGGATACTGGGATACAGGCGCAGAGGTGACGCTGGCCCGGCCCGAGGTGGTGCCCCCAGATCAGGTGGTGTCCAACACCTACCTGACTCTGACGGGGGTGGGCGGGACACCATTCAAGGTACCTGTGGCGAGGGTACACCTGAAGTGGGGGGCCAAGGAGGGCCCCAAGGATGTGGGGGTACACCCGTATTTGCCCACTGAGGTGTTGATGGGGGGGGACCTGGAGGACTGGCCAAGCAACCCCCAGGGTGCCCTGGTCGTGACCCGGCGAGAGGCATGGCGCCCTGGCCTTGGGGAGGGTGCCTTGCCTGAGGCGCAGGACCCTAACCTGGTGGGGAGGGAACACCCAGGGACACGGCTCAGGGGGGCTACGGCCTCAGACCCAGCCGGCGAGAGAGAGCAGTGGCCATCCCTGTCCCAGCGGCTGAGTTCCAGGCCGAGTTGCAGAAAGATCCCTCCTTGCGGAAGATAAGGGACCTGGCCGACCCGAGTGCGGTACAGACCGGGGGAGAGGTGGCCGGAAAAGGTTCCTGTGGGAGAAGGGGTTCCTGTACCGAGAATGGGCTCCCCCAGGGAAGATGGAGTCAGGGGGGATCAGGAGGCAGCTGGTGGTACCCCAGAAGTATCGCCGCCAGCTGCTGTACCGGGCCCATGACACCCCCCTCTCAGGGCACCAGGGAACCTGGCGTACCCAGCAGAGGCTGCTACGGAGCTTTTACTGGCCTGGGGTCTTTGTTACTGTCCGGCAGTACTGCCGATCCTGTGACCCCTGTCAGAGGGGGAGGAAGGCCCGGGACAAGGGGAAAACGGCTTTAGGACCCTTACCCAGCCTAGAGGAGCCTTTCCAGAGGGTGGCCAAGGTTAAAAGGGGGGCTCTGAACCAAGAGAGCCCGAAGCACAGACCTCCAGACTGGAGCGCTGGGAGAAGACCACAGCCCCGTTGGAACCCCAGGGGTATTGGGGTGGGAAAAGGGCACAGGCCGCATAACCCTTCCCACATGCGAACTGCGAATGCCCTCGAGCACCCCCGACCTAAGGGGGGGCGTGAAACTGGAGGGGCCTGGTGTAATTCTCACCAAGGAATGGGAGGGATGCTGGGGCATCCATGGGAACAGGGGTAGGTTCGAACTTCCCCAAGTCACTGGCTGAAGTGACCCCGCTCAGTTCGGTCTCGAAGGGGGGAGAGATGTGACGAACTGGGACTGTTCTTAGAGTGGTCTGTGAATGCTGACAGGGGAGTGTGGCTGGGATAGTCTACATTGGGGGATGGGAGACTGACCGACGGAGAATACCTGAGCATGTAACGTGAGAACCCAGGAGGGGGCTGGGGCCAGGTGACACCTTTGCCCGGGAAACTGAACAAAGGCTGTGGGAGGGGTCACTGGAGGCAGATTTTCAGGATCTGGCTGGGGAGCTGGCTGGGAGGCAGACGGGGCTCTGACCTCCCAGGGGGGCTAGGGTGCCCGGGGACCCCAACTGGGGGGGTCCTGTTGTCTGTGCCTGCAAGACCTGTCTTGGACTGTGTTCCTGTCGTCTAAATAAACCTTCTGCTTCACTGGCTGGCTGAGAGTCATGGTGAATCGCAGGAAGCCGGGGGGCAGGGCCTTGTGTCCCCCCACACTCCATGACAGATGGGCCCGTGGGTCTGACCTGGGGTGGGAGGGAGGAGGCGGGATACCAGGGTAGATGGGCCCGTGGGTCTGACCCGGGGTGGGAGGAGGCGAGAGACCAGGGTAGATGGGCCCAGGGTCTGACCCGGGGTGGGAGGGAGGAGGCAGGATACCAGGGTAGATGGGCCCACGGGTCTGACCCGGGGTGGGAGGGAGGAGGCCGGATACCAGGGTAAAAGGGCCCATGGGTCTGACCCGGGGTGGGAGGGAGGAGGCCAGATACCAGGGTAGATGGGCCCAGGGTCTGACCCGGGGTGGGAGGAAGGAGGCGGGATACCAGGGTAGAAGGGCCCATGGATCTGACCCGGGGTGGGAGGGAGGAGGCCGGATACCAGGGTAGATGGGCCCGTGGGTCTGACCCGGGGTGGGAGGGAGGAGGCTGGATACCAGGGTAGATGGGCCCGTGGGTCTGACCCAGGGTGGGAGGAGGCGGGAGACCAGGGTAGATGGGCCCGTGGGTCTGACCCGGGGTGGGACGGAGGAGGCCGGATACCAGGGTAGATGGGCCCAGGGTCTGACCCGGGGTGGGAGGGAGGAGGCGGGAGACCAGGGTAGATGGGCCCAGGGTCTGACCCGGGGTGGCAGGGAGGAGGCGGGATACCAGGGTAGAAGGGCCCATGGGTCTGACCCGGGGTGGGAGGGAGGAGGCCGGATACCAGGGTAGATGGGCCCGTGGGTCTGACCCGGGGTGGGACGGAGGAGGCTGGATACCAGGGTAGATGGGCCCAGGGTCTGACCCGGGGTGGGAGGGAGGAGGCGGGAGACCAGGGTAGATGGGCCCAGGGTCTGACCCGGGGTGGCAGGGAGGAGGTGGGAGACCAGGGTAGATGGGCCCAGGTCTGACCTGGGTGGGAGGGAGGAGGCGGGATACCAGGGTAGATGGGCCCAGGGTCTGACCCAGGGTGGGAGGGAGCAGGCTGGATACCAGGGTAGATGGGCCCGTGGGTCTGATCCGGGGGAGGTCAGAGATGGGGGATCTGAAAGCAGGAGATTCTCCTCTGTGCTGTCCCCTGAGCCTGGGCTGCTTTGCATAGACACAAAGTGAAACGTCTGCCTCTATTTCTGTCCCCACTTGGGGCCTGGTTTCTTTCACCCCAAACCGCATCCTCAGCGAGGGCTTTCCCGCCTTACCTCCCAGCCCAGCCTGTGAGTCACCCCTGCCAACGGCTGCAACCGTTCCTGCACTGGCCTGGGGGTGGGGAGCCCCGGGCTGGGCTGGCAGGGGCTGCGGGTCGGGAGTGAGGGGCACCGGCAGAGCTGGGGGGGGCAGGGCTGGTCTAGCAGGGGCTGCGGGTCGAGAGTGAGGGGCACCAGCAGAGCTGGGGGGGGCAGGGCCGGGCTGGCGGGGGCTGCGGGTCGGGAGTGACGGGCACCGGCAGAGCTGGGGGGGGCAGGGCCGGGCTAGCAGGGGCTGCGGGTCGGGAGTGAGGGGCACCGGCAGCGCTGGGGGGGGGGCAGGGCTGGGCTAGCAGGGGCTGCGGGTCGGGAGTGAGGGGCACCGGCAGAGCTGGGGCGGGTCAGGGCTGGGCTGGCGGGGGCTGCGGGTCGGGAGTGAGGGGCACCGGCAGAGCTGGGGGGGGCAGGGCTGGGCTGGCAGGGGCTGCGGGTCGGGAGTGAGGGGCACCGGCAGGGCTGGGGGGGCCCAGGGCTGGGCTAGCAGGGGCTGTGGGTCGGGAGTGAGGGGCACCGGCAGCGCTGGGGGGGGCCAGGGCTGGGCTAGCAGGGGCTGCGGGTCGGGAGTGAGGGGCACCGGCAGAGCTGGGGGGGCAGGGCCGGGCTAGCGGGGGCTGCGGGTCGGGAGTGAGGGGCACCGGCAGAGCTGGGGGCTGCGTGTCAGGACGTAAGTTCCATGATACGTTTGTTTCCACCCCTCTCGTCGGTCGGAGATTTTTCTCTTGCACCTCTCAGCCCCCGGCGCCGGAAGCAGAAGTGACCCCACTGCATCCCAGAGCCAAAAATATCCCCGCTGCTTTTGGAAGAGACGCCGCAGGTTATGCAACCCGGTTACCTCACCCGATAGACTCCCTGATGAGCCAAGATCCCTCCGTGCCAGCAGACGTCACCAACCCTCCCATCCTCCACCCTGCTGAGTCCTCTTCCCACAGCAGCTCGCAGCCTGGGGTCCCCTAGGAGAGGCCTCTTCCGGCCTGATTCCTACCGGCTGCAGCTGCCGATTAGAACAGCAGGTGAAACAGTAGTTGGTCCAGATCTGCCAGGAGATCATGACCCTTCCCCTCTCCCCAGAGGTCGCGCCCAACCCTGCTCCGTGACTTGCCCCTTCGTTGGGTCTAGCTCGCGTTTGTGGCGGGTTCCCTGAAGCTACGTGGACCAAACCACCTTGTCTGACTGATCTCTGGGGGCCCCTCTGGAGCAGAGCCGCCTAGGGCTAGGTTGGGTTTGTGGTGGGTCCCCCGAGGGTACAAACATCTGAGCTCCCCACATCTCCTGTCTGGGGTGAACATTTCCAAAGCAGGGCTGTCCGGGCCCAGGTTGCTTTCAAGGTGAGTTACCCAGATGCGATCTCTGGAGTGAATCTTGCCGGACCTAGTTTAGGTGTCTGGTGGCTTTCCATAAGCTACATAGACTTATCCCACCCCCTCCCCGCCCCGGAGACCATGGGATGGGGCATTGCCCGTCCTGCTTTCATCTGAAACAACTTCCGAACACTAGATCCCAACCAAACCTGGGATTAAACGTCTCCTATTTCTTCCACGTGCGGGAACAGCGGAGACTTCCTTTTCTACCGCTAACAAACGGGCCTTTGTTTTGACGGCTACGCTGCAGCCTGGTCTGGGATCGGCGCTCTGAGCGCTCCTGCAAATAAGAATTCATAGACTCTACGCCCGGACAGGACCGTCGGGTCTGACCTCCTGGATAACGCAGGCCCTAGGACTTCCCTGAATTCAGGCCTACTCAAGCGAGAGCAGATCTTTGAGGAAACCAGCCCGGCTTGAGTTAGGATGGAGACAGCACCGCGGCCCTCGGGGAATTGTTCATTCCCCCTCTCTGTTAAAAACCGACGGCTGAACTTCTCTAGTGGTGATCACGTAGCTGCTCCCCGTGTGGGCACTTCTAGGCTGGGATCACGTCACCCCCTTATCGGTCGCTTTGTTCAGGTGGACGGAGCTTCTGCTTTCCAAGCCTGGGATCGTTCTCCCGGCTCTTCTCGGAGCCGTCTCCGCTTTCCCAGCCTGAATTGCGGTCACGGGGCAGCGGCCGAACTGCTCTGACTTGCTCTCCCCGTCCTTCAAATGAGGGCGCCTGGGGCGATTTCGCAAGCCGCGTTCTGGTGACGGATGGTCGGGGACCAGCTGAGGTTGGCGCTATCCAGGTCAGGTGTGGTTTGCAATCGCTTCCTCTCCTCTAGGTCGCTTTCGGCTCGTCCGGGGGATGTGGTTGGACCCCCATCCGCTCCTTGGACCGAGCTCTGCAACCTGCCCTATCTCCGGTGCCCATCTGGGGTCAGCTCTGCGCAGGCCAAGTGCAGCTTGTGGTGGGTTCCCGTAAGTCACGTAACCTACAGCGAGTTCCATCTTGTGGGGGGCCGAGACAGCGGGGGCGTTGAGGGGAACAACAACAGGGTCAGCGCTGCCCGAGCGGGCTCCCGAGAAAAGCCACCGGCTGCAGCACAGTGGGGCCGGGGCTGAGGGCATCGGTTGGAGGGGGCTGGTTGGGTGCCGTGCGGCAGGCTGCTGATTTTCGGAGAGGGACAGGATGCGGGTTGGGTGGGCGGGAGACGGTCTTGCATAAGATGCTTGGAGTAGTCTGACGGGGCCTGGTTCTCTGGCGCGGTGGGCGAACCTCAGAGGGGGAAGGGACGGGAAAGGGGGGAAGCCGATGGTGGCTGTGATTGCAGGAGGTGAGTTTGGGGGGGGCTGTCCCCCGCCCCCCGCCCCGTGACAATCTGCGTTCTTAGTGCGTGCTGAACAAATGCCAGCTGAGCGGGATGTGATACACACTGGGGGGAACCTGATTTTGCACCAGTGTCAATGCACCATTTGCCCTGATGGAAACGCCCTTCACGTGACCCCACGTCGCACGGCCGGCGAAGCACCATTTGCATGGCTGAACCTCGCCTTTTGCACGCATGCTTTGGCCCAGACAGAGACCCCCTCAGCGCGTAGTCCCCGTCCCCTTTGCACGCCCTGCACACCTGTCTTTGCACACCCAAAATTCACCAGTGTTCACCAGCAAACAGCCCCTCGTGTTCCTGTAAAGCACCCACATGCGGGCACCTTCCCAGCCCTCACACATGCCCAGAGCCCTGGCTGCGGGTGCTGAATGCCCAGCCGTGTGCATGAAACTGCCAGGCACACGGGCTGTAGCAGGCCCGCCTGCCTGGGCACGCTTTGCCCCCTGTGTTTGCACGTGGGTGGCCTGCACACGCACGAGTGAAGCTCGATGTTGCCGGCAGAGGGACCGGTCACAGTGTAAAGCTTGCACGGCTCAACCCTTCCACGAGGCTTGAGAAATCCACTGTGGCATTATCCAGAACCGTGCACACATGTGCTTTTGCATTACGCTTGCACATGTGCAAGCCACCATTGCAGGTGAAAGACTCTCACACGCTTTACCCTTTGCACACACATGTCTTTGCCCTGTGCTCACATGTGTGTGATCCCCCCGGCACGTGAAAGCCTCTTGCACGCTTTACCCTTTGCACACACATGTCTTTGCCCTGTGCTCGCACGTGTGTGAGCCACCATGGCACAGGAACAAACCTTGCACGCTTTTCCGGGTTTGCACGTGTGTGACAGAACCCTACCCGGTTAAACCTCACCCCCGCCCGTTTGCATACAAGTAATCCCCCCTTGTACACACGGGTCTGCCCGGGTTCACCCCCCATGCTTGTGCCCGCAGAGAGTCGGGAATTCTGCCTGCCCGCCGTGGCCTCTGGGCTCCTCGTGCCACGGGCACCCATCCAACCGCACACCCCCCCCCCCCGCCGGTTAACCGCCCGCCCCTTTCGCTGTGACTGTTTCCTTCCCTTCTTCACCTCAACCGCTTTCCCTTTCAAAGAAAGGTGGCACCAGGGGAATTCAGGGGGTGCGGGGGCGGCGGGGGGGTGCGGGGGGGGGGTTACACAGAATCTGCCCCGGCCCGGCCCCGGCCCAGCTGAGTTACGGGAAGGGAGGAAGGAGGGAAGGAAACGGGCCCAGATGGAGAGAGAGAGAGAGAGGTCGGGGGGGGGCTGCGGGTCGGGGAGCTGGGGGGGGCGGCCTCACCTGCACCCACAGGGACCCCCCCAAATTGAGAGTCACTGGGGACATGGGGGGGTCTGTGTGTGTTCTCTAGAGGTGTGTGAGAGTGTGTGTGTTCTCTGTGGTATGTGTGGGGAACGGGTGTGGGGGGGTGTTCTCTGTGGGGTGTGTGTGTATGTTCCCTATGGGTATGTGTGTGTTGTGTGGTTTGTTCTGTGTGTGTGTGTGTGTGCTGGGTGTGCTGGGTGTGTATGAGTTTGGATGCATGTTGTGTGGTGTGGTGTGTGTGGTGTGGTGTGGCGCAGTGTGTTCTCTCTGTGAGTCTTGTTTGTGTGTGTGTCTTGTGTCTGTGTGTGGGGTGGCGTGTGCTCTGTGTGTGTATGAGTTTGTGTGAGTGTGTGTGCTCTGTGTGTGGTGTGTTGTGGTGAGGTATGTTCTGTGTGTGTGTGTGTGTGTTCTGGCTCTGTGTGTGTGCTCTGTGTGTTATGTGGTGTGTTCTCTCTGTGTGCATGGGTTTGTGTGTGTATGTGTGTGCTGGGTGTGTGGGAATTTGTATGCATGTGGTGTGGTGTGGTGTGTGGGGGCACGGTGTGTTCTCCCTGTGTGTGTTGTGTGTGTGTATTGTGTCTATGTGTGGGGTGTGGCGTGTGCTCTGTGGGTGTATGAGTTTGTGTGTGTGTTGTGTGTTGTGTTGGTCTGTGCTGTGCTGTGGCCCAGTGTGTTCTCTGTGTGTGTTGTGCATCTGCGTGTGTGTGCCTGGGGGGTGCGTGATTGTGTGTGAGTTGATGTGTATGTGGTGGGGCTGTTGTGGGTCCCACCTGAGGGTCCCTGTAGAGCGGGGCGGGGGCTCACTGAGTGGGAGGGGGCTGGGAGGCTGGGTTGCCCCCCAGCCTGCCCCCCCCAGCCATCCCCCCCCAGGGCTGTCTGCCTCACACACACACACAGCCCCAGACTGCCCCCCAGCCGCCCCCCCCAGGCTGTCCACCCCCCCACACACACACACAGCTCCAGACTGCCCCCCTGTCCGCACCCCCACACACACACACAGCCCCAGACTGCCCCCCGGCCACCCCCCCCAGGCTGTCCACCCCCCCACACACACACAGCCCCAGACTGACCCCCGGCTGCCCCCCCAGGCTGTCCACCCCCCCCACACACACACTGCCCCCCCGGCCGCCCCCCCCACACACACAGCCCCAGACTGCCCCCCGGCCACCCCCCACAGGCTGTCCACACCCCCACACACACGCAGCCCCAGACTGACCCCCGGCTGCCCCCCCAGGCTGTCCACCCACACACACACACAGCTCCAGACACGCACCCTGGATCCCAGCCCAGTCGGGACCTTGATTCAGAATCTGGTCTGGTTACCCGGGGACCCCCGGCCCCCGCTTCCCCTCACAGCCGGCTCTGGGGCGGGGCGGGGGGCCGGTTACCCGGGGACCCCCAGCCCCTACTTACCCTCACGGCCGGCTCTGGGGTGGGGCAGGGGGCCGGTTACCCGGGGACCCCCGGCCTCTGTTTCCCCTCACGGCCGGCTCTGGGGCGGGGTGGGGGGCCGGTTATCCGGGGACTCCCAGCCCCAACTTCCCCTCACGGCCGGCTCTGGGGCGGGGTGGGGGGCCGGTTATCCGGGGACCCCCAGCCCCCACTTCCCCTCACGGCCGGCTCTGGGGCGGGGTGGGGGGCCGGTTACCCGGGGACCCCCGGCCTCTGTTTCCCCTCACAGCCGGCTCTGGGGCGGGGCGGGGGGCCGGTTACCCGGGGACCCCCAGCCCCCACTTCCCTTCACGGCCGGCTCTGGGGCGGGGTGGGGGGCCGGTTACCCGGGGACCCCCAGCCCCCACTTCCCCTCACGGCCGGCTCTGGGGCGGGGCGGGGGGCCGGTTACCCGGGGACCCCCGGCCTCCGCTTCCCCTCACAGCCGGCTCTGGGGCGGGGCGGGGGGCCGGTTACCCAGGGACCCCTGGCCTCCGCTTCCCCTCACAGCCGGCTCTGGGGCGGGGGGCTGGTTAGCCAGGGACCCCTCACCCCGTGCTGAGATGCAGCTGGCTCTGGGGTGGGCCACGGGGGCGAGTTATACAGGGAGCCCCGAGACCCAGCCCCGGCTGGGGTTTAATGATGCCTAGGCCCCCTTGTGACACTGGGGGTCCCGACGCCCCAAGGGGAGCACAGGGGGTCTGAGCCCCAAAGAATGCACAGTTGGAGCCGCTGCGTCTCCCGAGCCGGGCCGTGCGACCCGCGTCTCAGGCCCGGGGTGCCCGGCCCTGGGCAGTGGCTGTCCTGGCATCGCCTGCCGATTTATGGACACTCGCGGATTGGGGGACCAAACAAAAGGGGAAACAGGGCTTCTCCCGGACAGGAGGGCAGGCAGCTCCCTAGCTGACCTGTCACCCCTCCCCTCCCAGAGCTGAAAGAGAACCCAGGAGTCCTGGCTCCCAGCCCCCTGCTCTCACCCCTACACCCCACCCTCCTCCCAGAGCTTGTAATAGAGTGCATGGATTAGAAATCGATTTATCCCCACACACATCGACCTATCCATCCATCCCCACACAACCCCTCCATCCATCCATCCATCCACCCCCACTATCTATCTATCTATCCAGCCATCCCAACACCCCCTCCATCCATCCATCCATCCCCACACACCCTCCATCCATCCATCCACTCTATCTATCCATCCCCACACACACCCTCCATCCATCCATCCACTCTATCTATCCATCCCCACACACACCCTCCATCCATCCATCCCCACACAACCCCTCCATCCATCCATCCATCCACTCTATCTATCCATCCCCACACACCCCCTCCATCCATCCATCCATCCATCCACCCCCTCCATCCATCCATCTATCCATCCCCACACACCCTCCATCCATCCATCCATCCATCCACCCCCTCCATCCATCCATCTATCCATCCCCACACACCCTCCATCCATCCATCCATCCATCCATCTATCTGTCCCCACACACCCCCTCCATCCACATCCACCCCATCTATCTATCTATCTATCTATCTATCTATCTATCCCCATCCACCGCATCTATCTATCTATCTATCTATCTATCTATCTATCCCCAGACACCCACCCACCCCCCGTATCTATCTCTCTCTCTCCCCAGGCACACACCCCCCCCCCCGCCCCGTCTGCGTGTCTGAGGCCTGGGGCTGGAGGACGTGAATCAGTCTCTCTCTCTCTCTCTCTGTTTTTGTCTCTCTTGCGAGGTTACATCCGTGCCTGTTCCCCGAACGCCGGGGTTCCCCCGGTGACCTCAGCTCGCCTGAGGCCTCCTTCCCCTATAAAGAGCCGAGCCAGGCAGCTGCCTCATCACAGGCTCCTCCGGCCGCCTTGCCGCAGCCACAAGCTCTGCCGGCTCCGCTCTCCCCCCAGCCCCCCGACTCCCAGCTCAGCCCCCCACCAATGCAGCCCCAGTCAGAGCAGGCCGGGCCCCTCCTGCTGCAGCTGGGGCCCCAGAGCCACAGGGATCTCTGCTGGCATCTGCTTCGCGGCGCCTGCTTTCTCCTGCTGGGGGCGCTGCTGGGCACCGTGCTCTATGGGTACTCCCACAGACAGGTGAGGGGGGTGGGGGCGGGCTGGCGGGGGCTGCGGGTCGGGAGTGAGGGGCACCGGCAGGGCTGGGGGGAGGCAGGGCTGGGCTGGCAGGGGCTGCGGGTCGGGAGTGAGGGGCACTGGCAGAGCTGGGGGGAGGCAGGGCTGGGCTAGCAGGGGCTGCGGGTCGGGAGTGAGGGGGACCGGCAGAGCTGGGGGGGGCAGGGCTGGGCTGGCAGGGGGCTGTGGGTTGGGAGTGAGGGGCACCGGCAGAGCTGGGGGGGGGCAGGGCTGAGCTAGCAGGGGCTGCGGGTCGGGAGTGAGGGGCACCGGCAGAGCTTCATCCTAGTATCCCCCCTCATTTGCAGGTGGAAGATGAGGCTGGACGGGGGGTCAGAGGCTCTGAAGACGCCGGTAAGTAACTCCCCCCCCTTCCTCCCCCAGGCCACCCCCAAACTGGACTCTTGTCTGGAATGCATTCCAGGGAACCCAGGTGTCCGGCTCTGCCCCCCTCCCCCTGGCCTGTCTTCGGCCATGGCAATGATTCGTCTCTGTCTTTCCCAACAGTTGCCCCCTGGACCGCCCTGGGGCACCGCGCCGACCGGACCCACGCGCCCGCCGCCCATCTCGTAGGTGAGTCGCTGGACTTGGGGGACGCTCCCTCCGCTGCTCTACGCCCCAAGAGGGCCCCTCTCCACCGCCCTCTGCTGGCGGAGGCCGGAATCGGGCCGCCCTGCGGGTGCCGGTTAGAACAGTGGTAGAAACAATGTTTCCCCCCCTCAATGTCTGTTTTTTCTCGGCCATTTGCGTCCCGATCCGCCCGCCAGGCGGGTGAACCCTTCGGCCGCTGGTTTGAAACCCACCTCCCCTTTCTCTCCCCTCTCCTCACAGGGCACCCCGGCCCCTCCGGCGAGCGGCTCCGCTGGCGAAGCGACGTCGACGCTTCCTTCACCCGGGGCGGCTTCCGCCTGGCCAACGACTCGCTGGTGGTGCCGGCCTCCGGCATGTATTTCGTCTACTTCCAGGCGTCCTTCCTGGGGGCCGCCTGCCCCGCGGGGGACGAGCCCCTGGTCCTGGCGCACCGCGTGTTGCTCTTCTCCGACACCTACCCCCGAGACGTCCCCATCCTGAGCGCCCACAAAACTGCCTGCTCTGGGGGGGGCCCCTGGTACCGCTCCCTCCACCAGGGGGCAGCGTTTGCCCTGCAGGAGGGGGACCGGCTGTCCACGCAGACGGAGGGGGAGGCGCATCTGCTGTCCGGCCAGGGCACCTTGTCGTTCGGGGCGTTTGCCCTGTGACGCGCCTGCTGGGTTTTGGGGTGGGGTCCCCCTTATGCGCTGAGGGTGGGCTGGAGCTGCTGGGGGCGTCTTTGGAGGGTTTCACTTTGCTGTACCCCAAAATGATTAGTGTGCACTTATTGATGGGGCACCCCTGGGATCAGTGTTCTGCAATGTGGGGTTGGAGGTGTAAGAACAGCCATGGGGTTTAAGAGGATCCTCAAAATATTGTGGGGGTTCCAGTTAATGTACCCCCAAACTTTCTGCACACACACCCCCCATTTAATGCTCTTGGTGCACTAGGATTTGGGGGGATTTTAATAGCAGTTCTATTACTGGGGAATCCTCAGAATATTTGGGGGGGTCAACTGTACCCCTAAATTATCGGGGTGTCCCTCAATTTTAGTTTATAGGCTGTTCTGCCATCTGGGGTGACTGTATTAACCCCACCCCCAGTAGAAGGGGGAAGCAGCTGAGTTTTTGAAGGGGTTCAGGATTAGACATCCCAACTTTATTGGGGTCCTTTTTGATTTAATTAAGCGGTGTAGCTGAGATTTGGGGTGTAGGTGAGATTTGGGGGGACTCAGGATAGTTTCTTGCAGCTGTTCCCCTTCAAAAGTGGGGCCACAGTGACACTAATTGAGTGAAAACACAGACAAATTTGGGGGGGGGTTCTGGGAATAGACACCAAATTATAGGGGTGCCCCTTGCTAGGTGATCATAATGTCCTCCTGGATTTGGGCTGTGTGGGTGAATGCAACACCCCCACACATTGTTAGAGAGAGAATTATGGGGTACAGCTTCTTCGGCCCCCCCTAGCACCCCAAAAAACGTGTTTTCATCCAAAGCTCCCCCTCTTGGAGCTGGGGCAGCCCCACTGACAGGAGACCTGCCTGAGAGTTTTCAGGGGGCAGGTGACCCCCCCCAAAGTTACTGGGGTACATCTCTCTGTTCCAGGAGGTGCCCAAGTCTAGGCCCCACCCCCAGCGGAGGGGCTGTGGATCGGGGAAATGGGGGACGAGGCGGGGGGCGGGGGAGGCAGCGCTATTTATTTATGGGAATGTGTTGTAAATTATTTATTTATGATGGGGGGCAGCTCGGCCCCCCACGAATGTATTTATTTATGTCAATGAATTAAAGCCGGACTCGCGACTGGGCTCCGTGGTGTTTTCATCTCTTTTCTCTGTGCCCCAAAGGTTCAAATCCCCTCCCCCGCTCGCACCCCACAAATGGTGAGGGGGTTGGGGGAGATTGGGGGGAGGGGCTTGTAAAGGGGGGGTGGATCTGACTGGCTCAGCTGGGACACACCTCCCAACTGCGCGGGGCTCCCTAAGGTTAGGACACACCCCCTAAATGGGAGGGAGGGGCTCCCTGACTAGGACAGCCCGCCCAAAAGGGGGCAGGGCTCCCCTGGGCTGGGACAGCCCCCAGCTCTGACAAGATCAAGGTCATCCTAATGGACAGCGCTTTAGTTTGGGACACCCCCGCCCCGGACTCCTGGGTTCGCCGCCCCGCCGTGCCTCAGTTTCCCCACTGGTGCAACAACACCGACCTCCTCAGCAAGGTGCTGAGGGCAGGCATAAGAACATCAGAGTGGCCAGACTGGGTCAGACCAAAGGTCCGTCTAGCCCAGTGTCCTGTCTCTGACAGCGGCCAATGCCAGGTGCCCCAGCGGGAATGAACCGAACAGGGCAGTTATCGAATGATCCATCTCTCGTCGTCCAGTCCCAGCGTCTGGCAAACAGAGGCCGGGGCCACCATCCCTGCCCAGCCTGGCTAATAGCCATTGATGGACCGATCCGCCATGAACTTATCTAGTTCTTTTTTGAACCCTGGTCTAGTCTTGGCCTTCACAACATCCTGTGGCAAGGAGTTCCACAGGTTAACGGTGCATTGTGTAAAGAAATACGTCCTTTCATTGGTGTTAAACCTGCTGCCCGTTAATCTCATTGGGTGACCCCTAGTTCGTGCATCATGAGGAGTAAATAACACTCTCCTCCGCCCCGGCGCCCCCTTGTGGCTGAGTCTGGGCATGAGCTCTCAGGTGCCCTTTCCCGGCACTGCCCCCCGCCCCCGGGACTCGGGGGGGTCCCTCTTTGTGACTCTCCCCACCCCCGGCAGATCACTGTATCATACCCCCTTCTGGGGTCTCAAAGCCCCACCAGACCCACTGGGGCCCGGCCCCCTTCCTGTCCCGGCCCAGCGCGAGGGCCCCCCCTCGGGTTTGACCACCCCAAGCATCCTTCGCCCCCCAGGGCAGCAACTGATGCCCCTCGGCTTCCCGCCAGGCTCCGTAATCCAGGGGGGGATCCCAGGGCTTCCTCTCCCCCTCTGGAGCACCCCCTCGTGCCCCAAATCTGCAGGGTGTGACAGCAGCTCCCCTCCCGCCAGCCCCATCGTCTTTCTTTCTCTCTCTCTCTCGGTCTCGGGAGCGAATCTCGCCGGGGGCTCTTTGGAAACTTCCCCGGGGTTTTTACGGCGTTTTCCGCTTTCAGTTCCTGGCCCGGGCTCCGGCGCTGGCGCGGGGCCAGTTTTGGCTGGAAGCATTCCCAGAGGTTTCATCCCCCGCCGTGCTCTCCTGGAACGGCCAGAGACGCCCGGACCATCCCGAGGCAGGGCTGGCAACCCCAGCAGTGCCAGACGCCCGCCCCTTGCCCGGTCGGCCCTGTCGAGCGCACCGGCTCGTCCAAGGACCCGTCCCGCTCACTGAACCTCCCTCACCCGAGCGGGCAGCCGGTGTCGCTGCGGCCAACTCATGCGCCGGCTTCCTGGCTTTGTCTCTGCCCGGCCCCTGGTTCTCCCCCCGGGAGCGGCCGCTCGGGGTGACTGGCCCTGGGGTGGGGATCGCGGGGGGCCCGGCGGACGGGGCTGTCTAGGCCTTGGCCAACCTGCCGCCCGTCCTCCGCAGCCGGAGCACCAGTGGGGGGCGCTGGCCCCGAGCGGCTGCAAACCCAGCCCCGGGACCCAGGAGGTATCGACCCCCAGGCTTCCCTCCCCCCCCCAGGCTCCACACCACCCAGGCCTCTGCTCGCCAGCAGCTTCGTGGGACCCCCGGGTGGGGGGATGTGCCAGGGCCTAGGGCACATGCCAGCCAAGCGTGTTCTCCATGGAGGCGAAGGGGTCACCTCAGAGTCTGGCCAGAGCCAGAGGGGGAGGGATGGGGGGACAGCGGGGGTGAGGGATGGATGGAGGGATGGATGGAGGAGTGTGGGGGGTGAGTGGATGAAGGGAGGGACGGAGGGACAGCGGGGTGAGGGATGGATGGATGGATGGATGGATGGAGGAGTGTGGGGGGGTGAGTGGATGAAGGGAGGGATGGAGGGACAGTGGGGGTGAGGGATGGATGGATGGAGGAGTGTGGGGGGTGAGTGGATGAAGGGAGGGACGGAGGGACAGCGGGGTGAGGGATGGATGGATGGATGGATGGATGGATGGATGGAGGAGTGTGGGGGGTGAGTGGATGGAGCGACAGAGGGACAGCGGGGGTGAGGGATGCATGAATGGATGGATGGACGGAGGAGTGGGGGGGGGTGAGTGGATGAAGGGAGGGACGGAGGGACAGCGGGGTGAGGGATGGATGGATGGATGGATGGAGGAGTGTGGGGGGTGAGTGGATGGAGGGACAGAGGGACAGCAGGGTGAGGGATAGATGGATGGATGGAGGAGTGTGGGGATGGAGGGAGGGACAGAGGGACAGTGGGGTGATGGAGGGATGGATGGAGGGGTGTGGGGTTGAGTGGATGGAGGGAGGGACGGAGGGACAGCGGGGTGATGGATGGAGGGATGGATGGATGGAGGAGTGTGGGGGTGAGTGGATGGAGGGACGGAGGGACAGCGGGGTGAGGGATGGATGGATGGATGGAGGAGTGTGTGGGGGGTGAGTGGATGGAGGGACAGAGGGACAGTGGGGTGAGGGATGGATGGATGGATGGATGGAGGAGTGTGGGGGGTGAGTGGATGGAGGGACAGAGGGACAGCGGGGGTGAGGGATGGATGGATGGATGGATGGACGGAGGAGTGTGGGGGGGTGAGTGGATGGAGGGACAGAGGGACAGCGGGGGTGAGGGATAGATGGATGGATGGAGGAGTGTGGGGGTGAGTGGATGGAGGGACAGAGGGACAGCGGAAGTGAGGGATGGATGGATGGATGGAGGAGTGTGGGGATGGAGGGAGGGACAGAGGGACAGTGGGGTGATGGAGGGATGGATGGAGGGATGGAGGAGTGTGGGGTTGAGTGGATGGAGGGAGGGACGGAGGGACAGCGGGGTGATGGATGGAGGGATGGAGGAGTGTGGGGGTGAGTGGATGGAGGGACAGAGGGACAGCGGAGGTGAGGGATGGATGGATGGATGGAGGAGTGTGGGGATGGAGGGAGGGACAGAGGGACAGTGGGGTGATGGAGGGATGGATGGAGGGATGGAGGAGTGTGGGGTTGAGTGGATGGAGGGAGGGACGGTGGGACAGCGGGGTGATGGATGGAGGGATGGAGGAGTGTGGGAGTGAGTGGATGGAGGGACGTAGGGACAGCGGGGTGAGGGATGGAGGAGTGTGGGGGGTGAGTGGATGGAGGGACAGAGGGACAGCGGGGGTGAGGGATAGATGGATGGATGGAGGAGTGTGGGGGTGAGTGGATGGAGGGACAGAGGGACAGCGGGGGTGAGGGATGGATGGATGGATGGAGGAGTGTGGGGGGTGAGTGGATGGAGGGACGGAGGGACAGCGGGGGTGAGGGATAGATGGATGGATGGAGGAGTGTGGGGGTGAGTGGATGGAGGGACAGAGGGACAGCGGGGGTGAGGGATGGATGGATGGATGGAGGAGTGTGGGGGGGTGAATGGATGGAGGGACAGAGGGACAGCGGAGGTGAGGGATGGATGGATGGATGGAGGAGTGTGGGGGTGAGTGGATGGAGGGACAGAGGGACAGCGGGGGTGAGGGATGGATGGATGGATGGAGGAGTGTGAGGATGGAGGGAGGGACAGAGGGACCACAGGGTGAGGGATGGACGGAGGAGTGTGGAGGTGAGTGGATGGAGGGACGGAGGGACAGCAGGGGTGAGGGATAGATGGATGGACGGAGGAGTGTGGAGGTCAGTGGATGGAGGGAGGGAGGGACAGCGGGGGTGAGGGATGGATGGATGGATGGATGGATGGAGGAGTGTGGGGGGTGAGTGGATGGAGCGACAGAGGGACAGCGGGGGTGAGGGATGCATGGATGGATGGATGGACGGAGGAGTGTGGGGGGGTGAGTGGATGAAGGGAGGGACGGAGGGACAGCGGGGTGAGGGATGGATGGATGGATGGATGGAGGAGTGTGGGGGGTGAGTGGATGGAGGGACAGAGGGACAGCAGGGTGAGGGATAGATGGATGGATGGAGGAGTGTGGGGATGGAGGGAGGGACAGAGGGACAGTGGGGTGATGGAGGGATGGATGGAGGGGTGTGGGGTTGAGTGGATGGAGGGAGGGACGGAGGGACAGCGGGGTGATGGATGGAGGGATGGATGGATGGAGGAGTGTGGGGGTGAGTGGATGGAGGGACGGAGGGACAGCGGGGTGAGGGATGGATGGATGGATGGAGGAGTGTGGGGGTGAGTGGATGGAGGGACAGAGGGACAGCGGGGGTGAGGGATGGATGGATGGAGGAGTGTGGGAGTGAGTGGATGGAGGGACGTAGGGACAGCGGGGTGAGGGATGGAGGAGTGTGGGGGGTGAGTGGATGGAGGGACAGAGGGACAGCGGGGGTGAGGGATGGATGGATGGATGGATGGATGGATGGAGGAGTGTGGGGGGTGAGTGGATGGAGGGACAGAGGGACAGCGGGGGTGAGGGATAGATGGATGGATGGATGGATGGAGGAGTGTGGGGGGTGAGTGGATGGAGGGACAGAGGGACAGCGGGGGTGAGGGATAGATGGATGGATGGAGGAGTGTGGGGGTGAGTGGATGGAGGGACAGAGGGACAGCGGGGGTGAGGGATGGATGGATGGATGGAGGAGTGTGGGGGTGAGTGGATGGAGGGAGGGAGGGACAGCGGGGTGAGGGCTAGATGGATGGATGGAGGAGTGTGGAGGTGAGTGGATGGAGGGAGGGAGGGACAGCGGGGTGAGGGATAGATGGATGGATGGAGGAGTGTGGAGGTGAGTGGATGGAGGGAGGGAGGGACAGCGGGGGTGAGGGATGGATGGATGGATGGAGGAGTGTGGAGGTGAGTGGATGGAGGGACAGAGGGACAGCGGGGGTGAGGGATGGATGGATGGATGGAGGGATGGAGGAGTGTGAGGATGGAGGGAGGGACAGAGGGACCACAGGGTGAGGGATGGACGGAGGAGTGTGGAGGTGAGTGGATGGAGGGAGGGAGGGACGGAGGGATGTATAGATACCCCAATGGCTAGAAGAGGGGCGTGGGGGTGGCTAGCGCTGTCTGTCTGTCCGTCTGACAGGGTGGGGGGCAGGGGCGCCGTGGGGCCGGTATCCCCTGGGGCAAAGACAAACCACCCAGGGATCCCCAGAGCCGAGTCCTGCCGTTCCCCAGCGCAGCCAGCAGGGGGCAGCTCCGGCTCAGCTTTGGCAGAGCGACCGACCGAGCCAGCCGGGGCCTGGTTCCAGCCGGCTCCTCTCTGCCCTTGGCCCCATTGCAACGGGGTCTCCCCGCTAGGGGGCGCCGGCTCCACCCGGCCCCAGGGCAGGGACTGGCTGGCTCCGGGGGGCAGGGAATGGGGCCCAGGGTCTCTCCCCGCTAGGGGGCGCCGGCTCCCCCCTGGCCCCAGGGCAGGGACTGGCTGGCTCAGGGGGACAGGGACTGGCTGGCTCAGGGGGGCAGGGAATGGGGCCCAGGGTCTCTCCCCTCTAGGGGGCGCCGGCTCCCCCCTGGCCCCAGGGCAGGGACTGGCTGGCTCAGGGGGACAGGGACTGGCTGGCTCAGGGGGGCAGGGAATGGGGCCCAGGGTCTCTCCCCTCTAGGGGGCGCCGGCTCCCCCCTGGCCCCAGGGCAGGGACTGGCTGGCTCAGGGGGACAGGGACTGGCTGGCTCAGGGGGGCAGGGAATGGGGCCCAGGGTCTCTCCCCGCTAGGGGGCGCCGGCTCCCCCCTGGCCCCAGGGCAGGGACTGGCTGGCTCAGGGGGACAGGGACTGGCTGGCTCAGGGGGGCAGGGAATGGGGCCCAGGGTCTCTCCCCTCTAGGGGGCGCCGGCTCCCCCCTGGCCCCAGGGCGGGGACTGGCTGGCTCAGGGGGACAGGGAACGGGACATGTGGGGACATGGCAGAACCAAAACCGAAGCGCATCGCAAAAGGCCGTTTTGACTTCGTCTCCTGGCGGTGGAAGTGAAAGCAGAAGAAAGTGGCTGAAAACTCCAAGTGGGACTCTTGCTTCACGAGGCCTGAACTTTCAGGCTCTCGGATTTTCCAGTGGGGGCGGAGGCTGGGGGGGGCTTGGGAAACAGGCCCCCCCCCAAACCCTGCTCCCTCCCTGCTCCCATCCCTCCGGATCCCACCCCTGCCCCCCAGCTTCTGACTATGTCTCAGGTTGTTCGCCCACAAGCTCTGCCTGTCGATGGATCGCTTGGGGGACCGGGGTAGGGGCATCTATACCCCAATCTCTCCTCCCACCCTACACTCACCCCCAGAAGTCTGACCCCCTCGCTACCCAGCTGTTATATTTGGGGGGCTCGCCATCCCACAATCACCCCAATCCCTCCTCCCACCCCACATCCCCAAAATTTGCTAGTGCTAAAATTTAAGTCCTCACATAATGACCCCCCGGCCAGGGGTAGGGGTCAGCGGAGCGATGTAGACACAGCCCCTAGTGGTTTTGGGGTTGTCTGGCATTGTCCCCCACACACACACCTGACAGCCTCCAAATTTGCTGATACTAAGATCTGAGCTTCCTAAGATCTCCCAGGGGAGGGCGAGGCGGTGAGACGTCCGGCCAAAGGCATTTCGAATTCCCACCCGTGTCATGGAGTTTAGGGGGCCCCCAGTACAGAGCCCCCCCACATGTGCCAGCCTTGAGAGCCAACTACACACACACCTACACACACACAGATCCACACACATACATACAACTAGCCACTCACAGAGCTCCACACACAACCACACACACACACACAGACCTACACACAACTACACACACATAACTGCACACACACAGAGACCCATGCACAACTACACAACTACACACACACACACAAGTAGACACTCACAGAGTTCCACGCACAACTACACAACTACACACAGACCCACACACAACTAGACAATCACACAGAGACCCATGCACAACTACACACACACACAAGATCCATGCACCACTACACAAACACACACAATGGCACACACACAACTGCACACACAGTGACCCACGCCCAACCACACACACACCAACACACACACACACACAGACCCACACACAATTGGACACACACAGAGAGATCCACACACAACTAGACACACACAAACACAACTACACACACAGACTCCCACACAACTAGACACACAGTGACCCACACAACTACCCCCACACACAAGATCCATGCACAACTACACACACACAGACCCACGCACAACTAGCCACACACACACACACACACAGCGATCCGTGCACAACTACACACACACACAGACCCACATACAAGACACCCACGGAGACTCACACAACTGCATACACACACAACTACACACGGCCCTGCACACAACTAGACAGACACACAGTGACCCACACACAACCAGACAGGCACTCACAACCGGACACAGCCACACACACCCCACACACCCTTCTCAAGGCCCCTCACTCTCACCCCTTTCCCACCCCCGTTGCCTCACTGGGGGGGCAGCCAGCTCCCCCACGCCTGACCCCCCAAGTCCATCATCTGACCCCCCCAGACAGAGACGGCCAGACCGGCAGGTCTCCGCGTGGCGGCGTGGGAGGTGGGGACCCCGGTATCCCCGGGGGGCTCCCCCCGCCCTCTCCAGAGCTGGATTCACACCTCCCCGTTCCCCAAAACCACAGTTCCACTCGCTGGTCCCACTTCTGCTTTTGACGCCTTCTATTTCGGGCTCTTTCCTCTTCCCGCCTTTCGCCATCACCGACTCTCTCGTTTTTCCTTCCTTCTCTGTGGGCGGAGGCTTCAGGGCTTGAAAATTTCCTCCCGTGTCATGGGGGAGGCGGGCCGGGCGGCTCCGAAGCGCAGGCGGCAGGCGTATAAATAGGAGCCGACACCTCGAGGCTGCCACGCTTCTCCACTCATCAATCACCCCAGGACAAGAACTGCTGGGAAGAGCCAGCCACGCAAAGGGCGGGGAAACCGAGGCACAACCAAGCTCCACGCCAGGAAAACTGACTGAATTCAGAGGGTGAAATCCACACCCATTCGTCGCTCTGCTCCAGGGAAATCAACTCGAGTCGCCTTCTGAAATCACCTCAAGTCACCCAGCAGCTCAGGTGAAATTCCCCACGGTCGCCTGTTTCACAACCGAATTCGTCCCGTGGAATCAGCTGAATTTGCCCAGGGAAACCAGCTAAATTCACCCCTTCGATCCGGGGAAATCGGCTCCATCCGCCTGCCGGCGTCACTGAAATCCCGGGAATTTGCCCAGCGCCAGCTGCTAACTTCGCCCGGCGGGAAACTAACCCTGGAGATCCCTGCCCCGAGCCCAGCCAAACCCGCAGCCATGAGCACCGAAAGTCTGGTCTGCGACATCGAGAAGGGGGGTGTTATCGTGGTGCGGGAGTCGCGGCCCGCCGACGGCCGCTGGAAATGCCTCAGCATCTGCTCCTTCCTGCTGCTGGTGGGAGCCACGGCCGTCTTCGCTCTGCTGCATTTCAGAAACGGGGGGCCCTTGATCAGCCAGGTGAGCCGCAACACCGGGGTGGGGGAGTAACCCCCCCGAGCCACGATCTGTGGCCATCCGACTCTGATTGTGTGTCTGCTGGTGTGTGTCTTGGTATGTGGGTGGGTTTCAACTCCCCGCCTGTGGCTCAGTGTGCACTTTGATGTGTGTGTCTGTGGTTTGTCCACACGTGTGTGGCTCGGACGCTTGTGTGCGTGCATGTGTGTCTTCGTGGTCGGGGGCGTTTGTGTGGTTTTAACCACACCATTGCAGTCTGGGCTGCGTGGAGTTATGTGTCTCTTTGTATTTCTCTCCCCGTTTGCCTACGAACGCGTCGGTTGTGGGTTTTGTCTGTCTGTCTTTCCAGGTGTGTGTTTTGCCTAGACGCCGTGTATATATCTGGGGACAGTGTTTTCGTCTGGGCGTGTGTTTTGTGCTGTCTGTATTTCTCGTTTCACTTGCATGTGCCTGGCTCCCTGGGCTATGTTTTGTCTGGCCGGTCTCGTCCGCTGCCTGTGCGGTGTGTAATGATGTGAACAGCTCTGCTTCTTGCAGGGCGTGGTACACACAGCACCCGACACACACTCCTGCTTTGACTTTGTAACCTCTGTACTCAACTCTCCTCTCTCTCTCTCTTTGCCAGGATCCCAAAGAACCCAGGAGTTCGGGCCACACACAACTTAGTAAGTATTTCCCGAGGTTTATTTTCCAACATTAGCCCTCTGATAATTGCAGCCTCTAAGCCGAATCTCCCCTCCCCAGATGAAATTTCTCTTGCCAGATTTATCACAGATCTATTTACTGGCCCTCAGTCATCTTCCCAAAAGGGCTAGCAAATTGCAACTGGTCTCCATTGTTTTGTCCTGTTGCCTGACCCGAGATGCCTCCGGGTTTTTTCCGAGGCTGCCGGCTCAGGATTTCCCTGAAAAATCACGGCCATCGAAGGTGTTTCTGACGTGGTGAAGGGGAATGGAAACAGACAATGCTGCTAGCCCCTTTGGGAAAAACATCGCCCTGCAAATCTCAGCTCACTCTGGCCACATCTGGGATCTCGCTCCAGATGTTGAGCCTCCGCAGACGGTGATCGTCCTCGAGAGCTTATTGACCTCCCCAAAGCTTCGAGAAGGTGGCTCCGCTCCTCCAAAACATGGAGAGCAACTAAATGTTGGGAGACTAGAACATACGGAGCAAAGATAATACCTCCCCGACATTGCCTTAACTCCCCGCCCGGGAGCCACCAGACCTGACCCATCCCCACCAAAATCTGTCCATCTTCCCAACACAATTCTATCCCGGTTCTCCTCTTCCCTGCATTGTAGTGACCTAGCGGGAGGAGATCAGAGATTCCCCATCCTAGGGACTGTAAGGTTATGGGTTCAAATCCTGGCTCCCCAGCCTTCCCGCTGAGCCGGGGCTCTCTGAAGCTGATCTAGAGAAGATGGGGTCATTGGTGTGGGGAGGGCTGGTGAACAAGGGAAGATCGGTCTGACCGTCCATTTGTTCTTTCTGAAGCAGATCCTATGACGATGAAGTTGCAGGCCCAGTCGCTGAAAAAGCCAGCTGCCCACGTCGTAGGTAAGAGGAATTTACAGCTGGGATCGGGGAGGGTTTGAGGAACTGGGCCCTATGGGGGCGGGGGAGATACTTGTGGTTGGGGGTTTCTATGTCTGAGGCAGGCAACAGACAAACAAAGACTTCCACAAAGACACGAGCACACATTTCCTCAGACACCGGTGCACATCTGCTCGTAAACGTAGAGGGGAAGGGCCCCGTCTTTTGGGGTGATGGAGGCCAAAGATTTGGGTTACATGGACGTTGTAGGCCGAAGTCCAGGAGATGCCAGAGAGCAGGGGGACAATTCCTCTAGGTTTTGGCCTAGTGTTGTCAAGGATTAGGCACGCCATCACTGTATTGTGTTGGAGGGCAAAGCCTGGGTAGACTGACTACAGGGGAGAGACTAGGGTTAGGACCAAGAGTTATCAAGGGCTGGTGGCCCCATTTTGGGGGATGATGTAGGCCGAAGCCTGGGTAGATTGATCATAGGGGACAATCCAGGTAGGGTTTGACCATGTCTGCCTTCTTCTGTCCCTCCCAGCATCCAGTGACTCCAAAGAGCTGATCTGGACTGACAAAGTTGCACACACCATGATGCAGAACGGGATGGCGCTGGTAAACAACAAGTTGGTGGTCCCGTCCGACGGCCTCTACTTCATCTACTCCCAGGTGGTCTTCAAGGGAGACAAATGTCCGGAGGAGTCCATTCCTCTCCGGCATACCATCTTGCGCTACTCCGTTGAGTACCCAGAAAACGTTCCCTTGCTGATGGCCATCAAGTCGTTCTGCGAGGGGTCCAAGGCAGCCAAGAATGAGGAGGGGGTGTGGTTCGAGTCCATCTACCAAGGAGCTGTCTTCCAGTTGATGAAAGGCGATGAAATCTCCTCTGAAATCGACTCGGCCCAATATTTAGATCTGGACAGCAATGGGCAGGTGTATTTTGGGGTGATTGCATTGGAATTAGGAGCTCCCCAATAATGATCCACCATCTTCCATCCTTGGCCAACGCATCCTCCATCCTTGGTCAACCCACCATCTTCCATCCTTGGTCAACCCTTCAACCCTCCTACCCAACTGGCCTCCAAAGACAAGACTACCACCCCGCATCCCACCACATCAAACTGACTATCAGAGATGATCGGAAGACCTCTATGGACATCCTTTATGCCTGTCTGCCAATATGCCCCATGTGGCCACAGACGTGCCCACCTCTAGGGACCAGAGCGGACGACAATCTCTCTAGACTTGGCCTGTCTGTGGCAGTCAGGATGGGGCTTTGGGTTTCATCTTGGTAGGACCAAACAAGAACCTGCCAAGAGAATAATGTACCGGGTCAGAGATGCTGACCTACAAAAATGTTGTGTTAACTAATATTGTATTATTTTTATGGTTATTATTGTTAATTATTGTGGCTAATAATTTATTTATTTATGTATTTATATTTATTGGGGTTAACAAAGCTGTGCTGGTGCACGGAGAGATTTTTGTGTGTGTTGTACACACCTATGACAAGTATAGGCCATTGTGTGTGTGTGTGTGTGTCCATCCACAAATTCTAAGATTCTATATACACATCAGAAAGGGGTAGTGGGTGTGTCTACACATAGACCCAGAAAACTGCAGGCAATGTTGGTGTGTTTGTATCACAAGCTGCAGATAATAGACAATTTTGTGTACACACACACACACACACACACACACACATACACAGATGTTGCCTGTGGATGTTTGACACAAACCCACACCGATTTTTAGCAATTCTGGGAGTTTGTATGTTTACAAAACACCCAGATTTTCGGAGAATGTGTGTGTGTGTGTGTGTGTGTTTGTGTGTACAGAGTGTCACAAAGTCTTCTTTCCAACAAGACAGCCATCCTCCAAATCAAGCTGGCGGAGGGTGTGACATTGTGTTACTCTTTGAGCTAGGCAGCAACACAACCTCACACCAACCTGCCATGTTGCTGCGAGTGCTTTGTGGTGGCTAGACTATGCACTGGCCTTTATGTATACGGTGTATACATGACCCTAGCTGGCTCTATGGATGTATATTACACACCACCAGGACTCCTGGGTTCTCTCCCGGCTCTGGGAGGGGAGTGGGGTCCAGTGGTTAGAGCAGGGGGGTGGGAGCCAGGACTCCTGGGTTACTCAAGGGAATGATGTTCTCATTGTGAGGGGAAGAGATATTTGTATCTGCAATACAGTTTTCTCTCGAGTCCCTGAGCTCACGTCTCTTTGGGGATTTCAAATGTTTTATGTTAAAATGTCACATGCTGGGGGTGGGGCTCACGCGTCTAACTCGTCGAATGTTTGCCGGGCCAAATCTCTTGCCCCTCCTGGTTTGATCTTGTGTATTGTGGTTTATTTTATTTATTGTGGTTATTTATTGTGTGTTTATTCCCCCTGTGCGGGGAGGGAAGGGGGGAGAAAAAAAAAAGCTGTTTGTCTTTTATTTGAAACGGCCTGTGAAACAGGCCAACCAATAAACCTTGGAAATGGAGATTTGAACTGGACTTGTGTCTCTTTCAAGATGAACGGGGGGAGGGATAGCTCAGTGGTTTGAGCATTGGCCTGCTAAACCCAGGGTTGTGAGTTCAATCCTTGAGGAGGCCATTTAGGGATCTGGGGCAAAAATCTGTCTGGGGATTGGTCCTGCTTTGAGCAGGGGGTTGGACTAGATACCTCCTGAGGACCCTTCCAACCCTGATATTCTATGATTCATCTAGCACGGTATCTGGCCTGTTCCACACAAATGGCTTCCTCTACCCAATATCCCCTACTCTCTGCTATGCTCTAATGTCGTCCCTGGAGAAGAGACACAGAGCAGGGGCTCTCTATGTCCCTCTCCTCCTTGACCATTCAGCTCAACTTCAGTACCCGGCAAGCTTGACCTCTCGAGGTCTCTTCCAGTCCTATGATTCTAAGATAATGGAGCAAATAGTCAACCAATCAATTTGCAGACACATAAGAACGGCCAGACTGGGTCAGAGCAAAGGTCCATCCAGCCCAGTATCCTGTCTTCCGATAGTGGCCAATGCCAGGTGCCCCAGAGGGAGTGAACCTAACAGGTAATGATCAAGTGATGTCTCTCCTGCCGTCCATCTCCACCCCCTGACAAACAGAGGCTGGGACACCATTCCTTTCCTGGCTAATAGCCATTAATGGACTTAACCTCCATGAATTTATCCAGTTCTCTTTTAAACCCTGTTATAGTCCTAGCCTTCACAACCTCCTCAGGCAAGGAGTTCCACAGGTTGACTGTGCGCTGTGTGAAGAAGAACTTCCTTTTATTTGTTTTAAACCTGCTGCCCATTAATTTCATTTGGTGACCCCTACATCTATGGGGAACAAGTAAATAACTTTTCCTTATTCACTTTCTCCACACCAGTCATGATTTTATGGACCTCTATCATATCCCCACTTAGTCGTCTCTTTTCCAAACTGGTTGGAAAACTGCTCCCAGAGAGTAATTATCAATGGTTCACAGTCATGCTGGAAGGGCATAACGAGTGGGGTCCCGCACGGGTCGGTTCTGGGTCCGGTTCTGTTAATATCTTCATCAATGATTTAGATAATGGCATAGCGAGGACACTGATAACGTTTGTGGATGATACCGAGCTGGAAGGGGTTGCAAGTGCTTTGGAGGATAGGATTAAAATTCAAAATGATCTGAACAAACTGGAAAAATGGTCTGAAGTAAATAGGATGAAATTTAATAAGGGCAAATGCAAAGTTCTCCACTTAGGAAGGAACAATCAGTTTCACACACAATGGGAAATGACTGCCTAGGAAGGAGTACTGTGGAAATGGATCTGGGGGTCAGAGTGGATCACAAGCTAAATATGCTAACGCTTGCAAAAAAAAGTGAAGATCATTCTGGGCTGCATTAGCAGGAGTGTTGTAAGCAAAACACGAGAAGTCATTCTTCCCCTCTACACCGCGCTGATACGGCCTCAGCTGGAGTATTGTGTCCAGTTCTGGGCGCCACATTTCAGGAAAGATGTGGACAAATTGGAGAAAGTCCAGAGAAGATCATCAAAAATGACGAAAGGTCTAGAAACCATGAGCTGTGAGGGAAGATTGAAAGATCTGGGTTTGTTTAGTCTGGAGAAGAGAAGACTGAGAGGGGACATGAGAACAGTTTTCAAGTACATAAAGGTCATTACAAGGAGAAGGGAGGTAAATTGTTCTCGTTAACCTCTGAGGACAGGCCAAGAAGCAATGGGCTTAAATTAGGTTTAGGTTGGACATTAAGAAAAACTTCCTGTCAGGGTGGTGAAGCACTGGAATAAATTGCCTAGGGAAGTGGTGGAATCTCCGTCATTGGGGATTTTGAAGAGCAGGTTAGACACACATCTGTCAGGGAAGGTCTAGATAATATTTAGTCCTGCCATGAGTGCAGGGGTCTGGACCAGACGACCTCTCGAGGTCCCTTCCAGGCCTACAATTCTCTGATTCTATCGTAGAGGACCGGTCTTCACCATTCATGGTCCTTCCAGCCTCTAATCTCCCCTCACCCAACGACCCTAGACAACCAGCCCAGCCCGTTCCGTGCTAGGCAGGTCTGATCTCCTCCCAATCAAAGCTGTAGGCGGATGACTCTTGGCTCACGTCTCCGGGTGCTCCCGACCCACTCCTTGCTTTCTAAGGATGCTAAATTTAGTCCTTGGCAAATAACCCTCTTCTTGCCTCACCCAACCCACTGAGTCACATCCTCTGGGAAATCCAGGCTGGTATTTTAAGAAGGCCCGGGCCATGGGTTGGGTGTGCTAGGGAAGGAGTGGGGATGAGTAGTTAATGCATGGGAGTTCGGACTCAGGGGTGCTGTCCCCAACTCTGGGAAGGGAGTGGGGTCTAGTGGTTAGAGCGAGGGCGGGGGACTGGGAACCAGGACTCCTGGGTTCTCTCCTGCCTCTGGGAGGGGAATGGGGCTGGTGGGTTAGAGCAGGGGGGCTAGGAGCCAGGACTCCTGGGTTCTATCCCCAGCTCTGGGAGAGGAGGGGGGCTGGGAGCCAGGACTCCTGGGTTCTATTGTACCAACCCAGCGGAAGGCCCTGGGTTATTTTTGGGTCTTGAGGCTACATATTTCCTTCCGCTTTTGCTTTAGTGGCTGACATGTGTCAAGAGAAGTTGTGTCCCCCAAATGCACCTGCCCCCTTCACATCCGCCCCATCCCCCACCCCAAAACCACCCCCTACTGTTCCCCAGAACTGTACAGGGTATGGGAAGGGGGAGTTGGGGAACGCAGGGCTGGGCTGGCAGGGGCTGCGGGTCGGGAGTGAGGGGCACCGGCAGAGCTGGGGGGGGCAGGGCTGGGCTGGCAGGGGCTACGGGTCGGGAGTGAGGGGCACCGGCAGGGCTGGGGGGAGCAGGGCTGGGCTGGCAGGGGGCTGCGGGTCGGGAGTGAGGGGCACCGGCAGAGCTGGAGGGGGCAGGGCTGGGCTAGCAGGGGCTGGGGGTCGGGAGTGAGGGGCACCAGGCGCTGGGGAAGCCCGGAGTTGCTATGTGGTATCTCCCAGGGGAACCCCCCCCCCGATCCCGGCCGCCCCCACAGGCCTGTCCGAGCTCCCCCCAGCCTGAGCATCCAGAGATTTGTCTCATCTGCAACTAGGGAATCTCCAGCCAGGCCCTCTGAGCTGGGCGGGGGAGGGAGTTCGGGGGGGGGAGGCGCAGGGGGAGGGGTGGGGGGTCACTCATAGATGGCTCCCCACAGAAGGGGGGAAAGGCAGGGAGGTGGGGGCAGGGCCGGCTCCAGGCATCAGCCGACCAAGCAGGTGCTTGGGGCGGCACCGGCCGGCCGGGGAGAGTGGGGCCACGGCCGGGCTCGGCGCCCTCCCCTGCCGCGCTCCCCGCCGGGGGCCGGGGGCGGCGGGAGGCTTTTTTGCCTGGGGCGGCAAAAAAAACAGAGCCGGCCCTGGGTGGGGGGGTGCACCAGTGGGGATTATATGGGGCTGGGGCAGTGGCGGGAGGTGGGGGCGTAGCTGTGGGGGTGGGGCAGGTGTGCGAGGCTGGGGGGGCACTGGCGGGGCGGGGCTTGATCTGCTCCTGCTGCGGGGGGCGGCTGTTGGACTCTGAGTCGGTCTGTGTCTGTCCCAGGACACGACATCGCTGGGGGGCTGCGGCTCCGATTCCCACCCCCACCGCAGCGCACAAGGACCTGGGACGTCCCCCCCGTCAGCCGCCGGGGGCCCCCACCCTCCCCAAGTGCCTGGAGCCAGGGGAAACCCCTCCAATAACAAACCGCCCCCGTAGACACCACAACAAGCCAGTCCGAGGGGGCCCCAGAGAGACCCTACAATAACAATCGCCCAATGAAAACAACAGTGGGGAGAAACCCAGGCTCTGGGCAGGGCCAGGCCAGGATGGGAATTCCCCAGTTCCCCCCACGCAGCGTCTGCCCGGGACCAAACCACGTGTGTGTCTGCCTGTCTGTCCCAGCTCTGCCGGTGCCCCTCACTCCTGACCCGCAGCCCCTGCTAGCCCAGCCCTGCCCCCCACAGCTCTGCCGGTGCCCCTCACTCCCGACCCGCAGCCCCTGCCAGCCCAGCCCTGCCCTCCCCCCAGCTCTGCCGGTGCCCCTCACTCCCAACCCGCAGCCCCTGCTAGCCCAGCCCTGCCCCCCCCCAGCTCTGCCGGTGCCCCTCACTCCCGACCCGCAGCCCCCTGCCAGCCCAGCCCTGCCCCCACCCAGCTCTGCCGGTGCCCCTCACTCCCGACCCGCAGCCCCTGCTAGCCCAGCCCTGGCCCCCCAGCCCTGCCGGTGCCCCTCACTCCCGACCCGCAGCCCCTGCCAGCCCAGCCCAGCCCCCCCCAGCTCTGCCGGTGCCCCTCACTCCCGACCTGCAGCCCCTGCTAGCCCAGCCCTGCCCCCCCCAGCTCTGCCGGTGCCCCTCACTCCCGACCTGCAGCCCCTGCTAGCCCAGCCCTGCCCCCCCCCAGCTCTGCCGGTGCCCCTCACTCCCGACCTGCAGCCCCCGCTAGCCCAGCCCTGCCCCCCCCCAGCTCTGCCGGTGCCCCTCACTCCCGACCCGCAGCCCCCGCTAGCCCAGCCCTGCCCCCCCCCAGCTCTGCCGGTGCCCCTCACTCCTGACCCGCAGCCCCCGCTAGCCCAGCCCTGGGCCCCCCAGCCCTGCCGGTGTCCCTCACTCCCGACCCGCAGCCCCTCCTAGCCCAGCCCTGCCCCCCCCCAGCTCTGCCGGTGCCCCTCACTCCTGACCCGCAGCCCCCGCTAGCCCAGCCCTGGGCCCCCCCAGCTCTGCCGGTGCCCCTCACTCCCGACCCGCAGCCCCTGCCAGCCCAGCCCTGGGCCCCCGCCCCCACTCAGATCTCTGCCCTGGGGTTGTGCTACTCATTGTATTGCTCAGCTTGAAGATTTCCACAGATATGTGTGGAGAAGCCAAAGTTACCAAACCGCTGGTTTCAGTTTTGGTGCCGAGGTGGAAGCGTGGGTGTGGGGGAGCCCCAGGAGGGGCCAGCAGGGGCTGCGGGTCGGGAGTGAGGGGCACCGGCAGAGGCCCTGGGCCTGCTCCCGCTGCCCCCCGGCTCGGGGGCCGCTCCCGGCTTTCTGCCGATGGAGGTTCCTCTCGGGGCTTCCCCCGGCTCATGGAAACTGCTCGGAGCTTTTTACCCGCATGGCGCTCGCAGCATCGAAAGTGGGTCAGTTCCGCTTTCCTCTCGCTCCGCCGCGGCGCTGCCCCCGCCCCCAGAGACCTGGCACAGGGACTCCGACCCCCCGCACAGAGAACCCAGGAGTCCTGGCTCCCAGCCCCCCCTGCTCTAACCCCCAGCCCCCACTCCCCTCCCAGAGCCGGGAGAGAACCCAGGAGTCCTGGCTCCCAGCCCCCCCTGCTCTAACCCCCAGCCCCCACTCCCCTCCCAGAGCCAGGAGAGAACCCAGGAGTCCTCACACACACACACACACACACACACACACACACACACACACACACCCGCTGTAACCACCAGCCCCCACTCTCCTCCCCGAGCCAGGGAGAGAACCCAGGACTCCTGGCTCCCAGGTCCCCCTGCTCTAACCTGGCCTTGAAAGTGGGTCAGGGCTTGTGGGTTGCTGCTGGGAAGCCCAGCGAGCGGACGTGACCCCCAGGCCGGGTTCAGACTTCGTCACTTTGGCCTCCTCACCCTCACCCCCAGCCGCAGCCCGTGTCCGGGGTGCTCTGGGCGGGGTTGGGGGCTGGATTCCCGGAGGGACCCAGCTCCCTGCCTGCGTCATGGCTCCTTGCGCGCCGTGGGGCCGGAAATGTGGGGCTTCCCCCCCGCAGCCCTGCCGCCCTGGGCCTGGGTGGGAGCCGGTGCCCCCTAGAGGGGACAGGCCCCTGCCCCGTTCCCCACCCCCCTGAGCCAGCCAGTCCCCACCCTGGGGCAGGATCGGGGCCGGTGCCCCAAAGAAAAGTAGATTCACGACTCCAGGCTGAGTCAGCCCAATTCCCCGCGGCGCCCTGTCCCCGTTCCGGGTGCCCCTAGCCCCAGCGTGGGGGGTGCTAGCCACATGCCCCAGAATAGCAGCCGCGGGTGGAAGTGACGGCCGCATTTCTGTTCCACCCACCCGGCTGCTGCGCTCAGGGAGTTTTCCTACTGGGGTGTGTGTGAAATAGAACCCAGGAGTCCTGACACAAGCACCCCACCCCCCTGTAACCACTAGGCCTTGTTCCCCTCCCAGAGCCGGGGAGAACCCAGGAGTCCTGACACAAGCACCCCACCCCCCTGTAACCACTAGGCCTTGTTCCCCTCCCAGAGCCGGGGAGAACCCAGGAGTCCTGGCTCCCAGCCCCCCTGCTTTAACCACCAGCCCCCACTCCCCTCCCAGAGCCAGGGAGAACCCAGGAGTCCTGGCTCCCAGTCCCCCTGCTTTAACCACCAGCCCCACTCCCCTCCCAGAGCCGGGGAGAACCCAGGAGTCCTGGCTCCCAGCCCCCCCCTGCTCTGACTTGGCCCTGAAAGTGGGTCAGGGCTTGTGGGTTGTTGCTGGGAAGCCCAGCGAGCGGACGTGACCCCCAGGCCGGGTTCAGCCTTCGTCACTTTGGCCTCCTCACCCCCAGCCCAGCCCGTGTCATGCCTGCATCATGGCTCCTTCCACGCCGTGGGGCCGGAAACGTGGGGCTGACACACGTACAACCGTCTTTACACAACTCCCCGCAGCCAGCCAACCCAACCCCCCACGACACACCGCGTCACACAGGAATGCCACGCACGCCGTATGGCAACACAATGCAACACAACGACAAAACAGTGCAATAGGGCAACGCTGGCTCGCAACCCAGCCCAACGCAACAAGACACAACGCGCCGTCACCACAAGACAGGGACAAACCACAGTGCAACACAACCATGCTTCACAGCAACAATGAACAGCCGCCCAACACAACCCCCCCGCCGCACAACCCTTCTGTCTCCGGCGCGGGATCGCGCCGCTGTCCGAAAACACAACGCAACGTGGCAAAACACAACCACGCCGCCCAGTAACGCAACACGCCACAACACAACACAGGGAGCAGGTGAAAGGGGGAGGGGGCTGGGGGCCAGGACTCCTGGGTTCTCTTCCGGCTCTGGGAGGGGAGTGGGGGCTGGTGGGTTAGAGCAGGGGGGGCTGGGAGCCGGGACTCCTGGGTTCTCTCCCCGGCTCTGGGAGGGCAGTGGGGCCTAGTGCTTAGAGCAGGGGAGCTGCGAGCCAGGACTCCTGGGTTCTCCCCGGCTCTGGGAGGGGAACAAGGCCTAGTGGTTACAGCCGGGGGGGGGTAATACGTGTGTCAGGACTCCTGGGTTCTATTTCACACACACCCCGGTAGGAAAACTCCCTGAGCGCAGCAGCCGGGCGGGTGGAACAGAAACGCGGCCGTCGCTTCCACTCACGGCTGCTCTCCCGGGGCGTGTGGCTAGCACCCCCCACGCTGGGGCTGGGGCTGGGCCCCATGGAGAATTGGGCTGACTCAGCCCGGAGACATTTTTTGGGGATACCGGCCCCGATCCGGCCCCAGGGCGGGGACTGGCTGGGGCAGGGGGGCAGGGAATGGGACATGGGCCTGTCCTGCCAGGGACGCCAGCTCCCATCCGGTCCCAGGGTGGGACAGGCTGGCTCAGGGGGGCGGGGAATGGGGCTGGGGCCTGTCCCCTCTAGGGGGCGCCGATCCGGCCCCACGGCAGGCCCCGGCTGGCTCAGAGACCAGGCCCCATGTGTCAGCAACTCTCTGCTGGCTTGTGGCCAGTTTATCTCCCCGGCGGTTTTTTTTCTCTCTCTAATCTGCCGACTCTGAAACTGATGAACTGAATTGTCTCTGCCACTTCCTGCGCCGTGCACGCGCCCCGAAATCCCCCGCTGCCTCCCAGCCCCCCCCCCTCCCCCGGACATGGTACCTAGAAGCAAACTCCATCTCACCTCCTCTGCACACCCCCAGCCCAGGGGTGTGGGGTGACTGGGGGGGGCCTGCGGGAAGCGCTGCGGTTACACATCTCTTGCTCCCGGATTCACTCAGGCTTCTGGGTAAGCGGGCAGGGGGAATTCACAATCCTAAAAGCTTCTCCGAATGCCTCAGTCGCCCCCCCCCCCCAAATGAGCCGCTGTTATAGGTGAACGGCTGGCTCTGGGGGGGCTGCGGGGGTGGGTTATACGGGGACCCCTCGGCCAGCACTGAGATGCGGCTGGCTGGGGTGAGCCACGAAGGCTGGTTATACAAGGCCCCCTTGATCAGTACTGAGATGTGGCTGGCTCTGGGGTGGGGCGCGTGGGCTGGTTTGCTGCGCAATATGAACAGCTGGGGACAGAAAGCAAAGTGGGAATCTTGGATCTGGTATTTTAGGAAGGTAAAGATTTGGGCCAGCCCTGATTGCCCGAGCCCCCTGCTGCCCCCGCCCCCTGCAGCACAGCCCCTAGCACCGCCCTGGGGCAATGGGGAGCCCTGACTGCCCGGGGACAGCGTCCCCTGCTGCCCCCCGCCCGCCCCCTGCAGCACAGACCCTAGCTCCCTGCTCAGTGCAGATCCCCCAGCAGGGGGCAGCGCCGGGCTGAGTCCCACACCAGGGCAGGGAGCAGAAGCAGAGCGAGATTCTGCCCCCGCGGTTGCTCGATTCCTCCAGTTTCCCCCACCCCAGGACCGAGGCCTCAGAAACTGGGTCAGGGCTGGGGCGGTGGAGACTTTGCCCCAGCGCCTGGTGACTCAAAGGGAGCCGGGTTCAGGTGAAAACCCCTTTCACTGGAATGACATAACTCACTGCTTTCTGTTTCCAGGGCAGGTGAACCCAGGCACCCAGGCTCCCAGCCCCCACCCCCGCTCTAACGATGAAGCCCCACTCCCCTCCCAGAGCTGGGGAGAGAACCCAGGAGTCCTGGCTCCCAGCCTCCCCTGCTCTAACCCACCAGCCCCCACTCCCCTCCCAGAGCTGGGGAGAGAACCCAGGAGTCCTGGCTCCCAGCCCCCCTGCTCTATCCCACCAGCCCCCACTCCCCTCCCAGAGCTCGGGAGAGAACCCAGGAGTCCTGGCTCCCAGCCCCTCCTGCTCTAACCATGAGGCCTCATGGGGGGCCGCGGATCGGGAGTGAGGGGCACCGGCAGAGCTGGGGGGCCCAGGGCTGGGCTAGCAGGGGGCTGTGGGTCGGGAGTGAGGGACACCGGCAGAGCTGGGGGGAGCCCAGGGCTGGGCTGGCAGGGGCTGCAGGTCAGGAGTGAGGGGCACCGGCAGAGCTGGGGGGAGCAGGGCTGGGCTAGCAGGGGGATGCGGGTCGGGAGTGAGGGGCACCGGCAGGGCTGGGCTAGCAGGGGCTGCGGGTCGGGAGTGAGGGGCACCGGCAGAGCTGGGGGGGGCAGGGCTGGGCTAGCAGGGGCTGCGGGTCGGGAGTGGGGGGCACCGGCAGAGCTGGGGGGGGCAGGGCTGGGCTGGCAGGGCCTGCGGGTCGGGAGTGAGGGGCACCGGCAGAGCTGGGGGGGGCCCAGGGCTGGGCTGGCAGGGGCTGCGGGTCGGGAGCGAGGGGCACCGGCAGGGCTGGGCTGGCAGGGGCTGCGGGTCGGGAGTGAGGGGCACCGGCAGAGCTGGGGGGGGCAGGGCTGGGCTGGCAGGGGCTGCGGGTCGGGAGCGAGGGGCACCGGCAGGGCTGGGCTGGCAGGGGCTGCGGGTCGGGAGTGAGGGGCACCGGCAGAGCTGGGGGGGGCAGGGCTGGGCTGGCAGGGGCTGCGGGTCGGGAGTGAGGGGCACCGGCAGGGCTGGGCTGGCAGGGGCTGCGGGTCGGGAGTGAGGGGCACCGGCAGAGCTGGGGGGGGGCAGGGCTGGGCTGGCGGGGGCTGCGGGTCGGGAGTGAGGGGCACCGGCGGAGCTGGGGGGGGCCCAGGGCTGGGCTAGCAGGGGCTGCGGGTCAGGAGTGAGGGGCACCGGCAGAGCTGGGGGGGGCAGGGCTGGGCTAGCAGGGGCTGTGGGTCGGGAGTGAGGGGCACCGGCAGAGCTGGGGGGGGGGCAGGGCTGGGCTGGCAGGGGCTGCGGGTCGGGAGTGAGGGGCACCAGCAGAGCTGGGGGGGGGCAGGGCTGGGGGGCCCAGGGCTGGGCTGGCAGGGGCTGCAGGTCAGGAGTGAGGGGCACCAGCAGAGTTATACGCTGGCGCCATCTGCTGGCTCACGGCCCCATTGTCCCGAACAGATCGACTGGCCCCCGGCGCCCCCTGGTGGCTCTGAGCAGAAAGGATCCCCCCAAACTGTCCGTCTGCCCCACGGCCCTGACACCCCCAGCAGCTGTGCAGGGGCCGGCTGGGCCCGAGAGCAGCCGGGGCCTGGAGCCGGGGGTCTGGCCTCTCCCCAGCGACTCCCCCGGGGCTCAGAGCTGGACGCCTGGCGGGGCTGTGGGCAGTTGGGTCTTGGCTGCAGCCGGCTCTGCGTACAGCTCCGAGCGCAGGGACGGGGCTCCGAGCCCGTCTCTATCAGCCCCCTCGCGCTGGCTCTGCTTCTCATCGCTCGGCCCCGGGCAAGGTCACCTGTGTTCACTCCCCCTACCCCACCGCGGGCACCCCAGGGTGTCTCCAGCCATCCTGGACTGTCTCCCCATTCGCTGCCCCACGGTGCCACTCCCCGAGTGGCTGGCAGGTGACCCTGGCCCACCCCCCACTCCAGCTCTGGGACCCTTTAGCCGGGCCGGGGTCTGGTCCTGTTTACACCTCGCTGCCTTCCCTGAGCCCTGTTCTACCTCCTGGCTGCCCCCCTCCCCGGGGTCACCAGCCCAATGCCCCCCTTAGCCCAGCTCGGTCCTCCCCCGCCCCTCCTTCCTTCGATGGCCTTCACACTTATTTTTTAAACACACATTCCTCCTTCACACCCAACACAGAATTGATTTACACAGAACACTGTGAACAAGAACATCAAGTTGCAATGCAGAGGAAAGCAATCACAGCAATGCTAAACCTGCAACAAAGTGGTGACCCTCAAAGGTCTGTTACTGCCTTGCAATCAGCTCAGATGCAGAATTATACAAAACACAAACCTAAGATCCTACTACGACATGTCCCCCTTTTGACCCCTCAAGAACAAGCCTTGAGTGGGTCATATTTGATACAACTCTTTTATAGCAATATACGGAGAGGCCATTTGAGCTTGTGCTTGTAAATTAACAAACTTTCTTTTTGTCCAACAGCACATACAACACGTTCCTAGCAAGCAAACACTGGACAATATTAACACAACTAGTAATGGGTGAAACAGAACAGACAATATGCCCTTAGAGGGCAGGGGCCAGCCTGTAAAAACGTCGTCCCAGGGATCGGCGGTTAGTTCTTTTTCAGACCTAGCAATTTTTAGCATGTCTCCATTGGCATGTAAGATTTGAATGACACGTTCCCTATATCCCTCTGTGGCGGTTGGAAAAACGGAGTCACGTTTCTGACAAGTGATCAGTTAGATGGCGCCAATCCAGGCCAAGGGTAACAGAGAAATTAACCGGGGTGGCGGTTACAGTGGTCTGCGTTTCTTCCATCTTTGGTAAATAGTACGTGTGATTGCTAGTGTATAATCCACGGGCATTACAGCTACATTCATCCACTGGGGGTTGGCTGATACTTGCATCATCCCCAAATACTGTTTCCCCCAATGTAGCACATGCACATTGTCCGTTGTACTAAACACGCGTTACATTTTTTAGTTTGTTTTATACACGTTTCCAATAAGGTATTTTTGCTACATGGTTTCGTGGTGACAGGTAGGGACAAGCACACCCATTTCTGAGGGTTTCACTCTGGACACCCAAGGGTGTCCAATCATTTCTTTGTTTTTTAGCGCACTGACCCATAACCCGAGGTAACCAACAGGACCCCATGGTCAATTTTGGGAGCGGGCTCACTTTTTATATTTCTGTCTCCACAGACTGTTGGTGAGCAATTTTAACAATAATTTTACCTAATAACAAATTAGGCTTAACCATGCTGGAAACATATTGCATCCATTTATATTTGTAGGTGTTAAACAAGGACTTTTGTTGTTGTTTTAAAAGATGCGTTGATACCCGAACATTCCCAGCTATCACCCAAAACATTTCATGGTCAAGGGACACTAAACTAAGCATTCGCATCTCCGTGCGTCCTATGGCCAAGGCAGTTTTATTTCCCAAGTATCTGCCTGCTTGGGAAGGAGACTATTTTGCAGTTGTGATAAGAAACTTATTTTTAATTACCTCCAGCTTTATAGTATTTATAATTCCTGCTTTAAAACCAATCCCTCCTAAGATGGTGTCTGCTACCTGAGGAGGTTTCCCTGGTAACAGACTGGCGTTCCTTGACCTCCGCCCTTCTGCAACGTTGGGTCTGTAAATACAGTTAAAATGCTTAGTAATTGTTTTTTGCCTAATGGCCTAGGGTTTATTTTGTTTTGTTTTTTGTAACACAATACACGCCAAGCAGGGCCGGCTCCAGGGTTTTGGCCGCCCCAAGCAGCCAAAAAAAAAAAGCCGCGATCGCGATCTGCAGCGGCAATTCGGCGGGAGGTCCTTCGCTCCGAGCGGGAGTGAGGGACCGTCTGCCGAATTGCCGCCGAATAGCTAGACGTGCCGCCCCTCTCCGGAGCGGCCGCCCCGAGCACCTGCTTGCCAGGCTGGTGCCTGGAGCCAGCCTTGACAACAATGCTAGCAACAAGACAAAGACCACAAGACAAAACATAAAACGCAATTTTTGTTGCGACAGTAGATCCATGGTATTCTGGGTTGCTTTTTAGCTGCTTTTTCGGATTTTTTGAAAGACAAAAAGAACATGTGTGACGAAGTGGGGGGTGTTTCTACCCCTTTTGGGGTGGCAGATTTTTGCTTAAAACATCCCTTTCTTTTACAAATACCCCTGCTGATTGCAGGCAAAACGGAGGACTTACCCCCCGACTTTCCGGTGTTTTTGTTTAGAGGCAGGCCAGGTTTCAATGGCTTCTGCCTTTTAAGGATTTAGGGGAAATGACCTCACTGTTCAGTTATTACATTCAGGAGGTGGTGTACCTCGGTTTCCCTTCTTATACAGCAGACCAGGTTTGTCACCTCCATCAGCTCAGATTTCACCATTCCCAGTACTGTCCCCAGCCCGTACTTACGGCCACTCAGGGTTCCCAAACTCTTTATCTGTTGCCTGCCTGGGCCCGATCCTGCTTTCCTCCCTGAACCGTCCCGTCCCGTGGGCACGGGCTTTGTCCCAAGGAGAGTGGGCTCCTCAACTAGCCCCCACCCCTCCTGCTCCCTTTTCTTCAACATTTTTCTTAAAATTGTGAAATCACAACAATATCCCTGTAAGGAGTTGGGCTCACCCCTACGGCGCCTCCTGCTGGTCGTCCTCGGGAATTAGCTCATTTTCCAGCCAGGAGCGCCCTCTGCAGGCCGGTGATCCGCCTTACCTCACTCTGGCCCCCGTGTCCCTCCCAGGACCCCGGTGCCCCTTCACTGGGTTTCTGCCCCCCTTGCAGAACCCCTCAGTCTCAGGGTCTCCCCCCCCCCCCCAGGAACCCCCACCCACTAACCCCACCTCGCCTCAGTGTACGGCTACTGCCAGCCACCCTCTAGCCCCACTCCCTGGGGCAGACTGCAGCATACGCCACTCCTCACAGGCAAGGTTGGGCTGGACCTGCTGCCTCTCTCTATAGCTGGGCTGCCCCGGTACTGGGCTTAGGCCCGCAGCCTGGGGGGTTTCCAGGCCGGAGCTCCCCAGCTCCTCTAGCCTTCCCCAGCCCTGCTCCACTCCCCGTGCCCTGCTCAGCTCCCTTGCAGAGAGAGACGGTCTTCTTGAGCTCCAGGCTCAAGCCGTTATAGGGCCAGCTGGGCCCTGATTGGGGCATGGCCCCTGGTAAGCCTGCTTCCCCCTCAGCCTGGGCTGTTCTCCCAGCCCTTCAGCCCTTTCCCCGGGCCAGGGCCGGCTCTAGGTATTTTGCCGCCCCAAGCAGGGAGCGCGTGGAGGGCGGCTAAGGGGGCTCGCAGGGGGGTGAAGGGCGGTGCCCACCCGCTCCGCCCATGGGCAGCCAGGCGCTGCAGCCCACTGGCAGCCGGGCGAGAGGGGCTCCCCCCTGCGGCCTTGGGGTGCCTCTCCCGGCCAGGCCGGCGGAGCCCCCGGGGGCTGCAGGAGGTGCTGGCTCAGCCACTCCTTTAAAGGCGGCGGGGCCGGGCCGGGCTCAGAGCGGCGCGGGAGCGGAGGCCGGTGCAGGCGGCGGGGAGTGGCGCGTCCCGGGGAGCCCGGGGATCGCTAGTTCCTGCCCCCCCGGGCCGGGGTCCGTGCCCCTGCAGGGCTGGGCTGGGACTGCGGAGCGCGGGGAGTCAGCCGGGGGTCGGGGGGGGGCTGCCAAAGAAAAATAAAAAACAACCACGGCAGGGCGGCAGGAATGTGCCGCCCCAAGATTGGCCGGAACGCCGCCCCTTACAATGTGCCGCCCCAGGCACGTGCTTTCTTGTCTGGTGCCTGGAGCCGGCCCTGCCCCGGGCTGGTTTTAACCCTGTCAGGGCTGGAGCGGGTAGTCACCCCGCTACAGTCCCACACTCCTACATCCTTCCGGGTGAGGTCTCACAGAAATCTACTCCTTATTCACGCACGCTTGTGCTGGGCCTTAAACGACACAAAAAGTCTAAACCCACTAAAAACTCTGCCTGACAGAGAGGAGGGGGAACGCTAAGCCCCCCACCTTTTGGGCTCGATCCTGCTACGACCGAGGGTATGTTCACCTATGCAATTTTTCCCCAACAGACGGGTCAGAGTGAGGACTCTAATCCTCCCCGTTATGGCCCGGCACCTCTACGACCGGGGGTGTATACACCTAGACAGTTTGTATCTATCTTATCTGTATAGTTTTCCCCGACAGACAGGTCGGAGCGAGGACTCTAACCCTCCCCTATTGCCCGGCACTTCTACGACTGGTGGTGTGCACCCCTGAATGAGGGATCCCTTGATACGGATGAGATACCTTTTAGCGGTATTTTCACCAATCACAGCGCATGTCTTCCCCCTTTCGCAATTCTCCACCCAAAATGTTATGCTTATAAGAAGCTTATAAGAAAAGGCAATACGCCGTGTTGATTGAAGATACAACAATTAGCATATGCATTTAATTACACACACATGCGCTGTCCCGCCAGTCGATGTTCTAGTTACCAGGCCAGAGTGCGGATCGATCTAGTGGCCAGCCAGGTTGATTATGGGTAGGGAGGAGCCGGGTTCTGTCGGTCGAGACGCGATGCTCCGGGGAAGTCTTGGCAGGATGAACCCAACGTTTCATGGCAAGCCCCCCTGTTTCTATAGTGACTTTTTTTTATTGGGACCAATGGGTTTTGCAGCGTCATGATGTAATCAACTGTTGTTTGACGAGGGCTTGTTTTCTTAGATTGTCCTTCTCATCCTTTATCTTGTTCCTTCATTGAGTCTCTCGGGGAGTTACCCCAGGCTGGGTGTGATCACAGCTCTCTCGTCCCCATTGATAGGTGCCTCTCTTCTTTAGAGTCGTCAGTCTGCCCTCCTCTGACATGTCAATAGGGGCGTGTTGCAACCTCCTGGCACCCTTGCGTCTATCTCCGGTTCCTCCCTCGTACATCTGGTTCAGCGATGGCCTTCACACGGATCTCTTAAGCCACACATTGCTCATTCACACCCAACACAGAACTGATTTGCACAGAGCACTTTGAACAGGAACATCAAGTGGCAATGCAGAGGAAAAAACAATCCCGGCATTCTTTTACTTCTTTTAGAATGCTACGCCTACAATAAAGTGGTGACCCTCAAAGGTCTGTTACTGCCTTGAAATCAGCTCAGATACAGAATTATACAAAATACAAACATAAAATCCTACTATTACACCCGGGCAGTCAGGGCTGCCCCATTGCCCCAGGGCGGCGCTAGGGCCTGTGCTGCAGGGGGCGGGGTGGGGGCAGCAGGGGGCTCTCCCCTGGCACTAGGGAGACCATACGTCCCGTTTTCGCTGGACCATCCTGTCCCAGGCGTCCAGAAGAGCCTTTGTCCCATTCGGGGTGCAGGGGGGCGAGCGGAGAGCGCAGGTGCCAGCCCCCCGCAGGGGGAGGCAGGGCTGGGGCCGGAGGTTGGGGGGGCAAGCAGTGTAGCTGCTGTTTGTCGACAAAAAACGTCTACCCCCCTGAGCGGCAGCGGCTTGGCCGGCAGGAGCGCTGGTCACACCCGCACTTTTCCTCGGTGACACTCATGTCCTTTGGGGGGGGGGGGGGGGTTGGTGCCAGTGTGGACACACCCGGAGTCTGCCGGGGACAGGGCCGGGTTCTGATCCCGCTGCCGGGGATCCCCCTCCCGCGCTGCCCCCGCTCCCCGACTCACTCTGCCCTCATTGGCTCGGGGCTGGCAGCAGGGCCGTCCTTACCCAAACCCAAACCACGCAGCTGTGTAGGGTACCAGGAAAGTTGGGGCACCACATTGCCCCTAATTTCCTGGTGCCCTGCACGGCTGCGTGCTCCTCCAGCAGCCAGCCCGATCCCCCGGCCGGCTGAGCCGCCCACGAAAGCTGCCCCCGCCCCTGCTCTGCCCCCGCCCCGCCTCTTCCCACCCCTGCTCCACCCCAGCCCCACCCCCACTCCACCCCTTCCCCCGAGCTACGTCCCCGGGGACTGCAGCAGGGGTCGGGCGCGCCCTGCACTCCCCAGGTGGCAGGAAGTGGAGCAACCCGGCCCCAAACCGCTCCGCCAGCTCGTCCTGGGGGACGGTTTCCCCCCTACCCCCCAAGCCTCCTCCTGCCCCCCTCAGACCTTGGGCACAGCCCCTCCCCCCCGCGGAGCCTGGAGCCAGCCCCCTGCGGGGGGACTGCGTAGGGCACCACAATGACTAGGGACGGCCTCGGCTGGCAGCTGCGGGCACAGAGCTGAGGAAACACAGACAAAGAGAGAAGTTGGCGGTCTGAGCGGCGTGCGGGCTGAAAGCGCCTGGGGATCCCGGGCCCCTCGTCCCGCTGCCCTGACGCCCACCAGAGCCCGGATCCCCCTTCCCCTGCCAGGATGCTGCTCCCTCTGCTGCTCCTCCCCTGGGCATGGGGGGCCCAGGCTGGTAAGTGGGGAACCCCCCCCCCCCGCCATTTTTGCTACCGGGATGCGTGGGGATGGTGTAGTACTAGGGCCAGGGTGGGGAAGTACCAGGCTGGGCTAGTGACCCTGGCTGGGGGAGTAGGACGGGGGAGGCAGGTTAGGGATCAGCAGGGAGACCCCGTAGGGCAGGATTGTTTACGGGACAGAGACTCACTAATCTCTCTCCCCACCCGCTTTATCCTCCACTTGTTTCCTGCCCCCTGCCCCAGCCTCCCCTCCTGTCCCCCTAGCGTCTGTCACCCTCCGGCTGCTCTACATCGATGTCTTCCACAACGCCAGCTCCACGGACATGGAGGGGATGGCTCTGCTGGGCGACCTGGAGACCCACTCCCTGAACTGCAGCACCTGCGAGATCCGCTTCCTGCAGCCCTGGGCCCAGCAGGGCCTGACCCCGAAGCAGTGGCAGGACCTGGAGCTGCTGATCCATCGCTCCCTGTTCAGCTTCAGCCGGACTGTGAACACAGTAGCCCAGCAGCAGGGAATGAGCTGTGAGTATGGAGCGGTCTGAGGGGATCCCTCCCCCCACCCACCCGGGGTGCTGAGAACTGACACACTCACCACAGCCACTGAGTGTGTCATTGGGGGCAAGACAGCCAGTCCCTGGCCCTTTGGCTGATTGGAGCCGGCGTCCCCCAGAGGGGAAACACCCGTGTCCCACTCCCTGAGTGGAGGCTCCGGGTCTTTCCTGACACGTACCCTGACCCTTTGAAAGCAGGTCATTTGGGGGGGTCTGTATCTCAGGAACCCCGTGACCAAGGGGCCCCAAATTTGCACCACAATCTCTGCCTCAGGCACCAATGTAACACAGCGATTTTCAAGCCAATCCGACTATGCACTTGAAAAATCAGCTTTAAACAGAAACTGCAACTTATCCTTAACTCCAGCCAGGGCCATCCCACAATCCTGCCGCCGTCGTGTGTCCCAATATCCTCATGGCACCTGACATTATGTCTTTACTCCCCCCTGTTTCTGCCCCCTCCTGGGACCTCCGGACGCCCGTCCTCATCCCCCTGCTCTTCCTGTTCCAGACCCCTTTGTTACCCAGGGCTCCCTCGTGTGCGAGCTGCACCCCAACGGCACCTCGAGGGGATTCTATGACGCCGGAGTGAACGGCGAGGACTTCATCAGCTTCGACGCGGACACAGGCAAATGGGTCGCTCGGCAGGGGGACAAGCTGGCGCTCTACGCCCGGGACCTTCTCAACCGGGATAAGGGCACAGCCAGCAACATTCAGTTTCTCCTGAGAACGTGTGTCAATCTGATCAAGAGCTTTGTCCAGCATGGGAAAGAGTCTCTGGAGAGGCAAGGTGAGACTGGACACCACTCCCCGCTCGCGGAGATGCAGCCACCTCTGGGGTAGGGTGTGTTTGCTGTTTATACAGGGATCCCGCACCCAGTGCTCATATGCAGCCATCTCAGGTTGGGCCGGGGGGGCTGCTTATACAAAGATCCCTCATCTGGTACTGAGATGCAGCCACCTCTGGGTTGGGGCACAGGGGCTGTTTATCCAGGGCCCCCTTGCCTGGTGTACAAATGCAGCTATATGTAAGCGGGGGAATGGCCCCGCTATTGTGGGGAACTTTCCTGGCTTCTGCACTACCCCGGTGAAGTGGGCTAGCGAAAGGATCCGAGTCCTCGCTCCCACTTCCCTTACCCAGAGGCCTCCCTGCCCTTGAGGACTCCCCTTCCACTCTCCTGTCTGGCAGAGTCCTCGTAACCCCGACAAGGCTGGGCCCAGGATTCCTGGGGGGCTTGACCCCCAACCCTGCTGTGGTCACCCAGGACAGGGGCTAGGGTGTCCCCACTCCGGGGTACTCTCTCTGCACTGGGCACCTCCCTGACCCACTGATCATTTCATATAATTTAAAGCAAATACAAGTTGTTTAATTAACAATTAATTTTAAAAAAGAATGAGGAAAAATGGGAAAGGTTAAAGGAAAACACATCACCCCGCTCTGTGGCCGGGAACATCACAAGCAGTGTCTCTGTAACGTCAGGGCAGTTCACAGTCTGTTCCTTGTAGGTCCCAGGCCTCCTTCTCAGGCCCTGGCTGTGCTGCAGAGACGCTGCGGGTTGGACACTGGCTCTGGCGGTGGCCACACGCTCTCAGGCTCTAGGTGGCAGGACCCTTCTTCCCAGCGTTGCCCCCGCCCTGTCAGGGTTACGATCCCCCCAAGTCTGGCCTGCAAGGCCTCTTGGCTCAGGTGTCTCCCTGCGCTGGGCCCACTGCCCAGGGTCCCCCTCACTTTCCCCAGCTGCTCACCGCACCCAGCTCCGGACTGCTCCAGCCCCGGCTCCAGCTCCACTCTGCCTCAGCACGGCTGCTGCTGCTGCTGCTCTGCCTTCAGCTCCCTGGGCTGCTTCTCTGGCCTCTCTGGCTCTGGTTGCTGCAGCTCTGTTCCCAGGACAGGTCTGCTCTGCAGGCTGCTTCTGTGACTCTGCTCCCAGCTCTGACCTGCTTCCTGGCTGCTTGTCTGGCCCCTCTGGCTCTGGTGGCTGCAGCTCTCCTCCCAGGGCAGCTCTGCTCTCTCTGGGCTGTGCTCTGGCTTTTGGGGCTGCAGCTCTGCTTCCAGCAACTTAGCTCGGGCCCCTGCTCTCTCCTTAGATCGGCCCCACTCTGTCTGACTCAGGCCATTCCAGCTCACACGGAGGACGGGACCCCCCTGGCCTCCTGATTCTCTGATTAGCCTGCCCGCCCTGTCCATCAGGCTGATCTGGAGCATTGGCCTCTCCCCATTGTTCCTGGGGACTGTCAGTCTCAGACTCCTGATTTGCCATCGACCCTTCCCCTTTTAGTGCTGGGAGCTAGCCAGCCAAAACACCCCCACTGAATGTTAGTAAGGGGGCAACAGTCCCCTTACATTCCCCCTTGCTAAAATACTGCCACATCCACAATATTCACACTGGTACATCCGGGCCCCATGGTAACAACATATACCCACGTCATTTTAGATCAACAACCCATTAGCAATTATCAAAAGAACATTTAACATATTTAACATTCCACATCTACTTCTTAATACCATACATAACAATATTCATTAAAACACTACATAGAACCAATAACATAATTATCTCTAAGTCTAACAGGAAGTACACCCTTATTAGCCCTCTGGGACCTTCTTAAGACTGGTAGTTCGTTACCCGTATTTTCTATTTCCCTATCCTCGGGTAATACTGGGTCAGTTTGAAGGATCTGGCCATTCTCGTTAGGGTTTGGGTTTGCCCCACTCTGTCCCTCTCTATATTCGATTTGTGGGACTAGAACCATTTCCCAATTGGTTTCAGCCTCCTCGGAGTGTACTGATCTACGCCTCCTATGGTCCCTGTCTGGACTAAGGGTGCAATGTTTCAACTGGTCCCTATGTACGACTCTCTCAGGACCTCCTCGTTCAGGCCGGATGGTGTAAACTGGTAGCTCGGGATTGTTGTGAGCGACTACAATGTGGGGATTTGACTCCCATTTGTCCTGTATTTTATTACGCCCCCGGTGTCTATGGTTACGAACTAGTACACGGTCACCAGGCCTGATGAGAGCCCCACTGGACTTGCGATCATAAGTCCTTTTCCTACTTCGGGCTGTGTCTTTAGTTGTATTGAGAGCAACGTCACAGGCTATCTTCAGCCTGTCATGGTGACCTTTGACCCAGTCATCCAAATTGGTCACCTCATCCTCCTCAGGGCCCTCTCTGTCCAGAATATCCAATGGCAACCTGGGATCCCTCCCAAACATGAGATAAAAAGGAGCGTAACCTGTCGACGAATGGACATGGCTGTTATAGGCCAACACCAGCTCAGGGAGATGTTCCTGCCAGGCTCGCTTCTTTTCTGGCGGGAGCGTTCTTAGCATGTCATGCATTGTCCGGTTAAATCTCTCGCACTGAGCGTTTCCTTGCGGGTGATAGGGTGTTGTTCGGCTTTTGGCTATGCCATATAGTTTACACAATTCAGATATCACCTCTGATTCAAAATTCCTCCCCTGATCCGAGTGTAACCGTGCCGGACAACCATAGTACACAAACCAGTGTTTTATGAGGGCTTCAGCCGTTGTCCACGCTGTCTGGTTTCTAGTTGGAACTGCAACAGTAAATCGGGTGAACATGTCCGTGAGAACCAGTATGTTCTCATACCCCTCTGAAGATCTCTCTAGCCTTGTGTAATCCATCGCTAGGACCTCCATTGGGGCAGTCACATTAGTACAGGTCAAAGGGGCTCGGTTGGGAGGAAACACATCCTTGGCTAAGGCACACCGTTTGCATTGACGGATCCACACTTGCACGTCGCTACCCATCGTGGGCCAGTAATAGTTTCTCCTCATTACCTCCAGAGTGCTCCTGTCTCCAAAATGCCCCCCATGATCATGCCTGGCTTCATAAACTTGACGGCGGAGTGACACAGGCACCACTAACTGCCACACTTCTTCACCATCTCGGGGATGATATGTTACCCGGAACAGCACTCCACGATGTAATCTAAGTCGTTCCCACTGTCTGGCTAGCTTCTTAGACTGGGGGTATCTGGCCCCAAATCTCCGGTCTGGCCTCGTTCGGCGCATGACTGCCACTAAGACAGGTCCAACATCACCTTCTCGTTGCAGAGTTTGAATCTCCTCCCATTTGTACCCCGAGATTATTGCGCTCTCCCCTTTTACCAGGTTTTGTACTGCATCCTTTACCGTCACTTCGTCCTCGGGCTTTGGATTCTCTAGCCACAAACACGTACGCACGACATCTGCAGGAATGACTAGGAAGTCTTTCTCCAGATCCTCGCCCTCTTCTGATTCCTCCTCCAGAGGCAATCTAGACAGGGTGTCAGCATTGATGTTCTGCCTTCCAGGTTTATACTGTACTTCAAAAGTGAACTCAGCGAGTTGGGCCACCCAGCGGTGTTCAATTGCACCTAAGTTAGCCGTTGCCAGGTATCGGAGTGGATTGTGGTCTGAGATTACCGTGAATTTAGAGTACACTAAATAATCCTTAAATTTTTCAGTGATAGCCCACTTCAAGGCCAACAGTTCTAGTTTAAAAGCACTGTAGTTTTTGTCATTTCTTTCTGACCTCCTCAGCCCTCGGCTCGCATATGCGATCACACGCTCGGCCCCCTCTTGCTTCTGGCTGAGCACCGCACCTAGGCCGTGCAGGCTCCCATCCGTTGTCACTATAAATGGCAGGCTAAAGTCAGGATATGCAAGCACAGGTGGTGACATCAGCCGATGTCTTAATTTGTCAAAAGCTGTCTGACAGGCATCATCCCACACAAAACATTGGTCCCTTCCCTTCCTTTGGGCAGGTTGGCCCACTAGTCCATATAGCGGTGCAGCAATGTGCGCGAACTTTGGAACAAATCGTCTGTAATAGCTCATGAAACCTAAAGCCTGCCGCACTTGCTTGGCATTCTTGGGGACCGGCCAATTTTCCAGCGCCCTGGTCTTCTCTTCATCTACCTGGATTCCATCCTTTGAAATCACATGGCCCAAGAATTTGACTTTTTCACGTAGGAGGCAGCACTTACTCGGCTTCAGCTTCAATCCATGTTCCTTCAATCGTGTGAAAACCAAGTCCAATTTTTCCATATGACTCTCAAAATCCTTGGAAAACACAATAACATCGTCCAGGTATATCAGCAAAGTGTCTAAGATATAGTCTCCTAACACCCCCTCCATTAGTCTCTGGAACGTAGCAGGTGCATTACACAAGCCGAATGGCATACGTGTCCATTCAAACAGCCCAAACGGAGTCGTCACTGCTGTCTTTTCCCGGTCTCGTTCTTCCACTGCAACCTGGAAATAACCAGAAGTTAAATCGAGGGTTGAAAACACTCTTGCACTTCCTAATGCATCCAGTGACTCTTCCACCCGGGGTAGCGGGTAGGCATCCTTGTGCGTTACTGTGACGATGCGGTTCTGGCGGAACCCAACTGAGAGTGCCAACTCAGGACAAATTGCTCCAACAGGGCAGTTACAGCCCAAGGCTGGGGTTTTTTCCACCTCTAAGGCAAACCAAACCAGCCAGGCTAGGAGGACTTCGGTCTCACCCCACTGGCTAACCGCAAGTCTCACAAGCAATCTCCTAAGACACTCCAGTTTCCCAGTATTACCACCAGTGCCACTCGTTATGGGGACAAATGATTATGAAAACCAATACCCCAGTAAAAGAAAAAGGTTCTCCTGATCCCAAAGGACCAAGCCCCAGTCCCAGGTCAATATACAAATCAGATCTTACCCACAAATCACGCTGTTGCCAATCCTTTAGAATCTAAAATCTAAAGGTTTATTCATAAAAGGAAAAAGATAGAGATGAGAGTTAGGATTGGTTAAATGGAATCAATTACATACAGTAATGGCAAAGTTCTTGGTTCAGGCTTGCAGCAGCGATAGAATAAACTGCAGGTTCAAATCAAGTCTCTGGAATACATCCCCCGCTGGGATGGGTCCTCAGTCCTTTGTTCAAAGCTTCAGCTTGTAGCAAAGTTCCTCCAGAGGTAAGAAGCAGGATTGAAGACAAGATGGAGATGAGGCATCAGCCTTATATAGTCTTTTCCAGGTGTAAGAACACCTCTTTGTTCTTACTGTGGAAAATTACAGCAAAATGGAGCCTGGAGTCACATGGGCCAGTCCCTGCATACTTTGCTGAGTCTGAAGGCATATTTGCCTTCTCTCAATGAATCCATTGTATAGCTGATGGTCCTTAATGGGCCATCAAGCAGGCTAGGCAGAGCTAATCCCAGCTTGTCTGGGATGTCACCTAGAAGCATAGCATAAGTTTGTCATACAGACAGTATAGAGCCAATATTCATAACTTCAACTACAAAACGGATACACACATATAGACAGCCTAATCATGACCAGTAAACCATAACCTTGTCTTAGACACCCCATTTGACCCCCTTTATACAAGATTTGGGTGCCACTACAGGACCTTGGTTGCAACAATGATCTATATGGTCCCAGTTTATGTCAATAACGTCACACCCCCAACGCAAAATTGATGCAGGAAGGGATGACACAAACATCACTGACTGCATCCCAAGAGCTCCCCATCCTTGGGTCTGTCTCACTACAGCTAGTATTGGGTTAGAAGCCATACCAGTGTATAACAGAAATGGTTTATCAAAGTCATGTTCAACAACATGATTGAATCTCTTTACAAACTCAAGGTAAAACTTAGTTAGAACAATAGTGGATTGGATCTGCTCTTGCAGCATGGTTCCTGTATGTCTCATGTGATCTTGCCAAGAGCTAAAGCAAACAGCTACTTTATTTATACAAGCTCTGGCAAATGTTTGGAACCCAATTAACGTCAAATAAATGCAGATATTAATGTTCTTCATAGTCCAGGAATCTTGGCATTTAGCCATGAAAGCAATATGGTAGTGTGCCTCAGTCTTCCTTTTCACACAGCACATTAGGTCTGGAATGTCTTTTTCCCTGTGAAAAGTTCCAATATTGTTTACAGGCATTAACTGTGAAACATCAGTGTAACAAGGCCTTTTAACATAACTTGTGTTCTCATGTAGTCCTTTTAACATGTTCAAGGGATTCTCCAAAAGATTAGGCACATTGTACATTTTTACAGCTTGTGGCAATAGCAACACATTTATTACAAAATTTACCATTAGCAATAACAACAAGTTCACTGCAAGTGTCCATCTACAATCATGTTTGTCATGCCACGCCTTTGGCTCAATACCATTGGAATTTGGGCATTTTAGGGTTAACCTGTGGCTTCTCTTTGCAAAATTCAGTTTTCTCTTTCCTCCTTGTCCTGCAGGATCAAACCTTGATTTCTCTTGATTAACAGAATTCACTGGCTGATGGGGTGGGCTCTCTGTGCTAACAGCTATTAGCAAGTCCTTCCTCTCCCATCCAGGCAAGTAATTTGCACTACCCCAGACCAGAGCCAGTCCACCAGTTTTCATATTCGTAACTGCTATCATTTCCAAGGCTGGATTCTGTCTTACAGAGATACCACACAAATCTAAATAGTCTGAGGGTGAGAGTTTGCTTGCTCTCCCCTGCATCCTCAAGCATTTAGCCATAAAACTGCTCTGCTCTGACACATCAGTAACCAAATCTGTCCTCAGACCCTGAAGCACAAACTGCTCATTTAAAGAATCAGAATGGAGACATTCCTGTTCCAACACCATTGTCTCCCCAACAAGTTGGCCCCACACAGCCACTTGGTCATAGGGCTGCTCAACTTTCTTAACAGCTCTTACTCCATCTGAGACCTTCTCAAAGCTACCCACACTGGATCTTTCAAAAGGACAGTCAGTGGATCCATTCACAACAGACAACTCCTGGCTGTTAGGAACTGAAACTTCCTTGATTAAATCACTCTCACACCCTTCAGTTACAGGGAACTGCTTGCACAGATTACCATGAGGATTCCTTTCCCCAGGAGCTTTTCTAAGCAGCAAATCACCCCTCACAGAAATTTTGCCCTTACCCTCTTCACCTAGGGCTTGCTCTAAAGGAACACTTTCCTGAGCGACAACAGACTCTGTCTGGGCCTGTCTTACATTCAGGATTGCCTTTGGCCCATCAGGCAGATTTCTACACAATCCCCTTTCAGGCAAACCCATAGACTCACTAGATGAAAGGTCAGAAGCATTCTCCTTTCCTTTGCCACACACAAGCTTAGGAATTTTGTCCCTTTTGCTACAAGTTGTTAAACTGTCCGTAGGTACCACAACCAAATTACCTTTCTGCTCTCCTTGTGCCCTGGCTAGGGTATCACCCTGATTAGACGGAGCTGTTACACCCTTCTCCAACCACACATGAGCAACAGGCAAAATACAAGCACCCGAATTGTCTGGTCTCTGGGATTTTGCTAAGACACTAACTGGATGCAACCTAGTTACAGTGCCATTCTCCCCAGCAGACACAAACTTGGGACCATTCCCTTCCTGGGCTTTAGTTGAATCCAGAACCAAATCTGAGACAACTGAATTACTCTCAACCATCACAGGCTGAAAGGCACCTTCTGTCTGCTCCACAGACAAAAAAGAGTTGGAGACACATTTACCTTTACTAGACACACCGTTTGGGATTTCATTTCCCTTGTCCCAGCACACCGGGCTGTTCACAGACAACTGCTTGGAGACTGGGGTAGCTTCCTCCATAGGCAAGTCAATACCCCTGACAGATACAGGCACATTTCCTTCACTGTCACTATTCTTCACACAGGAAACAGGTAAGGTATAGGGACACTTATCTTCCACTCTCCTTGCCTTCCCAAACTGCTGACTAGATAAAGCCATCAGCTCACCAGACTGCTTAGGCTCATCCAAAATCTCCTTGTTCTCCTCTCCCTTCGCTTGATCTAATTCCAGATTTACTTCTGAGACATTAGATAGACATCCAGAAACTTCATTCACAGCCAAACAGCTACTTTCCAAAGACAAACTTTTGGAGAAACCCTCCATAGGCACAACCTTAGGATCAATCCTCTCCTGTGCCTGGTTTGTGTTAACTTGACTGACCATAGCTTTAATATCATTTCCAATCATAATATCCTTAGGGATTGTGTCTTTTACTCCCACAACCATGGTGCCCTCAAATCCCTTCCATTTCAGGTGGATTTTAGCCAAAGGCACCCTGATAAAATACTCAGAAAAGGCTACAACAGTCACATCTTCACCTGGCAAATAATCTTCCTTCCTGACAAGACTTGTTTTAACCAAAGTGATATCTGCTGCGGTGTCCCTCCATGCCATACACCTTACTCCATTCACTTCTGCACTGCTAATAAACTCTGCGTTATTGTTCCCATACTTAGCTTTAATGTGAGTTTTAAGGTCAAATTCTTCAGAAACCACAGAAACAGCATTTGCCCACAAGGCACCAATGCTGGGCTCTGTGTAGCTTGCCTGTGAGTTTATAACAACAGGGTTAGCATTGGCCGTGGCATTTGGGATTCCTGGTTTTGGGCTGCCCTTCAGTGTCGGGCAGTCTGGTCTCATGTGGCCCAGCATGCCACAGTGATAGCATGTAACCTGTTCCGACCTGGGATGTGAGTTCCTACCCTCCGGGCCCCCTTGAACTCCTTTAGAAGAGTCAGGTTTACTTTTAAATCCTTCCCTCCTCTTGAACTGGGGGGAATGGTGATTAGTTTTCCCCGGGGTTTTACACCCTTCTCGAGCCCTGTTTTGGGTATGGGCATCCGCAATCTCTGCTGCCCGTAGGACTGACTCAGGGTCCCTATCACACACAGCTGCTCTCACATTGTCAGGCACAATGTCTAAGAACTGTTCCAAAGTTATTAAATCCAGCAGTTTTTCAAAACTCCCATGCGCCTTGGCTCCCATAACCCACTTTTTAACAAAACCCATCAGCTTATGAGCACATTCTACAAAAGTACAATCATTAGACATCTTAAACTTTCTAAACTTAACTCTGTAAGATTCAGGAGTAACCTTGAACCGCCTTAACACAGAATCTTTAAACCGCCCATAATCCAAGGCTTCTTGTTCCCCCAATGCATTAAATACCTCCCTGGCTTTTCCAGTCAGTCTGGTCAGCAGGACAGGCATTCGCTGACCCTCGGGGATCTGGTACAGATTGCAGAGGCGTTCAAAGGTAGACAAAAACTCCTCTATATCCTCAGTATCATTGTAAATGGGACACATCCTTTCCCAGTTTTTCTCATGGCGGGGGGGAAGTGGAGTACCAGGTGGGGATGACTTTCTCTGCTCTTCCATTACTTGGAGCTGAAGTCTGGCCGTCTCCTGTTCCATCTTGTGAGTCTCCTGTTCAGCAGCGAGCAGCTCTAGACGCCCCTTACGAGCTCTCTCTTCTCTCTCATCAGCCTCCTTCTTTCTTTGATCGGCCTCTTTCTCTCGCTCAGCAGCCTCTTTCTCTCTCTCTCTTTCTAATTCTGCTATTTTTTGCTTCTCCAGCAATCGAAGATCTGCTAGCTTCTGTTCATGCTCAAATTGCAGTTTACTTGTCACCCTTTGCATCCTAATTTTTTCTGCATCTTCTGCAGCCTCAGGTAAGGGCTGTGCTCTTGCCCCCTGATCACTGGCCATTAACAGATTTCTCAGTTCTTCCTTTGTAGCTTTCTTTCTAAAGCTTATCCTCTTTTCTGAACACAAATTTTCCAGGGCTTTTTTGCCAAGTCCCTCATATGCTCTTTGCTCAGCCATTGCAGCAGCTCTTTAACCAACAAAACTCTCAATCCCAAAATTCAAATTTGGATAGCGTGGGGTTCTGACCCAAAGCTTAATTGACCTGGTTCTGTGGATCCAAGCACGACTACGCCACTGTGACGATGCGGTTCTGGCGGAACCCAACTGAGAGTGCCAACTCAGGACAAATTACTCCAACAGGGCAGTTACAGCCCAAGGCTGGGGTTTTTTCCACCTCTAAGGCAAACCAAACCAGCCAGGCTAGGAGGACTTCGGTCTCACCCCACTGGCTAACCGCAAGTCTCACAAGCAATCTCCTAAGACACTCCAGTTTCCCAGTATTACCACCAGTGCCACTCGTTATGGGGACAAATGATTATGAAAACCAATACCCCAGTAAAAGAAAAAGGTTCTCCTGATCCCAAAGGACCAAGCCCCAGTCCCAGGTCAATATACAAATCAGATCTTACCCACAAATCACGCTGTTGCCAATCCTTTAGAATCTAAAATCTAAAGGTTTATTCATAAAAGGAAAAAGATAGAGATGAGAGTTAGGATTGGTTAAATGGAATCAATTACATACAGTAATGGCAAAGTTCTTGGTTCAGGCTTGCAGCAGCGATAGAATAAACTGCAGGTTCAAATCAAGTCTCTGGAATACATCCCCCGCTGGGATGGGTCCTCAGTCCTTTGTTCAAAGCTTCAGCTTGTAGCAAAGTTCCTCCAGAGGTAAGAAGCAGGATTGAAGACAAGATGGAGATGAGGCATCAGCCTTATATAGTCTTTTCCAGGTGTAAGAACACCTCTTTGTTCTTACTGTGGAAAATTACAGCAAAATGGAGCCTGGAGTCACATGGGCCAGTCCCTGCATACTTTGCTGAGTCTGAAGGCATATTTGCCTTCTCTCAATGAATCCATTGTATAGCTGATGGTCCTTAATGGGCCATCAAGCAGGCTAGGCAGAGCTAATCCCAGCTTGTCTGGGATGTCACCTAGAAGCATAGCATAAGTTTGTCATACAGACAGTATAGAGCCAATATTCATAACTTCAACTACAAAACGGATACACACATATAGACAGCCTAATCATGACCAGTAAACCATAACCTTGTCTTAGACACCCCATTTGACCCCCTTTATACAAGATTTGGGTGCCACTACAGGACCTTGGTTGCAACAATGATCTATATGGTCCCAGTTTATGTCAATAACGTCACAGTTACCTCATTCAGTTTCCTGTAGTCACAGCAAAATCGCACCCCACCATCTTTTTTTATTACAATCACTGCGGGTGATGCCCATGGACTGTGGCTTTCTTTAAGGACACCTTGAGTCACTAGGTCCAGAATGTGTTTTTTTACCTCCTGGAACACTCGTGGTGAGATCCGCCGGTGTCTCTGTTTTATCGGGACAGCATCTCCAGTGGCTATTTGGTGTGTCACTGTGGTGGTGTAACCAAAGTCCCGCTCATCCCTGGAAAAGACCTCTTGATGTTTCTCCAGTAGCATCCGCAAACGGCCAACCTGTGTAGGGGTTAGCTGTTGGAGGTCCACTTGGACTGGAATGGGTAGCTCTCCATCAGGTGCCGCTTGCGATGTGATAACCTGTGTGCCTTTTTTTACTTCTGTCACCCGCAGCTCATCCCCATTTTCTTCCAAGGCCACCCCCACTGGGGGCACCACTCCTTCAGGACGGTGTACCTCTGCCACCCTGGTTCGGGGGCACAACTTTATGGCCTTCTTACTTGAGTTTAACAGCCTGACTGGCACTTTTCCTTTGCTGGCATTAGCAAGTACATTTGCAACCAGGAGCCCATTAGGGAGACTGGCCCCAGGTGTTGGCTCGACAAGCACTCTGTATCCGTCAAAGTCACTTGGCACCCGGCAGCGCCCATCAATAATCTTCTCACTCCAGGGAGGTATAACCACCTTCTGTCTCCCTGCCACCTTAACATAGCCAATTTGTCCCGTTGGACCCGGGAAACGTCCATGTCTCTCCACTTGGGCTAGTACCCGCTTCAGTGTAGCGTCCTTCCTAGGCTGCCCGTGACGGTTCATCTCCTGGGTTCCTTCTCCTACCAACAGTAATTCTTTCAGCTCTCTTATAATATTCATCCCGAGAATTCCCGGTACTCTGTTCTCCATTAAAGTCTTTCCTGAAGCTGTGTCCTTTAGGACAAAGATGCATTTCCCAGGGATTGTTCGACCCATGTACCCTATATCAGCTTCAAGACACCCCACCACAGGGATGGCAAGTCCATTAGCTGCCGTCAGCTGTACAAATCGGGTATTATGCATGGTCAGATCTCTCTCTTTTAAGTAGTTTCGGAAATATGATTCAGAAATAGTGGTGACTTCTGAGCCAGTGTCTATCAAACAGCGGGTTCTCACCCCTGCTATGGTTATATCCACTGTCAAGCAGTCCCCGAAAGCTCGGCCACAGAAGTCGTTGAATACACTAACATCATCAGGGTCCTTTTCCTCGCTGCTGACACACTGCCCTTTTCCTAGGGACAGCCGTAGAAACCCTTCAGTCCCCACTTGGCCTTCTGATGGTTGGCTGCTTGCTCCCGGTGCCTCTTGAATTTCAGGCGCCTGGGACTCCAGTCTCCTTCTCAGTGTACAATCTCGGCTAGTATGTCCTGGCCTTTCACAAGTATAACAAATGTATCTTCCCAGCTCGTCCTTCAGTGGAGATCTTCGGGATCCTGGGGCCCTTGGATATCTTGGCATATTAGTGGGGGGTTTTCCTTTCATCACCTCAGTCATCACTTTCAGCATCTCCCCCTGCTGGACCGCCAGTTTTTGGACAGCTTCACTTAAGCTTTCCAATGTTAGCTGTGTTTGGGGCAGGGCTTTTTCCCCAGCAGCTGCATTCACAAGGCCGCCACTTCGTGTACGGGGGTTAGTCTTGGCTGTCTCTGCCACAGGAACTTCCTCTTCTTCTGACCACATAATAGCAGCCTGCATGAGTTCATGGAACTTCTTACTGGGCTCTTCCTTAAACCTCCTTTTCATTTCACGGCGGAGGGAATCATCCTGGAGCCCCAGCACTAACTGCTCTTTCAGAACTGTATCTGGGTCTGGAACTCGCTGAGGGTCTCGCCGCTCCACTCTGCTCATTTTCTCCTGGAGGTCATATGCATATGCCCGGATAGTTTCACCAGGCTCCTGCTTTCTCTCAAAGAACTCCTTTAGTCGGGTTCCAATAGGTACCTTGTCCCCATACACTTCTAGGAGGAGTTCAAATACCTTTTCCACATTTTTTTTGTCCGCCACTGCCATGAACTTTACTGTGGCCTTGGCCTGGCCCTTGAGGTGTTCCTCTATGAAGTCTACATGATCTTCTTCAGGTACTCTTAGCACACGCAGAGCTGCCTTTACAGACTTGACCCACTCCTCTACCGTAATGTCTCCTGGTCTTGTTGGGAAGCCACCAAACTCTGTGACCTTCTGCTCCCGTGGGACATAAATAGTAGGGGGTTTCTTAGCTTCTGCTGCCTGTTGGTCTATCACTGCCTTAGCCAGTGATAAGGCTTCTCTCTGTTCTGTTCTAGCTTGCTGTAATGCCTCAGCTTGGTCTGATAATCTGCGCTGAAGTTCAGCAAACTGGGCCCGTAGTTCTTCAATTCCAGCCATGGTAGGATGCTCAATCAGGCCCGGACCGTGCAACTAGAATTCAACCAGTAAACCAATGGGGTGGACCCTGTGGATAGGATCCTGTTCGTGACGCCAATTATGTAAGCGGGGGAATGGCCCCGCTATTGTGGGGAACTTTCCTGGCTTCTGCACTACCCCGGTGAAGTGGGCTAGCGAAAGGATCCGAGTCCTCGCTCCCACTTCCCTTACCCAGAGGCCTCCCTGCCCTTGAGGACTCCCCTTCCACTCTCCTGTCTGGCAGAGTCCTCGTAACCCCGACAAGGCTGGGCCCAGGATTCCTGGGGGGCTTGACCCCCAACCCTGCTGTGGTCACCCAGGACAGGGGCTAGGGTGTCCCCACTCCGGGGTACTCTCTCTGCACTGGGCACCTCCCTGACCCACTGATCATTTCATATAATGTAAAGCAAATACAAGTTGTTTAATTAACAATTAATTTTAAAAAAGAATGAGGAAAAATGGGAAAGGTTAAAGGAAAACACATCACCCCGCTCTGTGGCAGGGAACATCACAAGCAGTGTCTCTGTAACGTCAGGGCAGTTCACAGTCTGTTCCTTGTAGGTCCCAGGCCTCCTTCTCAGGCCCTGGCTGTGCTGCAGAGACGCTGCGGGTTGGACACTGGCTCTGGCGGTGGCCACACACTCTCAGGCTCTAGGTGGCAGGACCCTTCTTCCCAGCGTTGCCCCCGCCCTGTCAGGGTTACGATCCCCCCAAGTCTGGCCTGCAAGGCCTCTTGGCTCAGGTGTCTCCCTGCGCTGGGCCCACTGCCCAGGGTCCCCCTCACTTTCCCCAGCTGCTCACCGCACCCAGCTCCGGACTGCTCCAGCCCCGGCTCCAGCTCCACTCGGCCTCAGCACGGCTGCTGCTGCTGCTGCTCTGCCTTCAGCTCCCTGGGCTGCTTCTCTGGCCTCTCTGGCTCTGGTTGCTGCAGCTCTGTTCCCAGGACAGGTCTGCTCTGCAGGCTGCTTCTGTGACTCTGCTCCCAGCTCTGACCTGCTTCCTGGCTGCTTGTCTGGCCCCTCTGGCTCTGGTGGCTGCAGCTCTCCTCCCAGGGCAGCTCTGCTCTCTCTGGGCTGTGCTCTGGCTTTGGGGCTGCAGCTCTGCTTCCAGCAACTTAGCTCGGGCCCCTGCTCTCTCCTTAGCTCGGCCCCATTCTGTCTGACTCAGGCCATTCCAGCTCACACGGAGGACGGGACCCCCCTGGCCTCCTGATTCTCTGATTAGCCTGCCCGCCCTGTCCATCAGGCTGATCTGGAGCATTGGCCTCTCCCCATTGTTCCTGGGGACTGTCAGTCTCAGACTCCTGATTTGCCATCGACCCTTCCCCTTTTAGTGCTGGGAGCTAGCCAGCCAAAACACCCCCACTGAATGTTAGTAAGGGGGCAACAGTCCCCTTACATATATCTGGGGTGCAGCACAGTAGCTATTTCATAGCCACGCTGCACAGCAGTTTAGGACAGGAAGTGAAGGGGGTTTCGTCAGCACTGGTAACTGCAGAGGGCAGAATTGGGGTCTGGCCAGGACAGCGGGGCCAATGCCTGACCCCGGGAAATGGAGCTGGGCTTGGCTAGTGAGTCCCTGAGGCTCAGGCTGAATCGTCCCCTCTCCCCGGCCCCGTCTCTCTCCTCCTGTCTCAGAGCGGCCGGTCGCCGTGGTGTTTGCCCGAGCGCCTCCCCCAGCCGGGACCCCCGCACCGGTACTGCTGGTTTGCCGGGTCACCGGTTTCTACCCCCGGCCCATCCGCGTGGCCTGGCTGCAGGATGGGGAGGAGGTGGGGCCGGGCGGGCGGCTGAACTCCAGCGGGATCCTGCCCAACGCGGACCTGACCTACCAGCTGCGCAGCTCCCTGGCCGTGGGGCCGGGCGCCGGGCACAGCTACGCCTGCCGGGTGCAGCACAGCAGCCTGGGTGGCCAGAGCCTGCTGATCCCCTGGGGTAGGTGCACGTCCCTGGGGGCTTTTCCTGCACGTCCTGAGTGGGACGGGGGTGAGTCCAGGCAGCGGGATTGGGGCGGAGGGAGGCAGAGCAGGTGGGTGGGGTTTGGAGATGGATCATGGGGAGCAGGATGGAGGAGCTGAGGGGAACGGGAGAAGACTGAGATGGGGGGCAGGACTAGAGTTGGGGGAAGGTGGGGGGAGAAGGGGTGGGACTGCGGGAGAGGCTGAGGGAACTGAGCTGGGGAGGCTGAGGACAGTGGGTCGGGGTGCGGGGTGCAGCGGGGACTGCAGGGGATGTTGAGGGAACAGGGTCAGGGTGGGGGGTTGCAGGCAGTGGGTCAGGGTGGGAGGAGCGGGGGGACTGCGGGGGAGGCTGAGGGAACAGGGTCAGGGTGGGGGGCTGAGAGCAGTGGGTCGGTTGAGATGATCGGGGGGGACAGCGGGGAAGGCTGATGGAACAGGGCCCACACTCCTGTCCCCGTTCCCAGCACGGCACCCCCTGTTTTACAGAGCAGAGCAGGCCCTGGGGCCCCGGCCTGGCCGTGGGCATCACCCTGGGTGTTGTGGCCGTAGCCGCCGTGGCCGTGGTGCTGTGGCGGAGCAGACGCAGGTGAGTCCTCCCCTCTCTGGGGTAGGGGTGGGGCCATTGCACCCCCTAACCCATCCCCTCTGCTCTCTCCTTCCAGGGGCTACTAGGGCGTTAAACCAGGGGAGTTCAGTCCCTGAGGGGGCGGCACCGGCCCAGGCGTGGGGATCGGCCCCTCTCCTGGGGACACGGACCTTGGGGCTGGATCCCTGCCCGGCTCCAGAGCTCAGGGTCCCCCAAGGGCCGGTCTGAATCAAAGCGCTGGAGGATCGGGGCCCGGGATGGGGGGTGGGATTCTCCTCCCTCTGGGACGTTGAGGGGGCGTTGGACACTTGGGGGCGCTGTGGGATCGCTGGGATCCAGGTCTCTTGTAAGGTATCGTCACAAAGCTTCTAATCTGCTGTGTGTGGGCGTCGCATTGGTGTGAATGTGTCAGTCTTGTATCTGTAACTAGGACTATGGACTCGAACTCCGGGGTCCTATTGGAGTTATGCAAAGTGGGGGCCGTTAATGGGGGCTTGGAATCTTGCTGGCTCCCATCAACCAGGACAATTGGTGGCAAACGGCTCCGTTTACTCCAAGCCTTCCTGTGTCCCCGTGTGCAGCCAGTGGGGCATGAAGTGTCACCGGACATGGGACCATGGCACCTGGTACTGGAAGCCATCTTCAACCTGGGGCATTTCCATTTAGGAGGGGTGGGGCAGGGCCGCCCAGAGGGGGGGGCAAGTGGGGCAGCAAGTGGGGCAATTTGCCCCAGGCCCTGTGCCCCGCAATTTGCCGGCAGGGGGTCCTTCCGTTCCGGGTCTTCGGTGGCGGGTCCTTCACTCGCTCCGGGTCCCGCCGCCGAAGTGCCCCGAAGACCGGGAGTGGAAGGACCCCCCCGCCACCGAAGACCCCAGCCCCCCTGAATTCTCTGGGCGGCCCTGGGATGGGGACCCAGACAGACAAAGGATTCCCACCCTGGGCCAAAGCCAAAGGTGGTGGTGCAGGATAAAGGGGGGTGTGACGATGCGGTTCTGGGGGGACCCAACTGAGAGTGCCAACTCAGGACAAATTGCTCCAACAGGGCAGTTACAGCCCAAGGCTGGGGTTTTTTTCCACCTCTAAGGCAAACCGAACCAGCCAGACTAAGAGGACTTCGGTCTCACCCCACTGGCTAACCGCAAGTCTCACAAGCAATCTCCTAAGACCCTCCAGTTTCCCAGTATTACCACCAGTGCCACTCGTTATGGGGACAAATGGTTATGAAAACCAAGACCCCAGTAAAAGAAAAAGGTTCTCCTGATCCCAAAGGACCAAGCCCCAGACCCAGGTCAATATACAAATCAGATCTTACCCACAAATCACGCTGTTGCCAATCCTTTAGAATCTAAAATCTAAAGGTTTATTCATAAAAGGAACAAGATAGAGATGAGAGTTAGAATTGGTTAAATTGAATCAATTACATACAGTAATGGCAAAGTTCTTGGTTCAGGCTTGCAGCAGCGATAGAATAAACTGCAGGTTCAAATCAAGTCTCTGGAACATCCCCAGCTGGGATGGGTCATCAGTCCTTTGTTCAGAGCTTCAGCTTGTAGCAAAGTTCCTCCAGAGGTATGAAGCAGGATTGAAGACCAAATGGAGATGAGGCATCAGCCTTATATAGTCTTTTCCAGGTGTAAGAACACCTCTTTGTTCTTACTGTGGAAAATTACAGCAAAATGGAGTCTGGAGTCACATGGGCCAGTCCCTGCATTCTTTGCTGAGTCTCAAGGCATATTTGCCTTTTCTCAATGAGTCCATTGTATAGCTGATGGTTCTTAATGGGCCATCAAGCAGGCTAGGCAGAGCTAACACCAGTTTGTCTGGGATGTCCCCCAGAAGCATAGCATAAGTTTGCAATACAGACAGTATAGAGCCAATATTCATAACTTCAACTATAAAACTGATACACACATATAGACAGCATAATTATAACCAGTAATCCATAACCTTGTCTTAGACACCCCATTTGACCCCCTTTATACAAGATTTGGGTGCCACTACAGGACCTTGGTTGCAACAATGATCTATATGGTCCCAGATTATATCAATAACGTCACAGGGGGCCAGTCATGAGACCACCCCTGCTTTTCCCCTGCTTTGTTCTGGCTGTTATTCCTTGGAACCACTTAAATCCCACTTGTTATACTTTTGTTTATTAATGAACCCAGAGTAAGTGATTAATACCTGGGGGAGCAAACCGCTGGGTGTATCCCTCTGTCAGTGTTATAGAGGGTGGACAATGTATGCATTTACTCTCTATACGCTTTATACAGAGTAAAACGGATGGATTTGGGGTTAGGACCCCACTGGGAGTGGGTGTCTGGGTGCTGGAGACAGGGGACTTGCTGAGCAGTTTTTGGTTACAGTCTGCAAGTTTGGGGGCGGCCCAGACCTGGGTCGCGGTTGCAGCAGGCTGGTGTGTCTGGCTCAACAGGGCAGGGCTCTGGAGTCCCAGGCTGGCAGGGGAAACGGGCTCAGAGGTGAATTCAGCACATCAGGTGACGGTCCCAAGGGGGTCTCTGTGACCGAATCCGTCACAGTGGGGGCGTGGGAACCAGGAGGGCCCTGGCAGGGTGTCCAGGCTGAGCTGGGGTGCCCGGGTAGCAAGCGGGTTCCCCGTGGGACATAAGCCCAGCTACCTACATGGAGCCCGGACAACACTACGGCCCGCAGGGCGCCGGGGAGGCCGCTCCAAGTCACTGGCTGGGCTGGGCTGAGAGCTCCTGGGGGCAGGGCCCCCCCAGAGCTGGGTGTGAGGGACCCGGGCTCCACGGGTAGGTTCTGTCTGTTTGTTCTGTGTCTGTGCAGCGCCAAGCACAAGGGGGTCCTGGGCACGACCGGGCTCCTCGGCCCGGTGGTGATACAGCGATAATAATAATCCTGGCTGGGGAGGGGAAGTGGGTTCAAGCTGGGGGGGGGGGGGGGGGGGGCTATTCAGGACTCCTGGGTTCTATCCTTAGCTCTGGGAGTGGAGTGGGGTCTAGTGTGCGCGCCTCAGTTTCCCCTATATGCTGCATTGTTCGCTAGGTGGGGGGAAATGGCTGTTTACTCTTTGCAGAGGCCCAGCGAGGCAGGTGTGGCTGGTGCCCAGCGGTCTCGGCTTTGGGGCCTAGGTCCATGTAGCAAAGCCAAACACGGCAACATTTGCCACCTGGCAACCAACAAATGACCCAGAGCGTGTTGACTTCCTGCCTCTCAGCCAGGGAGATGCACCCCATTCCCGTGGCCACGAACACGGACTGAGGAGGGGCCGGGTAATACCAGTCAGCTCTGTGTTTTTGGGGAACCAGGGTGCAGTATCTAGCCTGTCTGACCCATGAAAGACACCCCCCAGTCTCTGCTTGAACCAAAACCGATCAGAGAAAAGGCTTGCAGAGAGCAGTGAAGGGCGTTGGGAGACACACCTAGACCCCTCCTGACAAGGGTGACAAGAGTAAGACATCTCCATTTGCATACAGAATGGAGAGCAGAGAACCGCACTGAACTCTGGGACCAGAAAGGCAGGGAAGCACTGCATGCTGGGGGATCTCTGCTCCAGATGCTAATGACCCTACGCCTGCCCGCACCCAGCTCAGCAGTTATCAGACCAATTCTAGTAATGAATCCTTGATTGAGATCCAAAATACTGAAGCAGCCTAGTTCAGGGGTCTCAACCACGCGGAGTTCTTCCCTGCGGCCCCCGTCCCGTCCCCTCCCCAGCGCGCCGCGTCCCCAGCCTACCTCCAGGCCAGGGGTGGGCAAACTACGGCCCCGGGCCGGATCCGGCCCCTCCGGGCTTTGGATCCAGCCCGCGGATTTACCATCCACATGGCGCTGAGGGTCCCGCGCTGCTCCGGGAAGCCTTGGACACCACGTCCCTGCAGCCCTGGGGGGGGGGGGGGGAGCAGAGAACGCCGTGAGCTGCTGTTGCCTGTGGTTACCTCCCCTGAAGCTCCCATTGGCCGGGAATGGGGAACCGCGGCCAATGGGAGCTTCGGGGGAGGTACCCGTCCCCCCAGGGCCGCAGGGACACGGTGCCCACCTCTTCCCGGAGCGGAGTGGCACGGGGCCGGGGCAGGCAGGGAGCCTACCCTGGCCCTGCTGCGCACCCCTGCCACCCCGGAGCCGCTCCAGGTAAGCGGTGCCGGGCCGGAACCCTAACCCCTCGTGCACCCCAACTCCCTGCCCTGAGCCTCCTGCCTGCACCCCAACCCCCTGCCACACCCCGCACTCCCTCCTGCACCCCAACTCCCTGCCCTGAGCCCCCTGCCTGCACCCCAACCCCCTGCCACACCCCGCACTCCCTCCTGCACCCCAACTCCCTGCCCTGAGCCCCCTGCTGCACCCCGCACTCCCTCCTGCACCCCAACTCCCTGCCCTGAGCCCCCTGCCTGCACCCCAACCCCCTGCTGTGCCCCGCACTCCCTCCTGCACCCTAACCCGCTGCCCTGAGCCCCCTGCTGCACCCCAACCCCCTGCCACACCCCGCACTCCCTCCTGCACCCCAACTCCCTGCCCTGAGCCCCCTGCCTGCACCCCAACCCCCTGCCACACCCCGCACTCCCTCCTGCACCCCAACTCCCTGCCCTGAGCCCCCTGCCTGCACCCCAACCCCCTGCCACACCCCGCACTCCCTCCTGCACCCCAACTCCCTGCCCTGAGCCCCCTGCTGCACCCCGCACTCCCTCCTGCACCCCAACTCCCTGCCCTGAGCCCCCTGCCTGCACCCCAACCCCCTGCTGTGCCCCGCACTCCCTCCTGCACCCCAACCCCCTGCCCTGAGCCCCCTGCTGCACCCCGCACTCCCTCCTGCACCCCAACTCCCTGCCCTGAGCCCCCTGCTGCACCCCAACCCCCTGCCACACCCTGCACTCCCTCCTGCACCCCAACTCCCTGCCCTGAGCCCCCTGCCTGCACCCCAACCCCCTGCCACACCCCGCACTCCCTCCTGCACCCCAACCCCCTGCCCTGAGCCCCCTGCTGCACCCTGCACCCCAACCCCCTGCTGTGGGGATGTAAAGTTCCATGAGAGGGTAAGGGTCACGATGGGACACTTGCAAGGTAATAAATCATGGCCTTATGTAAAGCCCCCTGGTGGTTATATAAGATGAGGCCTTATGTAAAGCCCCCTGGTGGTTATATAAGATGAGGCCTTATGTAAGGAACAATTGAACCAATCGGTGTGGGGCTATACATGTGGTGAGCACATGATTCTCCTTCTTGTCCAATCGGTGGATTGGTGATTGTAGCCTAATTGTGTTGTGTAATGTTTAGAAAGACTATAAAAGAAAGCTTGTAATAAAGAGTTCAGCTTGCAACCACATTGGTCGTGTGCTTTATCCGCTCCCCATCGGATCCCCACAAATGGTGACCCCAACGTGATTCCCCATCGGAACCCCACAAATGGTGACCCCGACGTGATTCGGCTTGGACATCGAGGCAGCCGACTAAAGCCTAAGAAAGAAAAGGAAGGTACTGAAGATGAAAATGAGGAAACTTCCAAAAGCAATAATGCAGAAAGGAAGAAGAAGAAGAAAAAGCATGAGAGGAATAATACAGCTCGGGTGGAAATAAATGGAAATGGTAATCATAATGAAGAAGAAAAACAAACACATATAAAGAAACAAAAACGTAAACATGCAGAAGAACCTTACACCAGAACAAAAAGAATGAAATATATAAAAACATCTGCAGCCACAGAAACTGAAAAAAGTGAGGATGCAGCCATGGAAACTGAAGAAATTGGGGATGCAGATAAAGGTAAATTCAACTGGAAGGGAACTATCAAAGCTGTTCTGAAGCAAGCCCCAAACAATGAAATTTCAATAAAAAAAACTAAGAAAAAAGGTTTTAGCCCAGTATCATGCAGTAGTTGGTGAACATCATAAATCACAAGAGGATCTTCTAGTCATATTTAATAAGAAAGTGAACAATAATCCCAAATTCAAGGTTTTAAAGGACAAAGTTAAACTCATGAAATAGAAAATGTGTTTTCATAATGATCAAGTTTTACAATTGCAGACTGTCCAAATTCTCCTATCACGTATGCAAACACAGCCGACTGAAGCGTTCGGTGAGAAAAGGCGGAGGTGGCAGCCGCGGCAGGAGGTACCAGAGGATACCGGCTCCTGGTCGTCCGAGAGAGACGTTCGTGAGCTCACAGGTGAGCGGCTGCATTCGATGACAGCCGCGGCAGGAGGTACCAGAGGATACCGGCTCCTGGTCGTCCGAGAGAGACGTTCGTGAGCTCACAGGTGAGCGGCTGCATTCGATGACAGCCGCGGCAGGAGGTACCAGAGGATACCGGCTCCTGGTCGTCCGAGAGAGACGTTCGTGAGCTCACAGGTGAGCGGCTGCATTCCATAAAATGGGCTCTGCTTTGTCTGCAGAGGAGGAGACGGTGCATGATTTTTATTACGCATCGCTGAAAAAAAAAAAAGGGGGGGAGAGAAGCTTCCCTCTGACGCGTTGTCCCGTTTGTTGAAATGGGAACAAAGACGCGGGTTTTTTGTTACACCAGCAACTTCAATAGAAAAATTTTAATGAAGTGTATCTTGTGACAAATTTAATGGGTGCTGACTTGAATAACATTGTAAAGTGCCAGAAGCTAACAGATGACCATATACAGTTTCTCATTTACCAGTTACTTAGAGGTAAGACTGTGAATTAAGGATTTTAGACTTTCACCAACCCGTTTGCCCCGAAGCCTCCGGCATACTCATCCGATGTTTCCACCGATGTGGGTCCCCGGTGGGTTCCAGCGAAGTGGGTCCGGCCATGATTCAAGACACGAATTGCTGAGGAGCCCGACGCCGCCACGCAGGAGCCGGACGACGACCCCGGACCTGCACTTGTTGTTTGTCACAGCCTAGACACCTGATAATGCTGTACTTCCTTATTTAAGAAAAAGGGGGGAGGTGTGGGGATGTAAAGTTCCATGAGAGGGTAAGGGTCACGATGGGACACTTGCAAGGTAATAAATCATGGCCTTATGTAAAGCCCCCTGGTGGTTATATAAGATGAGGCCTTATGTAAGGAACAATTGAACCAATCGGTGTGGGGCTATACATGTGGTGAGCACATGATTCTCCTTCTTGTCCAATCGGTGGATTGGTGATTGTAGCTGTCACGGAGTATGGGGGGACTCAGGGCCCTGCACCCCCGGCGTCCTGGGATTCACCATGACTCTCAGCCAGCCAGTAAAGCAGAAGGTTTATTTAGACGACAGGGATACAGTCCCAGACAGGTCTTGCAGGCACAGACAACAGGATACCCCACAGTTAGGTCCATCTTGGGGTCCTTGGGCACCCCAGCCCACCTCCTGAGGTCAGAGCCCTCCCTGCCTTCCAGCCACCTCACCAGCCAGCTTCCCAGACTCTGCCTTCAGCGACCCCTCCCACAGCCTTTTTCAGTCTCCCGGGCAAAGGTGTCACCTGGTCCCAGCCCCCTCCTGGGTTCTCACGTTACATGCTCAGGTATTTTCAGTCAGTCTCCCATCCCCCAATGCCGACTATCCTAGCCACACTCCCCTGTCAGCATTCACAGACCACAGTAAGAACAGACCCAGTTCGTCACATCTCCCCCCTTCGAGACCGAACTGAGCGGGGTCACTTTAGCCAGTGACCCAGGGAAGTTCGAACCTACCCCCGTTCCCGTGGATGCCCCAGCATCCCTCCCATTCCTTGGTGAGAATTACACCAGGCCCCTCCAGTTTCACGCCCCCCCTTAGGTCGGGGGTGCTCGAGGGCATTGGCAGTTCGCATGTGGGAAGGGTTATGCGGCCTGTGCCCTTTTCCCACCCCAATACCCCTGGGGTTCCAACTGGGCTGGGGTCTTCTCCCAGCGCTCCAGTCTGGAGGTCTGTGCTTCGGGCTCTCTTGGTTCAGAGCCCCCCTTTTTACCCTGGCCGCCCTCTGGAAAGGCTCCTCTATGCTGGGCAAGGGTCCTAAAGCCGTTTTCCCCTTGTCCCGGGCCTCCCTCCCCCTCTGACAGGGGTCACAGGATTGGCAGTACTGCCGGACAGTAACAAAGACCCCAGGCCAGTAAAAGCTCCGTAGCAGCCTCTGCTGGGTACGCCAGGTTCCCTGGTGCCCTGAGAGGGGAATGTCATGGGCCCGGTACAGCAGCTGGCGGCGATACTTCTGGGGTACCACCAGCTGCCTCCTGATCCCCCCTGACTCCATCTTCCCTGGGGGAGCCCATTCTCGGTACAGGAACCCCTTCTCCCACAGGAACCTTTTCCGGCCACCTCTCCCCATGGTCTGTACCGCACCGAGGTCGGCCAGGTCCCTTATCTTCCGCAAGGAGGGATCTTTCTGCACCTCGGCCTGGAACTCAGCAGCTGGGACAGGGATGGCCACCTGCTCTCTCTCGCCGGCTGGGTCTGAAGCCGCAGCCTCCCTGAGCCGTGTCCCTAGGTGTTCCCTCCCCACCAGGTTAGGGTCCTGCGCCTCGGGCAAGGCACCCTCCCCAAGGTCAGGGCGCAGTGCTCCTCGCCGGCTCTGACTGCGGGTCACAACCAGTGCATTCTGGGGGTTGCTTGGCCAGTCCTTCAGGTCCCCCCCCATCAACACCTCAGTGGGCAAATACGGGTGTACCCCCACGTCCTTGGGGCCCTCCTTGGGCCCCCACTTCAGGCGTACCCTCGCCACAGGTACCTTGAATGGGGTCCCACCCACCCCCGTCAGAGTCAGGAAGGTGTTGGGCACCATCCGATCTGAGGCCACCACCTCGGGCCGGACCAGTGTCACCTCTGCACCCGTATCCCAGTATCCATCGACCTTCCTCCCATCCACTTCCAGGGGAACAAGGTACTCTCTCCGGAGGGACCGCCCCGCGCCCACCGTATAAACCAAAAACCCTGAGTCTAGAGCATCCAGCCCCCCAGAGGAGCTGGCCTGGAGCTCTCCTTCCTCCTTAGCAGGTGGTATTCTGCCAGCCCCCCTTCCCTGGGAGTGCTGCCTCTCGCCCGGCTGGGTCTCTACCCAGTCAACCCTCTGTGGGTCTGGTCTGCTCAGTCTGTCCCTGAGTCTGGGGCACTGGGCCCGTATGTGACCTCTCTGGTCACAGTGATAGCAGACCATGTCCCATGTGTCCCCTCGAGCCGGTCGGTTGTCCCTGACCCTGGGCATTCCCCATGGGAGGGGATTCCCCACATTCCCCTTTTGGGAGGTACCCGGGTGACTCTCTCTCTGCATCGCAGCGGGCCTGCTCCTTTGGGACTCCTCCCTGCCAGCCCCTGACCGGCTCTTCACAAACTCATCGGCCAGCCGGCCGGCATGTCGCGGGCTCTCTGGTTTTTTGTCCACCAACCACAGCCTCAGGTCGGATGGGCACCGCTCATACAGTTGCTCCAATACCAGCAGTTTAACCAGGTCCTCCTTCGTCTGGGCCCCATCTGCCCACTTGCTGGCGTATCCCTCCATGCGGACGGCTAGTTGCAGATATGAGATCTCAGGGGTTTTATCCTGACTCCGGAACCTTTCCCGGTACATCTCAGGAGTCAGCCCAAACTCACGTAGCAGGGCCTTTTTGAATAGTTCGTAGTCCCCTTTCTCCGCCTCGTCCAGTTGGCGGTACAATGCCACGGATTTGGGGTCCAGTAAGGGGGTGAGAACCCGGAGTCTGTCCGCAGGATCAACCTGGTGCAGCTCGCAGGCCGTCTCAAATGCATCCAGGAAGTCATCCATGTCCTCCCCCTCCTTACGTGGGGCCAGGATGCACTTATCAAAGCTCCGTGCAGCCCTGGGTCCCCCCTCACTCACCGCAGCTGGGGCCCCACTGCTCTTCAGCCTGGCCAGTTCCAGCTCATGCTGACGCTGTTTTTCCCGTTCTTCCCGCTCATGCTGTCTCTGTTGTTCACGATCCTCCAGCTCTCTCAGTTTTAGCTCTCTCTCCCATTCCAGCCCATTCCGCTCCACGGATGTCGCGCGTGGCTGGGAGGATCCCCGGCTGGCCGGCGAGCGTTGCCGGGAGGATCCCCTGCTGGCCGGGGGGGTCACGGCGCCCTCGGTATTTGCTGGGCTCCTCCCCACCCTTCCCCTAGGCATATGAAAGAGGGGTCTCGGGAAGCCCTCAGCAGCCGGCTGACCACTCCCAGCTGGGACAGACACTGGGGCCTGCGCTGCATCTGCCAGGCTGCTTCCCTCAGCGCCAGGGATCAGTTCATTCGCGCGATCTCGCTTCTCCAGCTGGGCAATGAGCTGTTCTTTGGTGAGCTTCCCAATGCGCACCCCCCTCTGCTTGCACAGCTCCACCAGGTCGCTCTTAAGCCGCTTGCCATACATCTTCCTGCTGGCCACTCACAGGCCTGTGTGCTCACTGCTCCCCACAGTCTCCAGGGAGACCCCTAGTGTGCCAGCCCTTCTCGAGGTCACCACCTCTCTGCCAGGGTCGAGCTGCAGACTCCTCCGCCCCTGGGACCACTCGCTGCGATCCCCCGGGGGACCCTGTTACTGCAAAAGTCCTTCTCGCTGGTTACACACTCCCAGGGGTGATAACCGTCTCTCTCTGACTCCTCAGCACGCCTGGTCCCCGTCAATCCCCCTTCGCTTTACTTCTCCCCAGTCACTTACTGCAGGAAGCGCCGTCCACGGGGTGCAGTAGATCCCGCCGCTGCCACCAGTTGTCACGGAGTATGGGGGGACTCAGGGCCCTGCACCCCCGGCTCCCTGCGATTCACCATGACTCTCAGCCAGCCAGTAAAGCAGAAGGTTTATTTAGATGACAGGAATACAGTCCAAGACAGGTCTTGCAGGCACAGACAACAGGATACCCCACAGTTAGGTCCATCTTGGGGTCCTTGGGCACCCCAGCCCACCTCCTGAGGTCAGAGCCCTCCCTGCCTGCCAGCCACCTCACCAGCCAGCTTCCCAGACTCTGCCTTCAGCGACCCCTCCCACAGCCTTTGTTCAGTCTCCCGGGCAAAGGTGTCACCTGGTCCCAGCCCCCTCCTGGGTTCTCATGTTACAGGCTCAGGTATTTTCAGTCAGTCTCCCATCCCCCAATGCCGACTATCCCAGCCACACTCCCCTGTCAGCATTCACAGACCACAGTAAGAACAGACCCAGTTCGTCACATGATTGTAGCCTAATTGTGTTGTGTAATGTTTAGAAAGACTATAAAAGAAAGCTTGTAATAAAGAGTTCAGCTTGCAACCACATTGGTCGTGTGCTTTATCCTCCCCGCCTGGAACCCCACAAATGGTTTCCTCCGACGTGATTCCTCATGGGACCCCACACCCTGCCACACCCCGCACTCCCTCCTGCACCCCAACTCCCTGCCCTGAGCCTCCTGCCTGCACCCTGCGGGCAGGGGCGGGGGTGGACTGGGGGGCGGGGCCGGGGGTAATAGGGGGCGGTTGATTCGGCCCTCAGGCCAACGTACGAGTCCTCGTGTGGCCCTCCTGGTGACTGGAGTTTGAGACCCCTGGCCTGACTGCATTGTGAGCTCCCTGGAAGAAAACACCACCCAGAGCCAAGAGTGATCAGCTCCTATTGTCTAGTCTAAAGAAAACCCCCTGTTGCCTTCAGCTTACCCATAAACAAATCTAGTGTCCTCCCTTGAACCATTGTTGTATCTCTCCAAAAACCCCGACCCACGCTCCAGTCAGTGCTCTGATGCCTGGACCCAAACTCTGCCTCAGTTCCCCTGGGACGCCATCGTGCTGGGGGCTCTGCCTGACTCCCGCACTCCGGACCCTCAGCTACCACCACCCCCTGGGACCCCCGACCAGTTCATGCTTCAGGGAGCGGGGAGATCCCCCCTCTTTCTCTCTCTCTGTTTTCTTTTCTACCTCAGGTATTAACCTTTAATAATGTAACTGGTCTGTCGGTTTAGGCTCCTTGTGTAGTTATCACTAGTGTTCAATACATAACTGATGGTTCACCTGGTTGCTTCTCTCTCTCTCTGAACTTTACTCGTTTGTGTTTTTAGCTTCCCGCAGTTACTCTGCAGCAACACTTCTCTTCCCTAAGCTAAAGATCCCGGCAGTGCCCAAAAACCGGTGGGCTTTGCTCATCCAGTGGGTTACGACCAGTACAACTGTGACGTGAAAGTGGGGATAGGGACGGGCTGAACCTGTGGCATATAAGGGTGTCAGCTTGAAAGCGCTGCTTGACCCCGTCTGCTCAGCCTTGCTCTGTTAGTGCGTGTGTGTGTGTGTGCGTGTGTGTGTGCGTGCATGTGCGTGTGTGCGTGCGTGTGTGTTCATCTGGTTCTAGGGCTGGAGGACCCCAGCCCTGGGGAACTGAGATCTGCAGGATCGCTCCATTGGGAGGGGGGCTCCGTATGAACACACACATGACACAAGCAGTACATTGATAGAATTACAGAACCCCCCCCCCCGAAGAGTAACCCTGATAAATGAGCGTACCCCAAAGTAACGGGCACATCTGGTAACACAGGTGGGGGTGAGCTCACCTGGGAACTAGAGACAAAGGGGGGACAGCGGACACAGGGGCCCAGAGCGGGAGCCAAGGGATCCACACGGCTCGGCTGGGGCTGGGAGACCCCCAAAGGAACTCTGCTGTACCCCATTTCTCTGGGCTGGCCTGAGGGCTTCCTAGGCCGTGTGCCAATCACCTCATGAACCCGCCCACTGTGACAGGCTGCCTGAGTCCCTGCCCACGCTGGGGGGCATCGCCCCCTTTGGGATACACATCTCTCGGGGGTGCCCAGCCCAGGGAGACTCGCTGACCGACACTCACAGTGTGGGGCAGGGGTGCTAATGTCTCCGAGGTTTCACCCAAAGGCAGACGCCCAACGTGTCTCCCCTCCCCGGAGCATTTCCTGTGTCAGCACAACGCTGTCCACAGCCTCAGTGCTGGCCAGCAACCCTACAATAACAACCCAGCCTGTCCACAGCCCAGCGCTCCCCAGCAACCCTACAATAACAACCCAGCCTGTCCACAGCCCAGCGCTCCCCAGCAACCCTACAATAACAAACCAGCCTGTCCACAGCCCAGCGCTCCCCGGCAACCCTACAATAACAACCCAGCCTGTGCACAGCCCCAGCGCTCCCCAGCAACCCTACAATAACAACCCAGCCTGTCCACAGCCCAGCGCTCCCCAGCAACCCTACAATAACAACCCAGCCTGTCCACAGCCCCAGTGCTCCCCAGCAACCCTACAATAACCACCCAGCCTGTCCACAGCCCAGCGCTCCCCAGCAACCCTACAATAACAACCCAGCCTGTCCACAGCCCCAGCGCTCCCCAGCAACCCTACAATAACAACCCAGCCTGTCCACAGCCCAGTGCTCCCCAGCAACCCTACAATAACAACCCAGCCTGTCCACAGCCCAGTGCTCCCCAGCAACCCTACAATAACAACCCAGCCTATCCACAGCCCCAGCGCTCCCCAGCAACCCTACAATAACAACCCAGCCTGTCCACAGCCCAGTGCTCCCCAGCAACCCTACAATAACAACCCAGCCTGTCCACAGCCCAGCGCTCCCCAGCAACCCTACAATAACAACCCAGCATCTCCACAGCCCCAGCGCTCCCCAGCAACCCTACAATAACCACCCAGCCTGTCCACAGCCTCAGCGCTCCCCAGCAACCCTACAATAACAACCCAGCCTGTGCACAGCCCAGCGCTCCCCAGCGACCCTACAATAACAACCCAGCCTATCCACAGCCCAGCGCTCCCCAGCAACCCTACAATAACAAACCAGCCTGTCCACAGCCCAGCGCTCCCCGGCAACCCTACAATAACAACCCAGCCTGTGCACAGCCCAGCGCTCCCCAGCAACCCTACAATAACAACCCAGCCTGTCCACAGCCCAGCGCTCCCCAGCAACCCTACAATAACAACCCAGCCTGTCCACAGCCCCAGTGCTCCCCAGCAACCCTACAATAACCACCCAGCCTGTCCACAGCCCAGCGCTCCCCAGCAACCCTACAATAACAACCCAGCCTGTCCACAGCCCCAGCGCTCCCCAGCAACCCTACAATAACAACCCAGCCTCTCCACAGCCCAGCGCTCCCCAGCAACCCTACAATAACAACCCAGCCTGTCCACAGCCCAGCGCTTCCCGGCAACCCTACAATAACAACCCAGCCTGTGCACAGCCCAGCGCTCCCCAGCAACCCTACAATAACAACCCAGCCTGTCCACAGCCCAGCGCTCCCCAGCAACCCTACAATAACAACCCAGCCTGTCCACAGCCCCAGTGCTCCCCAGCAACCCTACAATAACAACCCAGCCTCTCCACAGCCCAGCGCTCCCCAGCAACCCTACAATAACAACCCAGCCTCTCCACAGCCCAGCGCTCCCCAGCAACCCTACAATAACAACCCAGCCTGTCCACAGCCCAGCGCTTCCCGGCAACCCTACAATAACAACCCAGCCTGTGCACAGCCCAGCGCTCCCCAGCAACCCTACAATAACAACCCAGCCTGTCCACAGCCCAGCGCTCCCCAGCAACCCTACAATAACAACCCAGCCTGTGCACAGCCCAGCGCTCCCCAGCAACCCTACAATAACAACCCAGCCTGTCCACAGCCCAGCGCTCCCCAGCAACCCTACAATAACAACCCAGCCTGTCCACAGCCCCAGTGCTCCCCAGCAACCCTACAATAACCACCCAGCCTGTCCACAGCCCAGCGCTCCCCAGCAACCCTACAATAACAACCCAGCCTGTCCACAGCCCCAGCGCTCCCCAGCAACCCTACAATAACAACCCAGCCTCTCCACAGCCCAGCGCTCCCCAGCAACCCTACAATAACAACCCAGCCTGTCCACAGCCCAACGCTTCCCGGCAACCCTACAATAACAACCCAGCCTGTGCACAGCCCAGCGCTCCCCAGCAACCCTACAATAACAACCCAGCCTGTCCACAGCCCAGCGCTCCCCAGCAACCCTACAATAACAACCCAGCCTGTCCACAGCCCCAGTGCTCCCCAGCAACCCTACAATAACCACCCAGCCTGTCCACAGCCCAGCGCTCCCCAGCAACCCTACAATAACAACCCAGCCTGTCCACAGCCCCAGCGCTCCCCAGCAACCCTACAATAACAACCCAGCCTGTCCACAGCCCCAGCGCTCCCCAGCAACCCTACAATAACCACCCAGCCTGTCCACAGCCCAGCGCTCCCCAGCAACCCTACAATAACCACCCAGCCTGTCCACAGCCCCAGCGCTCCCCAGCAACCCTACAATAACCACCCAGCCTGTCCACAGCCCCAGCGCTCCCCAGCGACCCTACAATAACAACCAGCCTGTCCACAGCCCCAGTGCTCCCCAGCAACCCTACAATAACAACCCAGCCTGTCCACAGCCCCAGCGCTCCCCAGCAACCCTACAATAACAACGCAGCCTCTCCACAGCCCAGCGCTCCCCAGCAACCCTACAATAACCACCCAGCCTGTCCACAGCCCAGCGCTCCCCGGCAACCCTACAATAACAACCCACCCTGTCCACAGCCCAGCGCTCCCCAGCAACCCTACAATAACAACCCAGCCTGTCTACAGCTTAGCACTCCCCAGCAACCCTACAATAACAACCCAGCCTCTCCACAGCCCAGCGCTCCCCAGCAACCCTACAATAACAACCCAGCCTCCCCACACTGTGCAAATTGGCCCCTCCCCAAGCCCCTCGCTCAGGTGACAGTTGGCCCCTCCCCTGTCGCGGTGTCCGTGACCGTTGACGGCACTTTTCCTCGGTGACACTCATGTCCTTGGGGGGGGGGGTGGTTGGTGCCAGTGTGGACACACCCGGAGTCTGCCGGGGACAGTCCCCCTCCCGCGCGGCCCCCGCTCCCCGACTCACTCTGCCCTCATTGGCTCGGGGCTGGCAGCATGGCCGTCCTTACCCAAACCCAAACCCAAACCACGCAGCTGTGTAGGGTACCAGGAAAGTTGGGGCACCACATTGCCCCTAATCTCCTGGTGTCTTGCACGGCTGCGTGCTGCTCCAGCAGCCAGCCCGATCCCCCGGCCGGCTGAGCCGCCCACGAAAGCTGCCCCCGCCCATGCTCTGCTCCCGCCCCGCCTCTTCCCACCCCTGCTCCACCCCAGCCCCACCCCCACTCCACCCCTTCCCCCGAGCTACGTCCCCGGGGACTGCAGCAGGGGTCGGGCGCGCCCTGCACTCCCCAGGTGGCAGGAAGTGGAGCGACCCGGCTCCAACCCACTTCGCCAGCTCGTCCTGGGGGACGGTTTCCCCCCTGCCCCCCAAGCCTGCTCCTGCCCCCCACACACCTTGGGCACAGCCCCTCCCCCCCGCGGAGCCTGGAGCCAGCCCCCTGCGGGGGGACTGCGTAGGGCACCACAATGACTAGGGACGGCCTCGGCTGGCAGCTGCGGGCACAGAGCTGAGGAAACACAGACAAAGCGAGAAGTTGGCAGGGAGGGGTGCGGGCTGAAAGCGCCTGGGGATCCCGGGCCCCTCGTCCCGCTGCCCTGACGCCCGCCAGAGCCCGGATCCCCCTTCCCCTGCCGGGATGCTGCTCCCTCTGCTGCTCCTCCCCTGGGCATGGGGGGCCCTGGCTGGTAAGTGGGGACCCCCCCTGCCATTTTTGCTACCAGGGATGCGTGGGGATGGTGTAGTACTAGGGCCAGGGTGGGGAAGTACCAGGCTGGGCTAGTGACCCTGGCTGGGGGAGTAGGACGGGGGAGGCATGTTAGGGATCAGCAGGGTGACCCCGTAGGGCAGGATTGTTTACGGGACAGAGACTCATTAATCTCTCTCCCCACCCGCTTTGTCCTCCACCTATTTCCTGCCCCCGCACCAGCCTCCCCTCCTCTCCCACCAGTGTCTGTCACCCTCCGGCTGCTCCACATCGACGTCTTCCACAACGCCAGCTCCACGGACATGCAGGGGACGGCCCTGCTGGGCGACCTGGAGACCCACTCCCTGGACTGCAGCACCTGCGAGATCCGCTTCCTGCAGCCCTGGGCCCAGCAGGGCCTGACCCCGAAGGAGTGGCAGGACCTGGAGCTGCTGATCCATCGCTCCCTGTTCAGCTTCAGCCGGACTGTGAACACAATAGCCCAGCAGCAGCGAAAGGGCTGTGAGTATGGAGCGGTCTGAGGGGATCCCTCCCCCCACCCACCCGGGGTGCTGAGAACTGACACACTCACCACAGCCACTGAGTGTGTCATTGGGGGCAAGACAGCCAGTCCCTGGCCCTTTGGCTGATTGGAGCCGGCGTCCCCCAGAGGGGAAACACCCGTGTCCCATTCTCCACCCAGGTCTGGAGCCAGATTGTAGCCTGCACTTCCTAGAGGGGAAAGGCCCCGTGTCCCACTCCCTGAGCCGAGGCTCCTGGTCTTTCCTGACACGTACCCTGACCCTTTGAAAGCAGGTCATTGGGGGGGGGTCTGTATCTTGGGAACCCCGTGACCAAGGGGCCCCAAATTTGCACCACAAACTCTGCCTCAGGCACCGATTTAACACAGCGATTTTCAAGTCAATCTGACTATGCCCGTGAAAAATCAGCTTTAAACAGAAACTGCAACTTACTCCAGCCAGGGCCGTCCCACAATCCTGCCGCCGTCATGTGGTCCAACATCCTCATTGCACCTGACATTATGTCTTTACTCCCCCCTGTTTCTGCCCCCTCCTGGGACCTCCGGACGCCCGTCCTCATCCCCCTGCCCTTCCTGTTCCAGACCCCTTTGTTACCCAGGGCTCCCTCGGCTGCGAGCTGCACCCCAATGGCACCTCGAGGCGATTCTGTGACGCCGGAGTGAACGGCGAGGACTTCATCAGCTTCGACGCGGACACAGGCAAATGGGTCGCTCGGCAGGGGGACAAGCTGGCGCTCTACGCCCAGGACGTTCTCAACCAGGATAAAGGCTCAGCCAGCGTGATTCAGTTTCTCCTGAGAACGTGTGTCAATCTGATCAAGAGCTTTGTCCAGCATGGGAAAGAGTCTCTGGAGAGGCAAGGTGAGACTGGACACCACTCCCCGCTCGCGGAGATGCAGCCACCTCTGGGGTAGGGTGTGTTTGCTGTTTATACAGGGATCCCGCACCCAGTGCTCATATGCAGCCATCTCAGGTTGGGCCGGGGGGGCTGCTTATACAAAGATCCCTCATCTGGTACTGAGATGCAGCCACCTCTGGGGCGGGGCACAGGGGCTGTTTATCCAGGGCCCCCTTGCCTGGTGTACAAATGCAGCTATATCTGGGGTGCAGCACAGTAGCTATTTCATAGCCACGCTGCACAGCAGTTTAAGACAGGAAGTGAAGGGGGTTCTGTCACCAATGGTAACTGCAGGGGGCAGAATTGGGGTCTGGCCAGGACAGCGGGGCCAACGCCTGACCCCGGGGAATGGAGCTGGGCTTGGCTAGTGAGTCCCTGAGGCTCAGGCTGAATCGTCCCCTCTCCCCGGCCCCGTCTCTCTCCTCCTGTCTCAGAGCGGCCGGTCGCCGTGGTGTTTGCCCGAGCGCCTCCCCCAGCCGGGACCCCCGCGCCGGTACTGCTGGTTTGCCGGGTCACCGGTTTCTACCCCCGGCCCGTCCGCGTGGCCTGGCTGCAGGATGGGGAGGAGGTGGGGCCGGGCGGGCGGCTGAACTCCAGCGGGATCCTGCCCAACGCGGACCTGACCTACCAGCTGCGCAGCTCCCTGGCCGTGGGGCCGGGCGCCGGGCACAGCTACGCCTGCCGGGTGCAGCACAGCAGCCTGGGGGGCCGGAGCCTGCTGATCCCCTGGGGTAGGTGCACGTCCCCGGGGGAGGGGGGGGCGGTCGTGGTCTCTGGGGCCTTTTCCTGCATGTCCTGAGTGGGACGGGGGTGAGTCCAGGCAGTGGGATTGGGGCGGAGGGAGGCAGAGGGGGTGGGTGGGGGTGTGGAGATGGATCAGGGGGAGCAGGATGGAGGAGCTGAGGGGAACGGGACAAGACTGGGATGGGGGGGCAGGACTAGAGTGGGGGGAAGCTGAGGGGGTGGGAAGGTGAGGGGAGAAGGAGTGGAACTGTGGGGGAGACTGATGGAACAGGGTGGGGGGCTGAGGGCAGTGGGTTGGGGTGGGAGGTGCAGGGGGGACTGCGGGGGAGGCAGAGGGAACAGGATGGGGGGCTGAGGGCAGTGGGTTGGGGTGGGAGGTGCAGGGGGGACTGCGGGGGAGGCAGAGGGAACAGGATGGGGGGCTGAGGGCAGTGGGGTGGGGGTAGGGAGTATGGGGGGGGACTGCAGGGGTTGGTTGAGGGAACAGGGCCCACACTCCTGTCCCCGTTCCCAGCACGGCACCCCCTGTTTTACAGAGCAGAGCAGGCCCTGGGGCCCCGGCCTGGTCGTGGGCATCACCCTGGGGGTTGTGGCCGTAGTCGCCGTGGCCGTGGTGCTGTGGCGGAGCAGACGCAGGTGAGTCCTCCCCTCTCTGGGGTAGGGGTGGGGGGTGAGGCCGTTACACCCCCTAACCCATCCCCTCTGCTCTCTCCTTCCAGGGGCTACCAGGACGTTAGACCAGGGGAGTCCAGTCCCTGAGGGGGCGGCACCGGCCCCAGTGTGGGGATTGGCCCTTCTCCTGGGGACATGGAACTCAGGGCTGGGTGTGTGCCCAGCTCCACAGCTGAGGGCCCCGAAGGCAGGACTGGATCAGGGCCCTGGGAGATCGGGGTGGGGGGTGGGATTCTCCTCCCTCTGGGACGTTGGGGGCACGTTGGACACTTGGGGACGCTGTGGGATCGCGGCAATCCAGGATCCGCAGGGAGCCGGCGCTGGCCTGTGCCGTTCAATAAACCCTTCAGGGAGGGGCTGCCCAGCGGGCCCCACCGGGGGCTGTAGGAGCCAGGCCTGGGTGCAGGGGTCAGGCCGAGCTACATACACAAAGGTGATGGGCGCGGGTGGGGGCGTGGGACCCAGGAGGGTCCTGGCAGGGTGTCCAGGCTGAGCTGGGGTGCCCGGGTAGCAAGCGGGTTCCCCGTGGGACATAGGCCCAGCTACCCACACGGAGCCCTGATAACACTACGGCCCGCGGGACGCCGGGGAGGCCGCTCCAAGCCGCTGGCTGGGCTGGGCTGAGAGCTCCTGGGGGCAGGGCCCCCCCAGAGCTGGGTGTGAGGGACCCGGGCTCCCGGGGTAGGTTCTGTCTTTTTGTTCTGCGTCTCTGCAGCACCGAGCACAAGGGGGTCCTGGGCACGACCGGGCTTCTCGGCCCTGCGGTAATACAGCAACAATAATAGTCCTGGCTGGGGAGGGGAAGTGGGTTCGAGTGGGGGGAGGGGCTATTCAGGACTCCTGGGTTCTATCCCAGCTCTGGGACCGGGCTGGGGTCCAGTGGGTTAGAGCAGGGGGGCTGGGAGCCAGGACTCCTGGGTCCTGTTCCCAGTGTAGGAGGGGAGTGGGATCTGGCCAGTTAGAGCAGCGGTGAGTGCGCTGACCAGCTGTAATGATGCTGGTTCTGGCGGGACACAACTGAGAGTGCCAATTCAGGACAAATTCCTCAGAGCAGGGCAGTTACAGCCCAAGGCTGGGGTTTCTATGCACAGCAAGGCAAACCAAACCAGCCAGACAGAGATAGGGTTACCATATGTTGTGCCTCCAAATGGAGGACACTCCATGGGGCCCCGGCCCCGCCCCCAGCCCCGCCCACGCCCCTGCCCTAACTCCGCCCCCTCCCCAAAGTCTCCGCCCCCTCCCCTGCTTCCCGCGAACATTTGATTCGCGGGAAGCCTGAAGCAGGTAAGGGGGAGTGTGGGGGGAGGAGGCGCGGCCCAGGCTGGCCCCCCCCGGCGGCTCCAGCCTGGGTCGGCTCGGGCCCTGGGGTGCCGGCCCCGGCCCCCGGCCGACCACCCCCGGCCCGCCCAGCACTGCCGGCCCCCGGCGGCCCGGCGCACCCCCCGGCTCCCGGCCCCTGGCCCGGCGACCCCGGACCGGCTCCCGGCCCCGCGGGCCCAGCCCCCCGGCCCCGCGACCCCGGACCGGCTCCCGGCCCCGCGGGCCCGGCTCCCCGGCCCCGCGACCCCGGACCGGCTCCCGGCCCCGCGGGCCCGGCTCCCCGGCCCCGCGACCGGCTCCCGGCCCCGCTCCCCGGCCCCGCGACTGGCTCCCGGCCCCGCTCCCCGGGCCCCCGGCTCCCCGGCCCCGCGGGCCCGGACCCCCGGCTCCCCGGCTCCCGGCCCGGACCCCGGCCCGGCACCACGCCCCCAGCTCCCCGCCCGGCCCCGCGCCCAGCCCGGCCCGGCACTGCGACCCCAGCTCCTGGCCCGGCCTGGCCCCCGGCCCGGCACTGCGCACCCGGCCCGGCTCCCGGCCCGGCACCATGCCCGCGACCCCGGCCCGGCCCCGCACCGCCGACCCCGGCCGAGCCCTCCCTCCCTCCCAATTTTCCCGGACATGCCTGGCTTTTGGGGATTTCCCCCCGGACGGGGATTTGAGCCCCCAAAAGCCGGACATGTCCGGGAAAATCCGGACGTATGGTAACCCTAGACAGAGAGGACTTTGGTTTTACCCCACTGGCTAACCACAAGTCACACAAGCAATTGCCTCAGACACTCCAGTTTCCCAGTATCACCACCTGTGCCCCTCGTCATGGGGACAAATGGTTATGAAAACCAAGACCCCAGTAAAAGAAAAAAGGTTCTCTCGATCCCAAAGGACCAAGCCCCAGACCCAGGTCAATACATAAATCAGATCTTACCCACAAATCACGCTGTTGCCAATCCTTTAGAATCTAAAATCTAAAGGTTTATTCATAAAGGGAAAAATATAGAGATGAGAGTTAGAATTGGTTAAATGGAATCAATGACATCCAGTAATGGCCAAGTTCTTGGTTCAGGCTTGTAGCAATGATGGAATAAACTGCAGGTTCAAATCAAGTCTCTGGAACATCCCCAGCTGGGATGGGTCATCAGTCCTTTGAGTAGAGCTTCTGTTTATAGCAAAGTTCCTCCAGAGGTAAGAAGAAGGATTGAAGACAAGCTGGAGATGAGGCATCAGCCTTTTATAGTCTCTTCCAGGTGTAAGGACACCTCTTTGTTCGTACTGTGGAAAATTACAGCAAAATGGAGTCTGGAGTCACATGGGCCAGTCCCTGCATTCTTTGCTGAGTCACAAGGTGTATCTGCCTTCTCTCAATGGGTCAGTTGTAGTTGATGGTCCTTAATGGGCCATCAAGCAGGCTAGGCCGAGCTGACACCAGCTTGTCTGGGGTCTTCCCCAGAAGCATAGCACAAGTTTGAAATACAGACAGGATAGACCCAATATTCATAACTTCAACTACAAAAATGATACACACGTACAGACGGCATAATCACAACCAGCAAACCATAACCTTGTCTTAGACACCTTATTTGACTCCCTTTATACAAGATTTGGTGCCACTACAGGGCCTTGGTTGCAACCATGTTCTATATGGTCCCAGTTCAAGTCAATAACGTGACACCAGCCTGTTACCAGGTAGAACAGCAGCCCAGAGAGGGACAAATTCCCATCCAGACACCCGCTGCCGTGGGCTGTGTCTGCATGGCAGGGCCCGAGCGGTGCGGCTCTACCGGCAGTCCAGTGTGGACGCAGCGCTGCCAGGAGGGGTCTATCCCCAATGTGGGGACAGCACCTCCCCACACGGCACTCGCCCGGTCCACACATGCCCTGTTCTGCAGAACGGCTGTGTGCACATGGGGGGTGCCATAAACATACAGCTAAGGGGAGCATAAAATCCCTCCTGGGCAGCTGTACTGAATCCTTACCTGTAAGGGGTTAAGAAGCTAAAATAACCTGGTTGGCACCTGACCAAAAGGACCAATAAGGAAAGAAGATACTTTCAAATCTGGGCGGGGAGGTTTTGTTTGTGTTCTCTTTGTTTGTTCCCTGTCCGATGGAGGGAGAGACCAGGCAGGGACATCGCCTGAAAACATACCTGAAATGATTCATCTAAGATTACAAAACTTGTAAGTAAGGGCAAGGAAATGCGTTAGGTTATCTTTTGTTTTAGCTTGTGAATTTTCCCTATGCTAAGAGGTAATTTTATTCCTGTTTTTTGTAACTGTGAAGCTGAGCCCAGAGGGGAGTCCTCTGTGTTTTAAATCTTTTTATTACCCTGTAAAGTTACTTTCCATCCTGATTTTGCAGGTGTGATTCTTTTACTTTTTCTTTAAATAAAGTTCTTCTTTTAAGAACCTGATTGATTTTAGTGTCCTAAAGATAAAGGGTCTGGTTTGTACTGATGTTAAAGGCAATTGGTTGGTATATTATTCTCAAGCCTCCCCAGGAAAGGGGGTGAAGGGACTTGGGGGGATATTTTGGGGGGATAGGGCTCCAAGTGACCCTTTCCTAAATTTTTGTGTAAATCACTTGGTGGTGGCAGCAATACCGTCCAAGGACAAGGGAAGAAATTTGTGCCTTGGGGAAGTTTTTAACCTAAGCTGGTAGAATATAAGCTTAGGGGGTCTTTCATGCGAGTCCCCAAATCTGTACCCCAGAGTTCAGAGTGGGGAGGGAACCCTGACAGGGGGCTTGGCAACACAGCTTTGTGCTGAGGTGTGGGGTCACACCCCTGACCACCAGAGCTCTGTGCTCTGCGGGGATAAGCATTAAGTGTAGACCAGGCCACAGGCAGGGTTCAGGGGGACCATCCATGGGGGACTGGGACGTGGGGCCGTTACTCTCCAGGGGGCTCCAGCTCTGATGCAGCCCCAGGGCAGGGGAGGGGCTGGCTGAGGGAGGTGGGCAATGGGACACGGGGCCTTTACCCTCCTGCAGTGCCAGCTCTGCTCTGATGTTAGTGAGCAGAATTCCTCCCCACGGGGTCTGGTCTGTGCCTTTAGTATGTAGTGTTGGTCTGTGTCCCCTGGCCAAATCTGGCCTCCCCCAATGGCACCACCTCCCCTGCTCCGTCTAACGCGCTGGATGTTCACACTGCGCCCGTCAGGATGGGATGGGAGGTGGAGGGTGGGACGGAGTGGGAATTTTCTGTAATATTTTGTATGAATACTGTGTGTGCCTCAGTTTCCCCTATATGCTGCATTGTTTGCTGGGTGGGGGGGAAATGGCTGTTTCCTCTTGGCAGAGGCTTCCCAGGCCGTGTGCCGATCACCGAAAAACCCCACCTGCTTTGACAAGGCTGCCTGAGTCCCTGCCCACGCTGGGGGGGGCATCGCTCCCTTTGGGGTACACATCTCTCGGAGGTGCCCAGCCCAGGGGGACTCGCTGACGGACGCTCACAAACCCAGACCCAGACCCAGGGCCAAGGCTGGGCCAAGGCACCAAACCGGGGGAGCCGGGACAGGGCCGTTTGTGTGTTTAGGCCTCAGAACTTCTGCCAGCCCCGAACCTTCCCCTGGGACCCACCCGACCAACCCCCCAGACACACGTCCTCCCCCACCCCCAGCACAAAGGGGTTTGGGCCCCAGGCCCTAGGGAAGGGGCTGGAGCGCCCCAGGCCCTTTGCTCTGCTGGGATCTGCCTGGGGGCAGCGCTGCCCCCGGACGGCATTGGGGCCATTGCAGGTGCCGGGCGAGCCCTGCAGCCTGACCCCAGGCCCTTCCTCTGTCCCCTAGGAGGGAGAAGAGCTCGGAGCTGGACAGCCCAAGCAGGGGGACAGTTGATCCCTCCCCCAACCCCCTCCCTCAGGTGACAATTGCCCCCCCCAACCCCCTCTATCAGGTGACAGTTGGCCCCTCCCCCAACCCCCTCACTCAGGTGACAGTTGGCCCCTCCCCTCTCGCGCTCCCAGTGGCCGTTGACGCCTCGCGCCACCGCCCCGCCCGTTTTCCTCGCTCCCTTGTGCAGCCCGGGCTGACTCTGCCCGGCAACTAGTGACGCTGAGACACGGTGGCGCCTCCCATTGGCTGTCCTGCTGGAGGGGGCGTGGCCAATGGAACCGCCCTGGGCGGGAACTGAGGAGGCTGCAGGACACTGGCCATGATCGAGTCCCGGGCCAGGCCTGGTCTGCGCGAGAGTGAATCCGGCCCCGGACTCTGCCCGGGCAGTCAGGGCTCCCCATGGCCCCAGGGCGGCGCTAGGGGCTGGGCTGCAGGGGGGACGGGGTGAGAGCAGCAGGGGGCAGGGCGAGGGCAGGAGGGGGAGCAGGGGGTAGGAGGGGGCGGGGTGAGAGCAGCAGGGGGCGGGGGCAGGGGGGGAGGGGGTACGAGGGGGCGGGGTGAGAGCAGCAGGGGGCGGGGGCAGGAGGGGGAAGCAGGGGGCAGGAGGGGGCGGGGTGAGAGCAGCCGGGGGCGAGGGCAGGAGGGGGAAGCAGGGGGCAGGAGGGGGCGGGGTGAGAGCAGCAGGGGGCGGGGGCAGGAGGGGGCGGGGTGAGAGCAGCAGGGGGCGAGGGCAGGAGGGGGAAGCAGGGGGTAGGAGGGGGCGGGGTGAGAGCAGCAGGGGGCGAGGGCAGGAGGGGGAAGCAGGGGGCAGGAGGGGGCGGGGTGAGAGCAGCAGGGGGCGGGGGCAGGAGGGGGCGGGGTGAGAGCAGCAGGGGGCGGGGGCAGGAGGGGGCGGGGTGAGAGCTGCAGGGGGCGAGGGCAGGAGGGGGAAGCAGGGGGCGGTCTGGGGGCGGCAGGGGGCTCTCCCCGGGCACTAGGGTGACCAGACGTCCCGTGGTCGCCGTGATCGTCCCTTTTAAAAGCCCTGTCCCAGGCGTCCAGAAGAGCCTTTGTCCCATTTGCGGTGCGGAGGTGGTGACAAAAAACGTCCACGCCCCTGAGCGGCAGCGGCTTGGCCGGCAGGAGCGCTGGTCACACCCGCACTTTTCCTCGGTAACACTCATGTCCATGGGGGGTGTTTTTGGTGCCAGTGTGGACACACCCGGAGTCTGCCGGGGACAGGGCCGGGTTCTGATCCCGCTGCCAGGGATCCCCCCTCCCGCGCTGCCCCTGCTCCCCGACTCACTCTGCCCTCATTGGCTCGGGGCTGGCAGCTGCGGGCACAGAGCTGAGGAAACACAGGCAAAGAGAGAAGTTGGCAGGGACGGGTGCGGGCTGCGGAGGAACTGAAAGCGCCTGGGGATCCCGGGCCCCTCGTCCCACTGCCCTGACGCCCACCAGAGCCCGGATCCCCCTTCCCCTGCCAGGATGCTGCTCCCTCTGCTGCTCCTCCCCTGGGCATGGGGGGCCCTGGCCGGTAAGTGGGGACCCCCCCGTTGCCGTTTTTGCTACCAGCGATATGTGGGGATGGTGTAGTACTAGGGCCAGGGTGGGGAAGTACCAGGCTGGGCTAGTGACCCTGGCTGGGGGAGTAGGTCGGGGGAGGCAGGTTAGGGATCAGCAGGGAGACCCCGTAGGGCAGGATTGTTTATGGGACAGAGACTCATTAATCTCTCTCCCCACCCGCTTCGTCCTCCACTTTTTTCCTGCCCCCCCCACCAGCCTCCCCTCCTGTCCCCCCAGCGTCTGTCACCCTCCGGCTGCTCCACATCAACGTCTTCCACAACGCCAGCTCCACGGACATGCAGGGGATGGCCCTGCTGGGCGACCTGGAGACCCACTCCATGGACTGCAGCACCTGCGAGATCCACTTCCTGCAGCCCTGGGCCCAGCAGGGCCTGACCCCGAAGCAGTGGCAGGACCTGGAGCTGGTGATCCATCACTCCCTGTCCGACTTCATCCATAAAATGAACACAATAGCTCAGCAGCAGGGAATGAGCTGTGAGTATGGAGGTCTGAGGGGATCCCTCCCCCCACCCACCCGGGGTGCTGAGAACTGACACACTCACCACAGCCACTGAGTGTGTCACTGGGGGCAAGACAGCCAGTCCCTGGCCCTTTGGCTGATTGGAGCCAGCGTCCCCCAGAGGGGAAACAACCGTGTCCCATTCTCCACCCAGGTCTGGGGCCAGATTGTTGCCTGAACTTCCTAGAAGGGAAAGGCCCCACGTCCCACTCCCTGAGCCGAGGCTCCTGGTCTTTCCTTACATACCCCGAGCCTTTAAAAAGCAGCTCATTTGGGCGGGGGTCTGTATCTCAGGAACCCTGTGACCAAGGGGCCCCAAATTTGCACCACAAACTCTGCCTCAGGCCCTGATGTAACACAGCGATTTTCAAGCCAATCTGACTATGCACATGAAAAATCAGCTTTAAACAGAAACTGCAACTTATCCTTAACTCCAGCCGGGGCCACCCCACAATCCCACCGCCGTTGTGTGTCCCAATATCCTCATTGCACCTGACGTTATGTCTTTACTCCCCCCGGCTCTCTGTTTCTGCCCCCTCCTGGGACCTCCGGACACCCGTCCTCATCCCCCTGCCCTTCCTGTTCCAGACCCCTTTTTTGCCCAGGGCTCCCTCGTGTGCGAGCTGCACCCCAACGGCACCTCGAGGGGATTCTATGACGCTGGAGTGAACGGCAAGGACTTCATCAGCTTCGACGCGGACGCAGGGAAATGGGTCGCTCGGCAGGGGGACAAGCTGGCGCTCTACGCCCGGGACCTTTTCAACCGGGATAAGGGCACAGCCATCACGCTTCAGTTTCTCCTGAGAACGTGTGTCAGTGAGCTCGAGAGCTTTGTCCAGCATGGGAAAGAGTCTCTGGAGAGGCAAGGTGAGGCTGGACACCACTCGCTGCCATGCAGCCACCTCTGGGGTAGGGTGCGTTTGCTGTTTATACAGGGATCCCGCACCCAGTGCTCATATGCAGCCATCTCAGGTTGGGCCGGGGGGGCTGCTTATACAAAGATCCCTCATCTGGTACTGAGATGCAGCCATCTCTGGGGCGGGGCACAGGGGCTGTTTATCCAGGGCCCCCTTGCCTGGTGTACAAATGCAGCTATATCTGGGGTGCAGTACAGTAGCCATTTCATAGCCGCACTGCACAGCAGTTTAGGACAGGAAGTGAAGGGGGTTTCGTCAGCACTGGTAACTGCAGAGGGCAGAATTGGGGTCTGGCCAGGACAGCGGGGCCAACGCCTGACCCCGGGGAATGGAGCTGGGCTTGGCTAGTGAGTCCCTGAGGCTCAGGCTGAATCGTCCCCTCTCCCCCGCCCCGTCTCTCTCCTCCTGTCTCAGAGCGGCCGGTCGCCGTGGTGTTTGGCCGAGCGCCTCCCCCAGCCGGGACCCCCGCGCCGGTACTGCTGGTTTGCCGGGTCACCGGTTTCTACCCCCGGCCCATCCGCGTGGCCTGGCTGCAGGATGGGGAGGAGGTGGGGCCGGGCGGGCGGCTGAACTCCAGCGGGATCCTGCCCAACGCGGACCTGACCTACCAGCTGCGCAGCTCCCTGGCTGTGGGGCCGGGCGCCGGGCACAGCTACGCCTGCCGGGTGCAGCACAGCAGCCTGGGGGGCCAGAGCCTGCTGATCCCCTGGGGTAGGTGCACATCCCGGCGGGGGAGGGGGGGTCGTGGTCTCTGGGGGCTTTTCCTGTACGTCCTGAGTGGGACGGGGGTGGGTCCAGGCAGTGGGATTTGGGCGCAGGGAGGCAGAGCAGGTGGGTGGGGGCTGTGGACATGGATCGGGGGAGCAGGATGGAGGAGCTGAGGGGAACAGGACAGGACTGGGATGGGGGAGCAGGACTAGAGTGGGGGGAAGCTGAGGCGGTGGGAAGGTGGGGGGAGAAGGGGTGGGAGTTTGGGAGAGGCTGAGGGAACTGAGCTGGGGAGCTGAGGGCATGGGTCAGGCTCAGGCTGGGAGGAGCAGGGAGGACTTCAGGGAGGGCTGACGGCTGTGGGTCGGGGTGAAGGGTGCAGGGGGGATTGCAGGGGAGGCTGAGGGAACAGGGTGAGAGTGGGGGCTGAGGGCAGTGGGTCGTGTGAGATGATCGGGGGGGGACTGCTTGGGAGGCTGCCCATATTCCTGTCCCCGTTCCCAGCACGGCACCCCCTGTTTTACAGAGCAGAGCAGGCCCTGGGGCCCCGGCCTGGTCGTGGGCATCACCCTGGGGGTTGTGGCCGTCGCCGCCGTGGCCGTGGTGCTGTGGCGGAGCAGACGCAGGTGAGTCCTCCCCTCTCTGGTGTGGGGGTGGGGCCGTTGCACCCCCTAACCTATCCCCTCTGCTCTCTCCTTCCAGGGGCTACCAGGACGTTAGACCAGGAGATTCCAGGCCCTGAGGGGGCGGCACCGGCCCAGGCGTGGGGATCGGCCCCTCTCCTGGGGACATGGACCTTTGGGCTGGATCAAAGTGCTTGGAGATGGGGGCCCGGGGTGGGGGGCAGGATTCTCCTCCCTCTGGGACGTTCAGGGGGCGTTGGACACTTGGGGGGGCTGTGGGATCGCTGGGAATCTGCTGTGTGGGCGTCGCATTGGTGTGAATGTCTCAGTCTTGTATCTGTAACTAGGACTATGGACTAGAACTCCGGGCTCCTATTGGAGTTATGCAAAGTGGGGGCCGTTAATGGGGGCTTGGAATCTTGCTGGCTCCCATCAACCAGGACAATTGGTAGCAAACAGCTCCGTTTACTCCAAGCCTTCCTGTGTCCCCGTGTGCAGCCAGTGGGGCATGAAGTGTCACCGGACATGGGACCATGTAACCTGGTACTGGAAGCCATCTTCAACCTGGGGCTTTGCCATTTAGAAGGAGGGGTGGGGCCCAGAGAGACAAAGCTATAAAAGGGGGTGGCGCAGGACAAAGGGGGGCCAGTCATGAGAACGCCCCTTCTTTTCCCCTGAGATCCCTGCTGGAGCTAACAAGGGCTGTCCACGGGGAAGGGATGGGCCCAAGCTAGGGAGGAGTCTGGCCTGTGAAACAAGCTTCCTGGAACCTCTCTGCGGGTGAGATTTACCCGTGTTCAGTTTCTTCATGTGTTAGGCTCAGACTTGCGTGTTTTGTTTTATTTTGCTTGGTGACTTACTTTGTTCTGTTATTACTTGGAACCCCTTAAATCCTACTTGTTACACTTCATAAAATCACTTTTTGCTTATTAATTGACCCAGAGCAAGTAATTAATCCCTGGGGAGCAAACAGCTGTGCATATCTCTCCATCAGTGTTATAGAGGGCGGACAGTTCATGCGTTTACCCTGCATACGCTTTATACAGAGTAAAACGGATGGATTTGGGGTTAGGACCCCACTGGGAATGGGTGTCTGGGTGCTGGAGACAGGGGACTTGCTGAGCAGTTTTTGGTTACACTCTGCAGGTTTGGGGGCGGCCCAGACCTGGGTCGCGGTTGCAGCAGGCTGGCGTGTCTGGCTCAACAGGGCAGGGCTCTGGAGTCCCAGGCTGGCAGGGGAAACGGGCTCAGAGGTGAATTCAGCACATCAGGTGACGGTCCCAAGGGGGTCTCTGTGACCGAATCCGTCACAGTGGGGGCGTGGGAACCAGGAGGGCCCTGGCAGGGTGTCCAGGCTGAGCTGGGGTGCCCGGGTAGCAAGCGGGTTCCCCGTGGGACATAAGCCCAGCTACCCACACGGAGCCCGGACAACACTACGGCCCACAGAGCGCCGGGGAGGCCGCTCCAAGTTGCTGGCTGGGCTGGGCTGAGAGCTCCTGGGGAAAGGGCCCCCCCAGAGCTGGGGGTGAGGGACCCGGGCTCTGCGCGTAGGTTCAGCAACCCTACAATAACAACCCAGCCTGTCCACAGCCCCAGCGCTCCCCAGCAACCCTACAATAACCACCCAGCCTGTCCACAGCCCAGCGCTCCCCAGCAACCCTACAATAACAACCCAGCCTGTCCACAGCCCAGCGCTCCCCAGCAACCCTACAATAACAACCCAGCCCGTCCACAGCCCCAGCGCTCCCCAGCGACCCTACAATAACAACCCAGCCTGTCCACAGCCCAGCGCTCTCCAGCGACCCTACAATAACAACCCAGCCTGTCCACAGCCCCAGCGCTCCCCAGCGACCCTACAATAACAACCCAGCCTGTCCACAGCCCAGCGCTCCCCAGCAACCCTACAATAACAACCCAGCCTGTCCACAGCCCCAGCGCTCCCCAGCAACCCTACAATAACAACCCAGCCTGTCCACAGCCCCAGCGCTCCCCAGCAACCCTACAATAACAACCCAGCCTGTCCACAGCCCCAGCGCTCCCCAGCAACCCTACAATAACAACCCAGCCTGTCCACAGCCCAGCGCTCCCCAGCAACCCTACAATAACAACCCAGCCCGTCCACAGCCCAGCGCTCCCCAGCGACCCTACAATAACAACCCAGCCCGTCCACAGCCCCAGCGCTCCCCAGCAACCCTACAATAACAACCCAGCATGTCCACAGCCCAGCGCTCCCCAGCAACCCTACAATAACAACCCAGCATGTCCACACTGTACAAGTTGGCCCCTCCCCCAACCCCCTCGCTCAGGTGACAGTTGGCCCCTCCCCTTTCGCGCTCTCAGTGGCCGTTGACGCCTTGCGCCACTGCCCCGCTCGCTCCCTCATGCAGCCTCGGCTGGCTCTGCCTGGCGACTAGTGATGCTGAGACACGGCGCCGCCTCCTATTGGCTGCCCTGCTGGAGGGGGCGGGGCCAATGGAGCAGCCGTGGGCTGGGAACGAGGAGGGTGCAAGACAGGGGCCACGAGTTCGAGCCCTGGGCCCCTGCCTGGTCTGCGCGAGAATGAATCCGCCCCGGGACTCTCCCCGGGCAGTCAGGGCTCCCCAGGGCGGCGCTAGGGGCTGTGCTGCAGGGGTCAGCAGGGGGCGAGGGCAGGAGAGTGTGAGGGAAGCAAGGAGTGAGGACGGGGCAGTGACAGCAGGGGGCAGGGCGAGGGCAGGAGGGGCTAGCAGGAGGGGGCGGGGTGAGAGCTGCAGGGGGCGAGGGCAGGAGGGGGAAGCAGGGGGCAGGAGGGGGCGGGGTGAGAGCAGCAGGGGGCGAGGGCAGGAGGGGGAAGCAGGGGGCAGGAGGGGCGGGGTGAGAGCAGCAGGGGGCGGGGGCAGGAGGGGGAAGCAGGGGGCAGGGCGAGGGCAGGAGGGGGAAGCAGGGGGCAGGAGGGGGCGGGGTGAGAGCAGCAGGGGGCGGGGGCAGGAGGGGGAAGCAGGGGGCAGGAGGGGGCGGGGTGAGAGCAGCAGGGGGCGAGGGCAGGAGGGGGAAGCAGGGGGCAGGAGGGGGCGGGGTGAGAGCAGCAGGGGGCGAGGGCAGGAGGGGGGGGCAGGAGGGGGCGGGGTGAGAGCAGCCGGGGGCGGGGGCAGGAGGGGGCAGGGGGTACGAGGGGGCGGGGTGAGAGCAGCAGGGGGCGGGGGCAGGAGGGGGCAGGGGGTACGAGGGGGCGGGGTGAGAGCTGCAGGGGGTGAGGGGAGGAGGGGGAAGCAGGGGGCAGGAGGGGCGGGGTGAGAGCAGCAGGGGAGGAGGGGGAAGCAGGGGGCAGGAGGGGCGGGGTGAGAGCAGCAGGGGGGGAGGGCAGGAGGGGGAGCAGGGGGCAGGAGGGGGCGGGGTGAGAGCAGCAGGGGGCGGGGGCAGGAGGGGGCGGGGTGAGAGCAGCAGGGGGCGGGGGCAGGAGGGGGCGGGGTGAGAGCAGCAGGGGGCGAGGGCAGGAGGGGGCGGGGTGAGAGCAGCAGGGGGCGGGGGCAGGAGGGGGCGGGGTGAGAGCAGCAGGGGGCGAGGGCAGGAGGGGGAAGCAGGGGGTAGGAGGGGGCGGGGTGAGAGCAGCAGGGGGGGAGGGCAGGAGGGGGAAGCAGGGGGCAGGAGGGGGCGGGGTGAGAGCAGCAGGGGGGGAGGGCAGGAGGGGAAAGGAGGGGGCAGGAGGGGGCGGGGTGAGAGCAGCAGGGGAGGAGGGGGAAGCAGGGGGCAGGAGGGGCGGGGTGAGAGCAGCAGGGGGCGAGGGCAGGAGGGGGAGCAGGGGGCAGGAGGGGGCGGGGTGAGAGCAGCAGGGGGGGAGGGCAGGAGGGGAAAGGAGGGGGCAGGAGGGGGCGGGGTGAGAGCAGCAGGGGAGGAGGGGGAAGCAGGGGGCAGGAGGGGCGGGGTGAGAGCAGCAGGGGGCGAGGGCAGGAGAGAGTAGCTGGGGGCGGCAGGGGGCTCTCCCCGGGCACTAGGGTGACCAGACGTCCCGTGGTCGCCGTGATCGTCCCTTTTAAAAGCCCTGTCCCAGGCGTCCAGAAGAGCCTTTGTCCCATTTGGGGTGCAGGGGGGGCGAGCGGAGAGCGCAGGTGCCAGCCCCCCACAGGGGGAGGCAGGGCTGGGGCTGGGGAGGGCACGCGCAGTGTAGCTGCTGTTTGTCGACAAAAAACGTCCACGCCCCTGAGCGGCAGCGGCTTGGCCGGCAGGAGCGCTGGTCACACCCGCACTTTTCCTCGGTGACACTCATGTCCTTTCGGGGGGGGGGGGGGGTTTGGTGCCAGTGTGGACACACCCGGAGTCTGCCGGGGACAGGGCCGGGTTCTGATCCCGCTGCCGGGGATCCCCCTCCCGCGCTGCCCCCGCTCCCCGACTCACTCTGCCCTCATTGGCTCGGGGCTGGCAGCATGGCCGTCCTTACCCAAACTCAAACCCAAACCACGCAGCTGTGTAGGGTACCAGGAAAGTTGGGGCACCACATTGCCCCTAATTTCCTGGTGCCCTGCACGGCTGCGTGCTCCTCCAGCAGCCAGCCCGATCCCCCGGCCGGCTGAGCCGCCCACGAAAGCTGCCCCCGCCCCTGCTCTGCCCCCGCCCCGCCTCTTCCCACCCCTGCTCCACCCCAGCCCCACCCCCACTCCACCCCTTCCCCCAAGCTACGTCCCAGGGGACTGCAGCAGGGGTCGGGCGCGCCCTGCACTCCCCAGGTGGCAGGAAGTGGAGCGACCCGGCTCCAACCCGCTCCACCAGCTCGTCCTGGGGGACGGTTTCCCCCCTTGCCCTCCAAGCCTGCTCCTGCCCCCCACAGACCTTGGGCACAGCCCCTCCTGCCTGCGGAGCCTGGGGCCAGCCCCCCACAGGGGGACTGCGTAGGGCACCACAATGACTAGGGACGGCCTCGGCTGGCAGCTGCGGGGACAGAGCTGAGGAAACACAGACAAAGAGAGAAGTTGGCGGTCTGAGCGGCGTGCGGGCTGAAAGCGCCTGGGGATCCCGGGCCCCTCGTCCCGCTGCCCTGACGCCCACCAGAGCCCGGATCCCCCTTCCCCTGCCAGGATGCTGCTCCCTCTGCTGCTCCTCCCCTGGGCATGGGGGGCCCTGGCCTGTGAGTGGGGACCCCCCCCCCCGCCGTTTTTGCTACCAGGGATGCGTGGGGATGGTGTAATACTAGGGCCAGGGTGGGGAAGTACCAGGCTGGAGGAGTAGGACGGGGGAGGCAGGTTAGGGATCAGCAGGGTGACCCCGTAGTGCAGGATTGTTCATGGGACAGAGACTCATTAATCTCTCTCCCCACCCGCTTTGTCCTCCACTTGTTCCCTGCCCCAGCCTCCCCTCCTGTCCCCCCAGCATCTGTCACACTCCGGCTGCTCCACATCGACGTCTTCCACAACGCCAGCTCCACGGACATGCAGGGGATGGCCCTGTTGGGCGACCTGGAGACCCACTCTATGGACTGCAGCACCTGCGAGATCCGCTTCCTGCAGCCCTGGGCCCAGCAGGGCCTGACCCCGAAGCAGTGGCAGGACCTGGAGCTGCTGATCCATCGCTCCCTGTTCAGCTTCAACCGGACTGTGACCAGAATAGCTCAGCAGCAGGGAAAGGGCTGTGAGTATGGAGCGGTCTGAGGGGATCCCTCCCCCCACCCACCCGGGGTGCTGAGAACTGACACACTCACCACAGCCACTGAGTGTGTCATTGGGGGCAAGACAGCCAGTCCCTGGCCCTTTGGCTGATTGGAGCTGGCGTCCCCCAGAGGGGAAACACCAGCTCTGGGGCCAGATTGTAGCCTGCACTTCCTAGAGGGGAAAGGCCCCGTGTCCCACTACCTGAGCCGAGGCTCCTGGTGTTTCCTGACATGTACCCTGAGCCTTTGAAAGCAGGTCATTTGGGGGGGTCTGTATCTCAGGAACCCCGTGACCAAGGGACTCCAAATTTCCACCACAAACTCTGCCTCAGGCCCCGATGTAACGCAGCAATTTTCAAGCCAATCCGACTATGCACGTGAAAAATCAGCTTTAAATAGAAACTGCAACTTACCCTTAACTCCAGCCAGGGCCGTCCCACAATCCTGCCACCGTTGTGTGGCCAAATACCCTCATTGCACCTGACGTTATGTCTTTACTCCCCCCGTGTCTCTGTTTCTGCCCCCTCCTGGGACCTCCGGACGCCCGTCCTCATCCCCCTGCCCTTCCTGTTCCAGACCCCATTGTTATCCAGGGCTCTCTCGGCTGTGAGCTGCACCCCAACGGCACCTCGAGGCGATTCTATGATGTCGGAGTGAACGGCGAGGACTTCATCAGCTTTGACGCGGACGCAGGCAAATGGGTCGCTCGGCAGAGGGACAAGCTGGCTCTCTACGCCCGGGACCTTCTCAACCAGGATAAGGCCGCTGCCATGACGCTTCAGTTTCTCCTGAGAACATCTGTCAATCAGCTCGAGAGCTTTGTCCATCATGGGAAAGAGTCTCTGGAGAGGCAAGGTGAGGCTGGACACCACTCGCTGCTCACTGAGATGCAGCCACCTCTGGGGTAGGGTGTGTTTGCTGTTTATACAGGGATCCCGGGCCCAGTGCTTTTATGCAGCCATCTCTGGGTTGGGGCAGGGGGCTGGTTATCCAGGGCCCCCTTGCCTGGTGTACAAATACAGCTATAGCTGGGGTGCAGCACAGTAGCCATTTCATAGCCGCGCTGCACAGCAGTTTAGGACAGGAAGTGAAGAGGGTTCTGTCACCAATGGTAACTGCAGAGGGCAGAACTGGGGTCTGGCCAGGACAGCGGGGCCAACGCCTGACCCCGGGAAATGGAGCTGGGCTTGGCTAGTGAGTCCCTGAGGCTCAGGCTGAATCGTCCCCTCTCCTCCGCCCCGTCTCTCTCCTCCTGTCTCAGAGCGGCCGGTCGCCGTGGTGTTTGCCCGAGCGCCTCCCCCAGCTGGGACCCCCGCACCGGTACTGCTGGTTTGCCGGGTCACCGGTTTCTACCCCCGGCCCATCCGCGTGGCCTGGCTGCAGGACGGGGAGGAGGTGGGGTCGGGCGGGCGGCTGAACTCCAGCGGGATCCTGCCCAACGCGGACCTGACCTACCAGCTGCGCAGCTCCCTGGCCGTGGGGCCGGGCGCCGGGCACAGCTACGCCTGCCGGGTGCAGCACAGCAGCCTGGGGGGCCGGAGCTTGCTGATCCCCTGGGGTAGGTGCACGTCCCCGGGGCGGGGGGGGTCGTGGTCTCTGGGGGCTTTTCTTGCACGTCCTGAGTGGGACGGGGCTGGGTCCAGGCAGTGGGATTGGGGCGGAGGGAGGCAGAGGGGGTGGGTGGGGGTGTGGGTATGGATTGGGGGAGCAGGATGGAGGAGCTGAGGGGAACAGGAGAAGGGGGAGCAGGACTAGAGTCGGAGGAAGTTGAGGGGGTGGGAAGTGGGGGGAGTGTAAGGGGGGGACTGCGGGAGAGGCAGAGGGAACAGGGTCCACACTCCTATCCCCGTTCCCAGCATGGCACCCCCTGTTTTACAGAGCAGAGCAGGCCCTGGGGCCCCGGCCTGGTCGTAGGCATCACCCTGGGGGTTCTGGCCGTAGCCGCCGTGGCCGTGGTGCTGTGGCGGAGCAGACGCAGGTGAGTCCTCTCCCTCTCGGGGGTGGGGCCCTTACACCCCCTGTGACAGTGCTGCCCATGGGAGCCAGCTGAGGTCATTCAATCAGGGTGAACTGCAAACAGGCTGGGGCAGACAAACCCCAAACGCTGGTGGATATTCCAATACTTAGATTTACCAATGAGCCCAAAACAGCTTCTATAGCACCTCCCTGGTTACTCAGAAGTCCAAACAACGCAGTTCCCTTAAAGTGCCCAGCCTCAGGCCTCCGTCCAGACACACCTGTCAGATATGATGATGATTACTGAAAATCTTACTTCATCATATAAAAGAAAAGGTTCTTCCAATCCCAAAGGATCAGCCACATACCCAGGTCCAATTATAACTTAGATTTTACCCAAAATACACGCTATAGTCAATTCTTATGAACTAAACTAAAATTTATGAAAAAAGAAAAGAGAGAGAGTGTTGGTTAAAAGATCAATATACAGACAAACTTGAATTCAATTCTTGAGGTTCAGACACAGCAGAGATGAGCTTGTAGTTGCCAAAAGTCCTTTTAGAAATAGTCCATAGGTTATAGTCCAATGTCCATATTCAGGGTGGCTCCAGTCAGTGACTGGGGATCTCAATCCTTGTGGCTTAAGGTTTCCCCCTCTTGAAACCCAAAGCAGATCTGAGATGAAGCAGGATCGTGTCCCAAGGTTTTTATACATTTCCAGCAGCCGCTTGGCCTGAGAAAACAATAGACTTAACTTTCCTTCTTTTAAACATCCTGGCAATTAGCACAGGGTAATTTATCCATTAAACAGTTCAGATACAGATTATCACAACCTTCAAAGAGACATAGAGACAATAATACTATTTCACTCAAGTGTCTTCATAAGTGTTAATATTCCTTTTTTGATCTTTGAATTAAAGCTATAGCAATAGACAAGACTTGTTTGTTGACATCACAAGACCTGAGCAAACACCTACCCTTGAGATCTCTAACAATGCCGGCTGCATTTCAGAGCTCTATTCATTTACAGATCTTCCTAACCAGTCGCTAAAGTTCGGCCCTGGGTTAGGTCAGTCTGGGAGGTAATTAACTCTTTCTGGCCCTGTCATCTTCCAATGAGATATTATAGTACACTCAGAACGTCACACCCCCTAACCCATCCCCTCTGCTCTCTCCTTCCAGGGGCTACCAGGATGTTGGACCAGGGGAGTCCAGTCCCTGAGGGGGCGGCACCGGCCCCAGCTTGGGGATCGGCCCCTCTCCTGGGGACATGGAACTCAGGGCTGGATCTGTGCCCGGCTCCAGAGCTGAGGGTGCCGAGGGCAGGACTGGATCGGGGCCCTGGGAGATTGGGGCCCTGGGTGGGGGGTGGGAATCTCCTCCCTCTGGGACGTTGGGGGCACGTTGGACACTGGGGGGCACTGTGGGATCGCTGGGATCCAGGATCCATGGGGACCCGGCGCTGGCCTGTGCTGTTCAATAAACCCTTCAGGGAGGGGCTCCCCAGCGGGCCCCACCGGGGCTGTAGGAGCCAGGCCTGGGTGCAGGGGTCAGACACAGCTACGTACACAAAGGCGATGGGCGCGGGTGGGGGCGTGGGAGCCAGAAGGGCCCTGGCAGGGCGTCCAGGCTGAGCTGAGGTGCCCGGGTAGCAAGCGGGTTGCCCATGGGACATAGGCCCAGCTACCCCCAGGAAGCCCTGACAACACTACGGCCCGCGGGGCGCCGGGGAGGCCGCTCCTAGTCACTGGCTGGGCTGGGCTGAGAGCTCCTGGGGGCAGGGCCCCCCCAGAGCTGGGTGTGAGGGACCCGGGCTCCGGAGTAGGTTCTGTCTGTTTGTTCCGTGTCTGTGCAGCGCCAAGCCCAAGGGGGTCCTGGGCACGACCGGGCTTCTCGGCCCTGCGGTGATACAGCGATAACAGTCCTGGCTGGGGAGGGGAAGTGGGTTTGAGTAGGGGGAGGGGGGGCTAGTCAGGACTCCTGGGTTCTATCCCAGCTCTGGGGACCATTGGTTTAGAGCAGGGGGGCTGGGAGCCAGGACTCCTGGGTTCTGTCCCCAGTGTAGGAGGGGAGTGGGATCTGGCTGGTTAGAGTAGCAGTGAGTGCGCTGACCAGCCTGTTACCAGGTAGAACAGCAGCCCAGAGCAACACCAGGAGATGGACAAATTCCCATCCAGACACCTGCTGCCAAGGGCTGTGTCTGCAGGGCAGGGCCCGAGCAGTGCGGCTCCGCTGGCAGCCCAGTGTGGACGCAGCGCTGCCAGGAGGGGTGTATCCGCAGTGTGGGGACAGCACCTCCCCGCACGGCACTCGCCCGGCCCACACATGCCCTGTTCTGCAGAGCGACTGTGTGCACATGGGGGGGTGTCAGAAACAGACACCTACGGGCAGCATCCGCCCCCTCCTGGGCAGCTGGAGTGAATCGTTCCCTGTGAGGGGGAAGAAGCTCAAATAACCTGGCTGGCACCTGAGCAAACGGACCAATAAGGAAAGAAAATTCTTTCCAATCTGGGGGGGTTGTTTGTGCCCTGTCCGGACGGAGGGAGAGACCAGGCAGGGACGTCTCCTGAAAGCCAGCCTGGAATGCTCCATCTAAGATTACAAACATGGTCAGTATGGGCAGGAAATGTGTTAGATTAGCTTTTGTTTTAGCTTGTGACTTTTCCCTGTGCTAAGAGGGAGGTTTATTCCTGGCTTTTGTAATTGTGGGGAATCCTCTGTGTTTTAAATCTTTTTATTACCCTGTAAAGTCACCTTCCATCCTGAATTTGCAGGTGTGATTCTTTTCTTTTTCTTTAAATAAAGTTCTTCTTTCAAGGAAAGAATATGTTAGGAATGCCTAACATAGTGAATGCTAATGGGAAGGGGGTAGGTTTAGCAGATAAAATAAAAAAAGAACAAGTTAAAAATCACTTAGAAAAGTTAGATGCCTGCAAGTCACCAGGGCCTGATGAAATGCATCCTAGAATACTCAAGGAGCTAATAGAGGAGGTATCTGAGCCTCTAGCTATTATCTTTGGAAAATCATGGGAGACGGGAGAGATTCCAGAAGACTGGAAAAGGGCAAATATAGTGCCCATCTATAAGAAGGGAAACAAAAACAACCCAGGAAACTACAGACCAGTTAGTTTAACTTCTGTGCCAGGGAAGATAATGGAGCAAGTAATTAAGGAAATCATCTGCAAACACTTGGAAGGTGGTAAGGTGATAGGGAACAGCCAGCATGGATTTGTAAAGAACAAATCGTGTCAAACCAATCTGATAGCTTTCTTTGATAGGATAACGAGCCTTGTGGATAAGGGAGAAGCGGTGGATGTAGTATACCTAGACTTTAGTAAGGCATTTGATAGGGTCTCGCATGATATTCTTATCGATAAACTAGGCAAATACAATATAGATGGGACTACTATAAGGTGGGTGCATAACTGGCTGGATAACCGTACTCAGAAAATTGTTATTAATGGTTCCCAATCCTGCTGGAAAGGCATAACGAGTGGGGTTCCGCAGGGGTCTCTTTTGGGATCGGCTCTGTTCAATATCTTCATTAACGACTTAGATATTGGCATAGAAAGTACGCTTATTAAGTTTGCGGATGATACCAAACTGGGAGGGATTGCAACTGCTTTGGAGGATAGGGTCATAATTCAAAATGATCTGGACAAATTGGAGAAATGGTCTGAGGTAAGCAGGATGAAGTTTAACAAAGACAAATGCAAAGTGATCCACTTAGGAAGAAAAAATCAGTTTCACACATACAGAATGGGAAGAGACTGTCTAGGAAGGAGTACGGCAGAAAGGGATCTAGGCGTTATAGTGGACCACAAGCTAAATATGAGTCAACAGTGTGATGCTGTTGCAAAAAAAGCAAACATGGGATGTATTAACAGGTGTGTTGTGAGCAAGATACAAGAAGTCATTTTCCGCTCTACTCTGCGCTGGTTAGGCCTCAACTGGCGTATTGTGTCCAGTTCTGGGCACCACATTTCAAGAAAGATGTGGAGAAATTGGAGAGGGTCCAGAGAAGAGCAACAACAATGATTAAAGGTCTTGAGAACATGATTTATGAAGGAAGGCTGAAAGAATTGGGTTTGTTTAGTTTGGAAAAGAGAAGACTGAGAGGGGACATGATAGCAGTTTTCAGGTATCTAAAAGGGTGTCATAAGGAGGAGGGAGAAAACTTATTCACCTTAGCCTCTAAGGATAGAACAAGAAGCAATGGGCTTAAACTGCAGCAAGGGAGGTTTAGGTTGGACATTAGGAAAAAGTTCTTAACTGTCAGGGTGGTTAAACACTGGAATAAATTGCCTAGGGAGGTTGTGGAATCTCCATCTCTGGAGATATTTAAGAGTAGGTTAGATAAATGTCTATCAGGGATGGTCTAGACAGTATTTGGTTCTGCCATGAGGGCAGGGGATTGGACTCGACCTTTCAAGGTCCTTTCCAGTCCTAGAGTCTATGAATCTATGAACCTGATTGATTTTAGTGTCCTAAAGAGAAAGGGTCTGGTTTGTACTGACATTAAAGGCAATCGGTTGGTAGATTATTCTCAAGCCTCCCCAGGAAAGGGGGTAAAGGGATTTGGGGGGATTAGGGCTCCAAGTGACACCTCCCTGAATTTTTGTGTAAATCACTTGGTGGTGGCAGCAATACCGTCCAAGGGCAAGGAGGGATTTGTGCCTTGGGGAAGTTTTTAACCTAAGCTGGTAGAAATAAGCTTAGGGGGTCTTTCATGCAGGTCCCCACATCTGTACCCCAGAGTTCAGAGTGGGGAGGGAACCCTGACAGGGGGCTTAGTGACACAGCTTTGTGCTGGGGTGTGGGGTCACACCCCTGACCCCCAGAGCTCTGTGCTGGGTGGGTGTCACACCCCTAACCTACAGAGCTCTGCTGGGATAAGCATTAAGTGTAGACTAAGCCACAGGCAGGGTTCAGGGGGACCATCCATGGTGGACTGGGATGTGGGGCTGTTACTCTCCAGGCGGCTCCAGCTCTGATGCACTCCAGGGTGGGGGGACTGGCAGCTCAGTGGGGTGAGGAATGGGCCCCCCGGCCTTTCCAATTAGGGTGCACTGGCTGCAATGTAGCCCCAGGGGAGGGGCTGGACTGGCTGAGGGAGGTGGGCAATGGGACATGGGGCCTTTACCCTCCTGCAGTGCCAGCTTCGCTCTGATGTTAGTGACCAGAATTCCTCCCCACGGGGTCTGCTCTGTGCCCCTTTGTGGAGCATTGGTCCGTGTCCCCTACCCCAACCCGGCCTCCCCAATGGCACCACCTGCCCTGCTCCCTCTAACGCGCTGGATGGTCACACTGCGCCTGTCAGGATGGGATGGGAGCGGGAGGATGGGACGGGTGGGAATTGTCTGTAATACCGTGTGTGCCTCAGTTTCCCCTATATGCTGCATTGTTCGCTAGGTGGGGGGGAAATGGCCGTTTACTCTTGGCAGAGGCCCAGCAGCCCAGAGCGTGTCGAGTTCCTGCCTCTCAGCCAGGGAGCTGCGCCCATTCCCCTGGCCACGAACACGGACTGAGGAGGGGCCAGGTGGGGGTGAGCTCACCCGGGAACTAGAGACAAAGGGGGGACAGGGGACAAAGGGGCCCAGAGCAGGAGCCAAGGGGTCCACATGGCTTTGCTGGGGCTGGGAGACCCCCAAAGGAACTCTGCTGTACCCCATTTCTGAAGGTAGAGTGGGATCCGGGGGGCGGGGGGGCTGACACTCCAAACGGGTCCTCCCAGACCCAGGGCCAAGGCTGGGCCAAGGCACCAAACCTGGGGAGCCGGGACAGGGCCGTTTGTGTGTTTAGGCCTCAGAACTTCTGCCAGCCCCGAACCTTCCCCTGGGACCCACCCGACCAACCCCCCAGACACACGTCCTCCCCCACCCCCAGCACAAAGGGGTTTGGGCCCCAGGCTCTTGGCTGTGTGTCCTGCTCTGCCGGCATCTGCACTGGGGGGTAGCGCTGCCCCCGGACGGCCATGGGGCCATTGCAGGCGCCGGGCGAGCCCTGCAGCCTGACCCCAGGCCCTTGCTCTGTCCCCTAGGTGGGAGAAGTGCTCGGAGCTGGACAGCCCAAGCAGGGTGACAGTTGGCCCCTCCCCCAACCCCTTCCCCAGGTGACACTTGGCCCCTCCCCCAAGCTCCCCCTCAGGTGACAGTTGGCCCCTCCCCTCTCGCGCTCTCAGTGGCCGTTGACGCCTCGCGCCACCGCCCCGCCCGTTTCCCGCCTCTTTTCCTCGCTCCCTTGTGCAGCCCCGGCTGACTCTGCCCGGCAACTAGTGACGCTGACCCGCGGCCATGTCGTAATCCCGAAGCTGGGAGCTCTTACCGGAGGGTGGGCTCCTGTCTCCCCCTGGTGGACAGCCCAGGCCGGCAGGAGAGCCGCTGCTGGTAGGACCCAGCGCCCCTCGGATCTCCGCCCGCCGGCCGGGGTTAGCGGGTCGGAGAGGGGACCCGGCGCCCCTCGGATCTCCGCCCGCCGGCCGGGGTTAGCGGGTCGGAGAGGGGACCCGGCGCCCCTCGGATCGCCGCCCGCCGGCCGGGGTTAGCGGGTCGGAGAGGGGACCCGGCGCCCCTCGGATCGCCGCCCGCCGGCCGGGGTTAGCGGGTCGGAGAGGGGACCCGGCGCCCCTCGGATCGCCGCCCGCCGGCCGGGGTTAGCGGGTCGGAGAGGGGACCCGGCGCCCCTCGGATCGCCGCCCGCCGGCCGGGGTTAGCGGGTCGGAGAGGGGACCCGGCGCCCCTCGGATCTCCGCCCGCCGGGCCGGGGTGAGCGGGTCGGAGAGGGGACCCGGCGCCCCTCGGATCGCCGCCCGCCGGCCGGGGTTAGCGGGTCGGAGAGGGGACCCGGCGCCCCTCGGATCGCCGCCCGCCGGCCGGGGTTAGCGGGTCGGAGAGGGGACCCGGCGCCCCTCGGATCGCCGCCCGCCGGCCGGGGTTAGCGGGTCGGAGAGGGGACCCGGCGCCCCTCGGATCGCCGCCCGCCGGCCGGGGTTAGCGGGTCGGAGAGGGGACCCGGCGCCCCTCGGATCGCCGCCCGCCGGCCGGGGTTAGCGGGTCGGAGAGGGGACCCGGCGCCCCTCGGATCTCCGCCCGCCGGGCCGGGGTTAGCGGGTCGGAGAGGGGACCCGGCGCCCCTCGGATCTCCGCCCGCCGGGCCGGGGTGAGCGGGTCGGAGAGGGGACCCGGCGCCCCTCGGATCGCCGCCCGCCGGCCAGGGTTAGCGGGTCGGAGAGGGGACCCGGCGCCCCTCGGATCTCCGCCTGCCGGCCGGGGTTAGCGGGTCGGAGAGGGGAACTGATCCCAGCGAAGGGCCGGCCCCTGTCTCAGGGGATCCTCTCCCTGCTCCTCCCACTGGCCCCACACGCCAGCACCAACTTCTCCCTGTCCCAGTACGGCTTCACCGTGCTGACATGGTCACCCGGCGGCTGTGAACCGGTTACACAGCTCCACCAGACAGTTCACCTCATTCAGCTGCTGGGTGACCTTAACGGGCCCGTCCGTGGCAGCCGGTCGCTTGTTCTTCCTCACGGGGATGAGGAGCATCACCTGGTCCCCGGTGCCATAGGAACGGGCATGCGCTGGGCGGCCGTACCAGACCTAGATTCTCCCCGGCCAAGGGCATGAGCTCTGTGAGCTTTTCCCGGAGAGTCAGGACATACTGCACCCCTGATTCTCCATCGGGGGAGGCCTTCCCCTCCCATTCGTCCTGCATCACGTCCAGGGGCCCCAACTCCCCTCCCGTACAGCAACTCGAACGGGGAGAACCCGGCGGATTCCCGGGGCACTTCCCGGTACGCGAACAGCAGGTGGGGTAAATACTGGTCCCAGTCCTGCAGGTGCTGGTCCATAAAGGTTTTCAGTATCATCTTTAGGGTCCCATTGAACCTCTCCACCAGCCCGTTGGACTGAGGGTGATACGCCGAGGCCCAGGTGTGTCGGACCCCACACCTCTCCCACAAGCACCGGAGCAGAGTTGACATGAAATTGGAGCCCTGGTTTGTAAGGACCTCGCTGGGGACCCCCACTCTGCTGAAAACGGTCAGCAGTGCGTCTGCCACGGTGTCTGCCTCGATAGAGGACAAGGCCACTGCCCCTGGGTAGTGAGTAGCAAAATCTACCACCACCAGGATGTATTTCTTCCCCGACCGGGTCGTCTTGCTAAGGGGCCCCTCTATGTCCACGGCCACCTTCTGGAAAGGCTCCTCTATGATGGGCAGGGGTCTCAAAGCCGCTTTCCCCTTGTCCCAGGCCTTCCCCACCCACTGGCAGGGGTCGCAGGACCTGCAGTTTTGCCGGACGGCATCAAAGACCCCGGGCCAGGAAAAGTTACGTGGCAGCCTCTGCCTGGGGCGCTGGAGCCCCTGGTGTCCCGAGAGAGGGACATCGTGGGCCCGGTACAGCAGCTGGCGATGATACTTCCGGGGCACCACCAGCTGCCTCCTGATCCCCCACGACTCCACTTCCCCTTGGGGAGCCCATTCCCGGTACAGGAACCCCTTCTCCCACAGGACTCTCTCCCGGCAGCCTTCCCCCAGGGGTTTCACCGTGCCGTGGCCAGCAAGTCCCCTCAGCTTCTCCAAGGAGGGATCCTTCTGCAGCTCGGCCTGGACCCAGCAGCTGGGGAAGGGATGGGGACCTGCTCCCTCTCAGTGGCGGGGTCCGAGGCTGCAGCCCCCCAAGTCCTGTCCCCAGTGGCTCCTTTCCCGCCGGGGTAGGGACCTGCGCCCCCAGCATGGCACCGCCCCCGTGTCAGGGCAGAGTGCCTTTCGCTGGCCCTGGCTACGGGTGATGACTAGGGAGCTCTAGGGGCCGCCTGGCCAATCTGCCAGGTCACCCCCCATCAGCACCTCGGTTGGCAACTGATCGTGCCCCCCCACATCTTGGGCCCCTCCTTGGCCCCCCATTTCAGATGCACCCTCGCCACGGGTACCTTAAACTCGCCCGTCAAGGTCAGGGAGGTGTTGGGCACCACCCAGTCTGGGGCCACCACATTGGGCCGGCCCAGCATCACCTCCGCGCCCGTGTCCCAGTATCCAGTGACCTGCTTCCCATCCACCTCCAGGGGAATGAGGCACTTGCTCCTCAGGGGTGGCCCCGCGCCCATCCTGTAGACTGAGAACTTTGAGTCCAGAGCTGGCCTGGGAGACGCCTCGCTCTTGGGCCATGGCTAAGCTCCCAGCCCCACCACCTGGGGGGCAGCCCCTCCTCCGGCTGGGCCCCCACCCAGTTACCCTGTGAGGCCTCGGTTTGCTCCTGTCCCTGCGCTTGTGGCCCCTCTGCCCACAGTAATGACACCTCAGGCCCCGTTGGTCCCCTGGGGCCGGTCGGTCGGCTCGGGTGTGGGCTGTGCCTCTCGCGAGGGATTTATCTGAGACTCCCTTCAGGGGAGCCCCTGGGTGACCCCCCTTCTGCACTGCTGTGGGCCTGTCCCCCTGGGACTCCATAGCCCGACCCTCTGTCTCCAAACTCGCCAGCCAGCCGCCCCGCCCGGCGCAGGTCCTTCCGCCTCTTGTCCACCAGCCACATCCTCAGCTCAGGGGGCAGAGTTGAGATAGTCGCTCCAGCCCCATCAGGTCAATCGCGTCCTCCTTGGCCTGGGCCCCGGCCCCATTCACCCCCATCAGCGTGGCCAGTTCCGGATACGTCACCCCCTGGCTCTTCTGCACACCCCGGAGCCGTTTCCTGTACGCCTCGGGGTCAGCTCCATCGTGCGCAGCGGGGCCTGTGTGAGCAGCGCATAGCCCCCTGCTCCCCCCCGTCCGTCTGGCTGAACATCTCTGGCCTTGGGACCCAGAAAGGGGGTGAGCTGCCGAAGCCTGTGGGTCATCCTGGTGCACGGTGCAGCCTTCTCAACGGCCGTGAGGGAGGCGGCTATGTCGTCCCCGTCCTTACACTGAGGCAGCACTTCGATATCGGCGTCCCCTGCGGGCTTAGCCCCCCTGGGCCCATCCCCACTCACCCCTGTAACCCACAAGGAGGTGACCTAGATTCCTGGGGCTCTGTCTGCTGGCAGCTCCGGGAGGGGGAGCCAAGGCAAACTCAGAGTCTGCCCGGCAACCAACAGGGAGTGAGATGCCTTCCCAGGGAGGTCAGGAGAGGGGAGAAGCCATTTTGGAGTCAGTCTGGAGCCAGCCAGGGCAAGGGCAGGACTGGCTGTGTGGGGAGCTGGGGAGTCCCAGGCCTGCAGGCAGGTTCCCCCGAGAACTGGCTTCTAGGGACCAGACAGCCGATCCCTCAGCTGGGCTTTTCCTTCCCCACGGATGATTCCCAATTTGTAGCGTTTGCTGGGAAACTTCCCCAGCCAGGCTGGGTTCACCTCCAGCTCCCTAGGGGAGACCAGTCCCCACAGGGTCAGCTCTGCTCCGGCTGCTAGTCCAGGGCTGCTGCCCGCTGGGAGTGTGTCTGGACGCTGGACTAGGAGGCGACAGTTTGGATGTTAGTGTAGTTGTGTAACCTGCACCTTGAGCCCTGCACCCCTTTGTGGGGAGGGGAAACCCTGGGACCGACGCAGCCTGATTCCTGCCTGAGGAGGATCCCGGCTGGCAGACAGCAGCCCCTCTGCAGTGACCGAGGATCCCAGCGTCATCTTCCAACCTGAGGATCGTTCATGGAGGTTGTGAGTGCACCATCTGTTAGTCAGTCAGGGAATTTGTTTTGGGGATCCCCTACTCCCTGTACTGTGTCCTCGAGCCAGGGAGTGAGGGTTTGGGGATTTTATAGCCTGCTGCATATTACACCTGTGGAGGGATTCACCACCTCCTCCCACTTGTGGGTCCTTTGGGCTGTACTGAACCCAGCCAGCCACACGGCTAAACCACTGCAGAGAAGAGATCGTGGTCATCGGTCATCACGGGCCCCAGCAAAGTACGCGAACCAACAGGACACTCGTCTTACATTTGCTACATCAAGTCACGGGTATTTTCAGTGTGGGCACCGGTGACCCTAAAAATAGTGTTTCACCCTGTTATGTTGTATGTGTCTCCTGTTTAATAGAATTATTGTGTTGACTATATTTTTATGTGTTGTGTTATTTCTTGGAAGTCTCCAACTATCTGGCAAGTAAGTGGGAGAATTTTCCACCCAAGCTGCCCTGGTGACCCTGCCAGGAAGGAGCGAGGGGGGTGGAGGCAGCGCCAAATAATTTCATAGAAAAAAGAAAGAAGATACACCCTGCTGAGTGGGTGGCGGGATCCAAAAGAACCCAGACCTGTCCATCAAAACCTGTACGCGGATTGGCATTAAAGGAGGTAACCAGGTGGAGCGGGGTGCTACACCACGGTAGGGGTCTCTCTGCTTCTCAGCTCCGCCATCGCCAGTTCATGCTGCCTCTGCCTCTCCCGGTCCTGCCGTTCCTTCGCAGGGTCGTCCCGTTCCTTCTCCTGGTCCTGCCGTTCCTTCTCATGGTCCTGCCGTTCCTTCTCCTGGTCCTGCCGTTCCTTCGCACGGTCGTCCCGTTCCTTCGCACAGTCCTCCCGTTCCTTTGCATGGTCCTCCCGTTCCTTCGCACAGTCCTCCCGTTCCTTCGCACAGTCCTCCCGTTCCTTCGCACGGTCGTCCCGTTCCTTCGCATGGTCGTCCCGTTCCTTCTCCTGGTCCTCCCGTTCCTTCTCCTGGTCCTCCCGTTCCTTCGCACAGTCCTCCCGTTCCTTCGCACGGTCCTCCCGTTCCTTCACACAGTCCTCCCGTTCCTTCGCACGGTCGTCCCGTTCCTTCGCATGGTCGTCCCGTTCCTTCTCCTGGTCCTGCCGTTCCTTCTCCTGGTCCTGCCGTTCCTTCGCACGGTCCTCCCGTTCCTTCGCACAGTCCTCCCGTTCCTTCTCCTGGTCCTCCCGTTCCTTCGCACGGTCGTCCCGTTCCTTCGCATGGTCGTCCCGTTCCTTCTCCTGGTCCTGCCGTTCCTTCTCCTGGTCCTCCCGTTCCTTCTCCTGGTCCTGCCGTTCCTTCGCACGGTCCTCCCGTTCCTTCGCACAGTCCTCCCGTTCCTTCGCACAGTCCTCCCGTTCCTTCGCACGGTCCTCCCGTTCCTTCTCCTGGTCCTGCCGTTCCTTCGCACGGTCCTGCCGTTCCTTCGCACAGTCCTCCCGTTCCTTCTCCCGGTCCTGCCGTTCCTTCGCACGGTCGTCCCGTTCCTTCTCCTGGTCCTGCCGTTCCTTCGCACGGTGTGACGAACTGGGACTGTTCTTACTGTGGTCTGTGAATGCTGACAGGGGAGTGTGGCTAGGATAGTCTGCATTGGGGGATGGGAGACTGACCGACGGAGAATACCTGAGCATGTAACATGAGAACCCAGGAGGGGGCTGGGGCCAGGTGACACCTTTGCCCGGGAAACTGAACAAAGGCTGTGGGAGGGGTCGCTGAAGGCAGAGTCTGGGAAGCTGGCTGGTAAGGTGGCTGGGAGGCAGGGAGGGCTCTGACCTCCCAAGGGGGCTGGGGGTGCCCGAGGACCCCAAGATGGACCTAACTGAGGGGTATCCTGTTGTCTGTACCTGCAAGACCTGTCTTGGACTGTATTCCCATCGTCTAAATAAACCTTCTGCTTTACTGGCTGGCTGAGAGTCATGGTGAATCGCAGGACGCCGGGGGTGCAGGGCCCTGAGTCCCCCCATACTCCGTGACACACGGTCCTCCCGTTCCTTCGCACAGTCCTCCCGTTCCTTCGCATGGTCCTCCCGTTCCTTCTCCTGGTCCTGCCGTTCCTTCGCACGGTCGTCCCGTTCCTTCGCACGGTCCTCCCGTTCCTTCTCCTGGTCCTGCCGTTCCTTCGCATGGTCCTCCCGTTCCTTCGCATGGTCGTCCCGTTCCTTCTCCTGGTCCTGCCGTTCCTTCTCCTGGTCCTCCCGTTCCTTCGCATGGTCCTGCCGTTCCTTCGCACGGTCCTCCCGTTCCTTCTCCTGGTCCTGCCGTTCCTTCGCACGGTCCTCCCGTTCCTTCTCCTGGTCCTGCCGTTCCTTCGCACAGTCCTCCAGCGCCTTCAGTTTCAGCTCCATTTCCAACTCCAACCGTCTCAGCTCCACCAACGGGGAACTGGGCCGTGAAGATCCCCTGCTGGTCGGGTAGGTGGGTCCTGGGGCTGCCTGGCTGCCCCCAGCCCCTCCCGCGGCCCCAGTTGGGTCAGGATCCAGCTCCTTGGTGCGATCCTCCCCTTCCCACTGGGCAATAAGCTGTGCCTTGGGGAGCTTTCCAACGCGCCGCCCTCTCTCTGCACAGCTCTACAACGTCCTTCTCAAGGAGATGGTTATAGGCCGTCTCCACGCTGTTCCCACGTGGTCACGGACTCACAGGCCTGTGCTCTCAGCTCCCCATGGGCCCTGGGAGGAACCACTTCAGTGTGCAGCCCTTCTCGGGGGTCCACTCTCTCGGGGTTAAGCCGTAGGCCCCTCCGCCTCCTGGAACCACACCTTTCTGAGCCTCCAGCGTGCCCATCTCTCGCTAATCCCCCTGCGTTCTACTGCTCCCCACTCACTTACTGCAGGATGCTCCGTCCACGGGGCGCAGTTTATCCCACCGCTGGCACCAGTTGTCATGGAGTCCCCGGGCGATGCTCTGGAACTGCTCCCTACGAAGCCAGCCAGGACTCTGGGGAGCCTCCTCTCTGTGAGCAGACTGTCTCCAGGGCAAGAAGCTTCCACAGCTTCGACCTTTCTGGGTCTGACCCCGGAGCATTCAGCATCCCCTGCCCCACCATGCGCTTCCCACAGTGAGTCCACCCAGGCGGGGTTGTGGGGAAGCCAGAGGGTCCTGCCCCCCAACTCCGCAGTCAGACGTGACTCTTAGCCCGCCGGGGACACAGAAGGTTTGTTAGTGGACAGGAACATGGTGTAGGCACAGAAATCAGTGACTTTCAGCCAAGTCCGACTTGGGGAGTCCTGGGCCAGATGCCCTGGACTCCCCCTCTTCCAGTCCCCCCATGCAGACAGACAGCCTCCAGCCACCCCACCTCCCACACCCCCCTTTGCTCCTGCTCCTTCTCTTTGTCTCCCTTCCCGGGCAAATGGTGTCACCTGGTCACATCCCCCTCCTGGGTCTCAGGTCACACAGGTGCAAACAGCTTGGCAGCCTCACCTGCCCCAGGGCCTCGGCAAACTCACACCCCCAATTCCCACCCCCGAAGTATTGGTACAGCACACAGGGAAACTGAGGCACACCCCGTATTAGTATAGGACAGGAAGACTCACATGCAGCATAAAGAGATGAATAAAACCCCACTTTGTTGCAACTCTGTATAAAGTGTATACAGGGTAAACTCATGAATTGTCCGCCCTCTATAACACTGATGGAGAGATATGCCCAGGTGTTTGCTCCCCAGGGATTAATCACTTACTCTGGGTTATTTTATAAGCAAAAGTGATTTTATGAAGTGTAACAAGTGGGATTTAAGTGGTTCCAAGGAATAACAGCCAGAACAAGGTAAGTCACCAAGCAAAATATAACAAAACACGCAAGTCTGAGCCTAACACATGAAGAAACTGAACACGGGTAAATCTCACCCCCAGAGAGGTGTCAGGAAGGGTCCTGCGAGACCCCAGCCCCCCTTCCTGCGGGCCGGGCCCCACGTACCCGGGAGGTTTGCAAGTGAACAGGGCCATTTACAGGGCATCGATTGTGGAGCCCCCTTAATGGGACCCACGTAACATGTTTACATCCGTGATACAAGTTTGTACCTTAGTCTCCTAACTCCAGACACAGACATAACCTGCGAACATGTGGGCGGCCCACACACCGCACGTTACAACCTTGGCAATGATACCGTACGAGAGACCTTTCGTGTGACGCAGATTCCAGTGACGTCATAGGCACACTCATTAGCATATTTGCATAAATTCATATGGAGTGCAACGTCCCAGCCCCTTCTCCTGCCCCCCAGCTCCACCCTGATTCCAGCCCCATAACTCCTTCCCCTGCCCCTCCCCTACCCGCCAGCCTCACCCCCTGGCCCCCCAGCTCCACCCCAATCCCAGCCCCATAACTCCTTCCCCTGCCCCTCCCCTACCCGCCAGCCTCACCCCCTGACCCCCAGCTCCACCCCGATCCCAGCCCCATAGCCCCCTCCCCTGCCCCCCAGCCCTACCCTGATCTCAGACCCACAGCCCCTCCCCTGCCCCTCAGATCCACCCCGATCCCAGCCCCATAGCCCCCTCCCCTGCCCCTCAGTACAGACACAGACCCCCCCAACCGAGAGTGGGGCCCCCCTGCGCCGGGCGCTGCCCAGACCCACATAAGAGCCAGTCCTGGGGTATCTATTATCTCCCAGTGTGTGATGATTATTGGTGACCAGGTACCTCCCCCCGACCTCCATTATCGGGGACCCCCCTCCTGCTCCCCCTTGCCCCACCCCCTCCAATATGGCTCAGTTGGTGGCCACCCCTTCCTGGGGGTCCCGCACAAGCTCCCCAGGGTCCGCGCCCCCGTCCGGCCAGCCCTCCCCTTCCCCACACTCCTCCCCCAGCCCCTTCACTTCGGCCACGGTGGCATAGTCCGTGTTGTGGGGGCCGGGGGGCTCCGGCTGCTGCTCCCCAACCTGGGCTGAGGCCAAATTCTGCAGGGAGGCGTAATGCACGTCGGGGTGCTCCTCCGGCTCGGCGCCGCCCTGGGGGGGGGGAACGGGCAATGCAAGGGGTTAACAATGAGCAGCGCCCCTCACTCCCGACTCGCAGCCCCTCTGCTATCCCAGCCCTGCCGGTGCCCCTCACTCCCAACCCACAGCCCCTGCTAGCCCAGCCCTGCCCCCCCAGCTCTGCCGGTGCCCCTCACTCCCGACCCGCAGCCTTTGCCAGCCCAGCCCTGGGCCCCCCCCAGCTCTGCCAGTGCCCCTCACTCCCGACTCACAGCCGCTGCTAGCCCAGCCCTGCCCCCCCAGCTCTGCCGGTGCCCCTCACTCCCGACCCACAGCCCCTGCTAGCCCAGCCCTGCCCCCCCAGCCCTGCCGGTGCCCCTCACTCCCAACCCGCAGCCCCTGCTAGCCCAGCCCTGCCCCCCCAGCTCTGCTGGTGCCCCTCACTCCCGACCCACAGCCCCTGCTAGCCCAGCCCTGACCCCCCCAGCTCTGCCGGTGCCCCTCACTCCCGACCCGCAGCCCCTGCTAGCCCAGCCCTGACCCCCCCAGCTCTGCTGGTGCCCCTCACTCCCGACCCGCAGCCCCCTGCCAGCCCAGCCCTGGGCCCCCCCCAGCTCTGCCGGTGCCCCTCACTCCCGACCCGCAGCCCCTGCTAGCCCAGCCCTGGGGCCCCCCCCCCCAGCTCTGCCGGTGCCCCTCACTCCCGACCCGCAGCCCCCTGCCAGCCCAGCCCTGGGCCCCCCCCAGCTCTGCCGGTGCCCCTCACTCCCGACCCGCAGCCCCTGCTAGCCCAGCCCTGCCCCCCCAGCTCTGCTGGTGCCCCTCACTCCCGACCCGCAGCCCCCTGCTAGCCCAGCCCTGGGCTCTCCCCCACCCCCAGCACAGGTCAGCCGGTGCCCCCCACTCCTGTCTCTTACTCACCTTCCAAGCCACCAGCTTCTTTGCTGTAACAGAAGGAGAATATTACATTACATTACAAACATTGAATCTATCTCCCCTTGTAAGTATTTTCACACTTGCTTCTTATCAAACTGTCTGTACTGAGCTATCTTGATTATCACTTCAAAAGTTTTTTTTTTTTTTCTCTTACTTAATTGGCCTCTCAGAGTTGGTAAGACAACTCCCGCCTGTTCATGCTCTCTGTATGTGTGTATATATATCTCCTCAATATATGTTTCACTCTATATGCATCCGAAGAAGTGGGTTGTAGCCCACGAAAGCTTATGCTCTAATAAATTTGTTAGTCTCTAAGGTGCCACAAGTTCTCCTGTTCTTTTTGCGGATACAGACTAACACGGCTGCTACTCTGAAAGGAGAATATTGTAAGTCTCCACTCCACTACCAGAGCCGGGGAGAGAACCCAGGAGTCCTGGCTCCCACCCCCCCCCGCTCTAACCCACCATCCCCCACTCCCCTCCCAGAGCCAGGGAGAGAACCCAGGAGTCCTGTCACCCACCCACCCTGCTGTAGCCCACCAGCCCCCTCTCCCCTCCCAGAGCTGGGGAGAGAACCCAGGAGTCCGGGCTCCCAGCCCCCCCTGCTCTAACCCACCATCCCCCACTCCTCTCCCAGAGCCGGGGAGAGAACCCAGGAGTCCTGGCTCCCAGCCCCCCCGGCTCTAACCCGCCAGCCCCCGCTCACCTCGTCTCCGGACCCGGCACAGGCAGACGGACAGCACCAGGATCAGAACCAGCATGACAAACCCCCCGGCTGCCGCGGCAATGACTCCCGAGAACGGGATGCAGCAGTTTTCACCTACCAAACACCAGACAGGCCGTCAGTGCTGGGCCCCCCGGCTCCCATCCCCCCGGCTGCCCCCCGGACCTGCGCTGGGGGCCAGGGCCTGGCGAGGGCGCTGGTCAAATCTGCAGCTGCCACCCCACCAGGAGGGGCTGGCAGGAGGAGCGGCCAAAACCACCGTGAGAAACTGGAGCTGGGGCTGGATTCAACACTGTGAAATTCAGTCAAGGCAAAGGACTACACCCGGGAACGTAATAGAGACCAGCAGCTGTTTGATGAATAGAGACCAGCAGCTGTTTGATGAATAGAGACCAGCAGGTGGCTGAATTCTGTTTATATACATGATCTAATCACTGACTTTTTCTCTCTCTTTTAGGCGCACGGGCGACTCTGTCTCTCTTGCGGGATGTGAGATTTTTGGCGGGTGGGATCAGGCTAACACCGCAAGAACCAGGCCAGGTGCGGGCGGGAGTGGGGCCTTGCGGGGCGGGGCGGGGCAGGGCTTAGAAAACGAGCCCCACGCCGGGCACAAAACGGAGCACGTTTTAGAAAACCTGGCAAGGTTAAAAACCACCTGGGCCTGAAAAGCAGGCGGCGGGGGCAGCTGAGACGGGTCTGCCCCAGTCTGTGAAGGGGTTTTACTGAGGCCGGGATCACTGGTTCTCCGTCCTCACAGAAGGCAGGAGGGGACGTAACGAGGTTCCTCAGGGCGATTTTGGCTGGATATTAGGCCAAACTTTCCAGGTCTCGGGGCCGTTCAGCTCTGGAATCGGCGTCCACAGGCGGGACGTGGGATCCCCGTCCCGGGCGGTTAAGGACCAGGTCTAGGTTGGCTCGGTCCCGTGACGACCGCCCGTGGTCCCTCCAGCCCTGGAGGACGTTTCACCCGGCCCCGTTCTGAGTTTTTCTGAGCATCAGGGAGTCTCCCCCCACACCCCCAAAATGAAGAATTTGGGCACCACCGAGGCAGATTCAGTGATATTCAGCTGTCGCAGAATTGGCATTTCTCACACATACCTGCCCCCCAAAAATTACCACTGGTCGAAAACCTGTCCCCCCGTTTGGGTGGGAAATGACGTGGCTCCTTCTCTCCCGGATGACAGGATGGAGCCCCCCACGGGCCATCCCACCACAGGGTCCCCGGGCTGGGATCACCCCCCTCCTGACCAGGTGGGTTACGTGGGGAGATTCGTACCACAGTTCCAGTTCTCCTTTGGACAGGAACTTGCCATTTCAGCAGGTGAATCCGGGACTCTAAGGCCAGAGAAGGGAGACAGCTCACAGACTGGAAGCACAGGGAGACAACCCAGGAGTCCTGGCTCCCAGCCCCCCTGCTCTGACCACCAGGCCCCACTCCCCTCCCAGAGCCAGGAGAGAACCCAGGAGTCTGGGCTCCGAGCCCCCCTGCTCTAACCCACCAGCCCCCACTCCCCTCCCAGAGCCGGGAGAGAACCCAGGAGTCCTGGCTCCCAGCCCCCCCTGCTCTAACCCACCAGCCCCCACTCCCCTCCCAGAGCCGGGGAGAGAACCCAGGAGTCCCGGCTCCCAGTCCCCCTGTGCTACATCACTAGGCCCTATGAACACCCCCCACCTCGTGAGAGGCTCTGACAATCGGGGCCATGTCCCGAGGGTCTCACACCATAGCACGGGACACGGGCGAGGCACCCGCACTTCAGCCATTTCAAACCAGTGGGGACCAGAGGGTGTGGATGGGGTGTGGATGGATAGAAGTGTCTGTGTGGGGATAGATAACTCGAGGGGTGAGGGGTGTGAATGGAGAGAGAGGGTGGGGATTGTGACGAACTGGGACTGTTCTTACTGTGGTCTGTGAATGCTGACAGGGGAGTGTGGCTGGGATAGTCTGCATTGGGGGATGGGAGACTGACCGACGGAGAATACCTGAGCATGTAACATGAGAACCCAGGAGGGGGCTGGGGCCAGGTGACACCTTTGCCCGGGAAACTGAACAAAGGCTGTGGGAGGGGTCGCGGAAGGCAGAGTCGGGGAAGCTGGCTGGTGAGGTGACTGGCAGGCAGGGAGGGCTCTGACCTCAGGAGGTGGGCTGGGGTGCCCGAGGACCCCAAGGTGGACCTAACTGAGGGGTATCCTGTTGTCTGTGCCTGCAAGACCTGTCTTGGACTGTATTCCCGTCGTCTAAATAAACCTTCTGCTTTACTGGCTGGCTGAGAGTCATGGTGAATCGCAGGACGCCGGGGATGCAGGGCCCTGAGTCCCCCCATACTCCGTGACAGGATGGATGGATGAACAGGGTGGTGACGGATGGACCGAGGAAGGGTCAGATGGGTAGATGGATGGAGGGGGTGGGGATGGATGGATGGAGGAAGTGGTAGATGGATGGATGGAGGGGGTGGGGATGGATGGATGGATGGAGGAAGGGGTAGATTGATGGAGGGAGGGAGGGAGATGGTGGGGATGGATGGATGGAGGAAGGGGTAGATGGATAGACGGATGGAGGGGGTGGGGATGGATGGATGGATGGAGGAAGGGGTAGATGGATGGATGGAGGGAGGGAGGGAGGTGGTGGGGATGGATGGATGGAGGAAGGCTTAGATGGATGGATGGAGGGAGGGGGTGGGGATGGATGGATGGATGGAGGAAGGGGTAGATGGATGGAGGGAGGGAGGAAGGGGGAGGGGATGGATGGATGGAGGAAGGGGTAGATGGATGAATGGATGAAGGGGGTGGGGACGGATGGATGGAGGAAGGGGTAGATGGATGAATGGATGAAGGGGGTGGGGACGGATGGATGGAGGAAGGGTCAGATGGGTAGATGCATGGAGGGGGTGGGGATGGATGGATGGAGTAAGGGGTAGATGGATGGATGGAGGAAGGGGTAGATGGATGGGGAGGGATGGAGTGGGGATGGATGGATGGAGGAAGGGGTAGATCGATGGATGGGTGGGGGGGGTGGGAATGGATGGAAGGACGACGGGGTAGATGGATGAATGAATGAAGGGGCTGGGGACGGATGGATGGAGGAAGGGTCAGATGGGTGGATGGAGGGAGGGATGGTTGGATGGAGGAAGCGGTAGATGGATGGAGGGAGGGAGGGGGTGGGGATGGATGGATGGAGGAAGGGGTAGATGGGTAGATGGATGGAGGGGGGTGGGGATGGATGGATGGAGGAAGGGGTAGATTGATGGAGGGAGGAAGGGGTAGATGGAGGGGGTGGGGATGGATGGATGGAGGAAGGGGTAGATCGATGGATGGGTGGGGGGGGGAATGGATGGATGGACGAAGGGGTAGACGGATGGAGGGAGGGAGGGAGGGGGTGGGGATGGATGGATGGAGGCAGGGGTAGATGGATGGATGGATGGGGAGGGAGGGGTGGGGACGGATGGATAGAGGAAGGGTCAGATGGGTAAATAGATGGAGGGGGTGGGGATGGATGGATGGACGAAGGGGTAGACGGATGGAGGGAGGGAGGGAGGGGGTGGGGATGGATGGATGGAGGAAGGGGTAGACGGATGGAGGGAGGGAGGCAGGGGTGGGGATGGATGGATGGAGGCAGGGGTAGATGGATGGATGGATGGGGAGGGAGGGGTGGGGACGGATGGATAGAGGAAGGGTCAGATGGGTAGATGGATGGAGGGGGTGGGGATGGATGGATGGAGGAAGGGGTAGATGGCTAGATGGATGGAGGCGGTGGGGATGGATGAATGGAGGAAGGGGTAGATTGATGGGGAGGGAGGGGGTGGGGATGGATGGATGGAGGAAGGGGTAGATGGGTAGATGGATGGAGGGGGTGGGGATGGATGGATGGAGGAAGGGGTAGATTGATGGAGGGAGGGAGGAAGGGGGAGGGGATGGATGGATGGATGGAGGCAGGGGTAGATGGATGGATGGATGGGGAGGGAGGGGTGGGGATGGATGGATGGAGGAAGGGGTAGATGGGTCAATGGATGGAGGGGGTGGGGATGGATGGATGGAGGAAGGGTTAGATGGGTATATGGATGGAGGGGGTGGGGATGGATGGATGGAGGAAGGGTTAGATGGGTATATGGATGGAGGGGGTGGGGATGGATGGATGGAGGAAGGGGTAGATGGGTAGATGGATGGAGGGGGTGGGGATGGATGGATGGAGGAAGGGGTAGATGGATGGAGGGAGGGGGTGGGGATGGATGGATGGAGGAAGGGGTAGATTGATGGAGGGAGGAAGGGGTAGATGGATGGAGGGACGGGGTGGGGATGGATGGATGGAGGAAGGGGTAGATGGATGGAGGGAGGGAGGGGGTGGGGATGGATGGATGGAGGAAGGGATAGATGCGTAGATGGATGGAGGGGGTGGGGATGGATGGATGGAGGAAGGGATAGATGGGTAGATGGATGGAGGGGGTGGGGATGGATGGATGGAGGAAGGGGTAGATTGATGGAGGGAGGAAGGGGTAGATGAATGGGGAGGGAGGGGGTGGGAATGGATGAATAGAGGAAGGGGTAGATGGATCGGGGGGAAGTGTGGGGTGGCTGAATGGAATAGGGGGGATAGAGGTGAAGGGGAATTGGAGGGGGGATAGATGGGGAGGGGATGGGATGGAGGGGGGAGAGGGGATGGGAGGGGGGATGGATGGGGGAGAGGGGACGGAGGGGAAGGGGGGGGATAGACGAGGGAGGGGGACGGAGGTACCCTAGCTGTGTGGCAGGGCGGGATGGACAGTTGGTTTGAATCTCTCTCAACCCTCCCCTCCCGCCCCCGCCATCGATCTATCCATCCTTCCCCCCAACCCCTCGGCCGTCTCAGCCCCCCATCCCCCTCTGTTCCCTTCCCACCCCCGGCCCGGCCCCTGGGCGCAGGGGGCACTCACCTGCCGCTGCCAACCCAGCAGCCGGCCCCAGGCTCGGCGAGCGGCACCCCCAGCAGCGTCTGTCCGTCTTCCCCCACGGGCTGCGCGTCATGCGGGGGGGGAACTTCTGCTACCGGCTCCCCAGCCCCGGAAACCCCCAAGTGTTAAAATGAGAAGCTCACGAGGCAGCTGTATCCGCCCTCGAGGGCTGCAGGGTCAGCGGGGGGGCTGGGAGCCAGGACTCCTGGGTTCTCTGCCCAGTGCTGGGAGGCGGGGCGGGCTGGGAGCCAGGACGCCTGGGTTCTCTCTTTGGCTCTGGGACGGGAGTGGGGGCTGGGAGCCTGGACGCCTGGGTTCTCTCCCCAGGTGGAGGGGAAGTGGGAGGGGGTCTGCTGTGTTAGAGCAGGGGGGCTGGGAGCCCGGACGCCTGGGTTCTCTCCCCCGGTGGAGGGGAAGTGGGAGGGGTAGCTTTGGTGCCCCCAAGGGAGAGCCTGGCAGAGGCAAAATTTCCGCTGCTGAGCTGTGAAATCTACTCACAGCCCCAGGGGCCCTGCTCCCCACCCAGGGGTGTGGCCGGCCTTGGGGGGCAGGGAATGGGACTCGGGGTTCGTCCCCCCAAGGGGGAGCCGGGCTCCGGGGGATTGAGCAACCGAGTGTAGTGGGGCTGCAGAGCGCTAGGACTCCTGGGTTCTCTCCCCGTGCTGGGAGGGAAGAGAAGACTAGTGGTTAGAGTGAGGGGAGGGGAGAGGAGTGCCAGGACTCCTGGGTTCTGTTCCCAGCAGAGGGTTGACCCAAGCCCCCATCCCCCATCCCCATGGCTGGGGTCCGTCCTTCCTTGAGAATCTGCTGGTTGTGAAATACACGTCTCCTTCCTTCTGCAAAACAACCCCGCAACTTCCTGGCTACAGCACCTCCCTCGTCGGCCTCACAACAAGCAAATGCAACAGAACCCAGGAGTCCTGGCTCCCAGCCCCCCCTGCTCTAACCACTAGACCCCACTCTCCACCCATAGCTGGGGATAGAAACCAGGAGTCCTGGCTCCCAGCCCCCCCTGCTCTAACCCACCAGCCTCCCACTCCCCTCCCAGAGCCAGGGAGAGAACCCAGGAGTCCTGGCTCCCAACCCCCCCCCCCCCCCGCTCTAACCACTAGACCCCACTCCCCTCCCAGAGCCAGGGAGAGAACCCAGGAGTCCTGGCTCCCAGCCCCCTCCCACTTCCTCTTGCCCTTGTGTGTGTTTGTGGGTCCCTTTCACCCGTTCCAGGGCCCCCATCTGAGTGAACCTTCGGCAGCTCTGCCTGGTATTATTGTAGGCCCTACAGGATGTCATTCAAGGGACCTGGGAGCCGTAGCGGCGCCGAGGGAAATGAAGATTTCTGTTTCCAGCAGAATCAGCCTTTATTCGGTTCCTCGCTGAGCAGCCGGGTGCAGAGAAATGTAGCGAGTCGAAACCATGGAGCGAGGAAGTGGCCGGCGGCCGGCTCTGGGCGGCGTCAGGGCCCCAAAATACCATGAGACTGGCTTCAAAAAGCAGGGCCTGGGGAAAGCACCAGTCGCGAATCCAGGGATTGAAAAGTCAGTGGATTGGCCGGGGGAAATCGCGACCCGGGACGGCCCTGAGACGTTGCCCTCCGTATGATGTTATGCAAATATGCTAATGAGCGTGAATAGGATGTCACTGGAATATGCTTCATGCGAAAGGTCTCTTGTAAGGTATCGTTACAAATCTTATCATCTACTGAGTGTGATCATCCTATTCGTGTAAATGTACCACTCGTGTATCTGAAACTAGAAATAGGAAATATAACTCTGAGGGCCTATTGTAATTATGCAAAGTGTGGGCCATTAATGGTGGTTTGGAATCTTGATGGCTCCCATCAACCAGGACAATTGACTGTGGATGGCTCTGTTTGCAGGCAGGCCTTCCTGTGAGTCAGGCTGGGAGGAATGAACGCTGGGGTCTCCTAGGACATGTGACCATGTCACCTGGTACTGGAAGCCATCTTGAACCTGGGGCTTTTCCATTGAGAAGGAGGGGTGGGACCCAGAGACAAAGGATTCCCGCCTTGGGCCGAAGCTATCAAAGGGGCTGGAGCAGGATAAAGGGGGGCCAGTCATGAGAAATCCCCGAGTTACCACCTGAGCTGGAACAAGGGCGGTCCCTGGGGAAGGGACGGGCCCAGGCTAGGAAGGAGTCTAGTCTGTGAAAGAAGCTATTGGAACATCTCTGAGGGGGAGATTTACCTGCATGTAGTTTCCTACTGTGTTAGGCTCAGACTTGCATGTTTTGTTTTATTTTGCTTGGTGATTTACTTTGTTCTGTCTGTTATTACTTGGAACCACTTAAACCCTACTTGTTATACTTCATAAAATCACTTTTGTTTATTAATTGACCCAGAGCAAGTGATTAATCCCTGGGGGAGCAAACGGCTGTGCACATCTCTCTATCAGTGTTATAGAGGGCGGACAGTTGATGCGTTTACCCTGCATACGCTTTATACAGAGTAAAACGGATGGATTTGGGGTTTGGACCCCACTGGGAATGGGTGTCTGGGTGCTGGAGACAGGGGACTTGCTGAGCAGTTTTTGGTTACACTCTGCAGGTTTGGGGGCGGCCCAGACCTGGGTCTGGGTTGCAGCAGGCTGGCGTGTCTGGCTCAACAGGGCAGGGCTCTGGAGTCCCAGGCTGGCAGGGAAACGGGCTCAGAGGTGAATTCAGCACATCAGGTGACGGTCCCAAGGGGGTCTCTGTGACCGAACCCGTCACAGGGGGGCAGCGAGCAGGGTCTGTGCACAGCTGATTGCTTTGAAATGCTGGTAGTGATTTTACATGAGCTTTAAGCGTGCTGGCTGGAGAACAGACAAAGTGGTTACCGGTTTGTTATTTTCTGTTTGCTTATTTCGGGTAAGGGAAATAGGGACAGAAAAGCAAGCGAAATAAATAAGAGTGAAGAGCAGAAGAAGCTAAAACCGCGCAAGTTGCAAATTGCCCAGGACGGCTGAACACTGGGCCTGGGAAAGTCTCTGCTAACTGAGAGGCCCCTGAGCCGAGTGCATCTCAGTTTCAGTGAACTGCAGAGGGGTGTGGCCCAACCTCTGTCTGTGCTGGAGCTGGCTGGAGTGTCTAACGCAGCGAGACAGGAGTGGAGGGGCCTGTTCTGGCATGGGGGGGTGTCTGGGGTATCCCAGCCCATCGAGTGACGGTCTCAGGGGGAAACAAACAGAAATTGATGTGCCATTTGCCCGGGAAAACGCTGCCCTGGAGGCAGAAGCAGCCAGACAAGGGGCTGCCCACCAGCAAACCCTGGACTTGAAAGACAAAGCAATTGAGGCCCAGAGACAAGCACAGACGGGGACCCAGAAGCATGACCTGGCTGTAATGGAGTGGGAGAGGGGCACAGAGACATGTATCCTGGAGCTGGCAGTTGGGGTCCTGGTGACCCCTGCGATGGGAACGGACCCCAAGGACTCTAGCTGGAAGCAAACCCAACCTGAGTGAAAGGGGGGGATTTTGCTGGCCAGTGACGGGTCTGTCATAGCTGGTAGCTGTGAGCCCACAGCTGGATCAGGGTCTCTTTCCCTTTTGGGGGACACAGGAGTGTCTGTCCCAGAGGGGGGCCCAGAGAGGAATTGTAGGTACACTGCCTCCGCCATGGGCAGTGTCCAGGTCTCTGCCAGGCAGTTCAGGAAGCGGGTGCGACGTCGCACTCCATGTGACCTTATGAAAATATGCTCATGAGTGTGAATATAACGTAACTGGAAGATGCTTCATGCAAAAGATCTCTACTTTTTATACTTAATAAATCACTTTTGCTAATTAATTATCCCAGAGTAAGTGATTAATCCCTGGGGGAGCAAACAGCTGGGTAGATCTCTCTATCAGTGTTACAGAGCGCGGACAATTCATGAGTTTACCCTGTATACGCTTTATACAGAGTAAAACGGATTGATTTGCGGTTTGGACCCCACATGGCAGTGGGTGTCTGGGTAATGGAGACAGGGGACTTGCTGAGCAGTTTTTGGTTACAGTCTGCAGGTTTGGGGGCGGCCCAGACCTGGGTCGCGGTTGCAGCAGGCTGGCGTGTCTGGCTCAACAGGGCAGGGCTCTGGAGTCCCAGGCTGGCTGGGAAAACAGGCTCAGAGGTGAATTCAGCACATCGGGTGACGGTCCCAAGGGGGTCTCTGTGACCCAACCTGTCACAGGCCCCACGATTGTCTGGGAAAAGAACAGGAGGCAGGAGGAGACTGGCTGGAAACGAACGCGAGCAGGGCGGGCGGGGGAAAGCGAGACGTCCACAAATCCAGATGTTTCCTTTCAACTGCCCGTTGGGTTTCTCTCAGCGTTTCGGGGTCGCCATTTCCAGCCGTTCTCCCCGGCCGGGACAGGGGGAAAAGAGACTCATCTTTAACCCAGAGCCCAGGTCCCCGGGACTCCTGGAGCTGGGGCGTGAAGAAAAGGGCCCAAACTTGCAATTGTTGGTTATGTGTGCAGGGGAGCGCTGGGCAGGGGAGTGGAGGCTGGTGGGTTAGAGCAGGGGGGGCTGGGAGCCAGGACTCCTGGGTTCTCTCCTGGCTCTGCGAGGGCAGTACGGGCTAGTAGTTAGAGCAGGGGACATGAACATTCACATTCGCAGCTGGGCTTTGGACTGACGCTCCCTGACTCGTCTCTGTCTCCTCCGGGACACTAGGACGAGAAAAAGGAGAGAGAAAAGTGAAGGGCTCAAATAAGTGGGGTGGAAAACAGCGTCTCCCCAACCTGGCATCCAGTAAAGTATCTGATACCATCAGCAGAGCTGTGGGGGACCCCAGGGCTGGGCTGGCAGAGGCTGCGGGTCGGGAGTGAGGGGCACCGGCAGTGGGGGGGCAGCAGGGGGCTGCGGGTCGAGAGTGAGGGGCACTGGCAGAGCGGGGGGGGGCAGGGCTGGGCTAGCAGGGGCTGCGGGTCGGGAGTGAGGGGCACCGGCAGGGCTGGGGGGGGCAGGGCTGGGCTATCAGGGGCTGCGGGTCGGGAGTGAGGGGCACTGGCAGAGCGGGGGGGGCAGGGGGCTGCGGGTCGGGAGTGAGGGGCACCGGCAGAGCGGGGGGGATCTGGTCACTCACGTTTCCTCTGGTAGCACAAGCTGGTCCCCAGGGCGCCGGCGGCGAGGCCGAAGATGCAGATCAGCCCACGCAGGAAAAGCCACAAGAGGACGAATCCTTCGGGCTTCACGTCCGTGGGCTCTGAACGGGTTAGAAGGGAGGAGAAAGGGATTGTGGGAAATTAATACTATGCGGGCGGGGGAGAGAACCCAGGAGTCCTGGCTCCCAGACCCCCCTGCTCTAACGCACCAGCCCCCACTCCCCTCCCAGCGCTGGGGAGAGAACCCTGGCGTCCTGGGCTGCCCGGACTCACCCGCTTTCAGCACCTGGAGCCACGTCCCGTTGCCTGCCGCCTCGCCCAGGGTGGGGATCTTGACCAGGCAGCGGTAGGTCCCGGTGTCGTAGGGTCTCAGGTCCCGCAGCTCCACGTCGGCTCTCCACTCCCGCAGGAAACTCCGGTCCTGGGCCCGGCTCACCCGGCCCCTGAACTCCTGGGTCCCGTCGCTCAGCTCCAGCCGGGCGCCCGCCACCTCCTTCACCCAGGTGTAGCTGCCCAGCCGGGGCTCCCGGGTGCTGTTGTAGGAGCAGGGCAGGGTGACGGAGCCGCCCTCGGTGCCCTGCACGGAGCCGGGCTGGGAGACCCACAGGCCCTGCGCCCAGGAACCTGGCAAAGAGACGGGACAGAGGGAAATCAGCCCTGGAGTCGGGCAGGGGCCTGTCCCCTCTGGGGGGCGCCGGCTCCCACCCGGCCCCAGGGCGGGGACTGGCTGGCTGGGGGGGGCAGGGAATGGGGCACAGGGCAGGGACTGGCTGGTTCAGGGGGGCGGAGAATGGGGCAGGGACCTGTCCCCTCTGGGGGGCGCCGACTCCCACCCGGCCGCAGGGCGGGGACTGGCTCAGGGGGGTGGGGAATGGGGCAGGGGCCTGTCCCCTCTGGGGGGCGCCGGCTCCCACCCGGCTGCAGGGCGGGGACTGGCTCAGGGGGTGGGGAATGGGGCAGGGGCCTGTCCCCTCTGGGGGCGCCGGCTCCCACCCGCCCCAGGGCAGGGACTGGCTGGCTGGGGGGGCAGGGAATGGGGCACAGGGCAGGGACTGGCTGGTTCAGGGGGGTGGAGAATGGGGCAGGGACCTGTCCCCTCTGGGGGTGCCAGGTCCCATCTGCCCCAGGGCGGGAACTGGCTGGCTCGGGGGGCAGGGAATGGGGCACGGGGCCATATGTCGGCCAGACCACGTCAGCCTGATGGCCTGTCTGTGGCAGGCCCCGCAATGAACAGAACCGGGCGATTATCGAGGGCTCCAGCCCCGGCCGGCCAGTCCCAGCCTCTGGCTCCAAACCGGCCTCAAACCCGAGTCAAAACCAGCTTGTGAAATGGTGATTCTCCTGCTGAGAGAAACCGCCACGTAATTCGTACGATGCGTCGGCTGCCTTCAGTAGCTGGATCCACCCGAGCCCCCTCCTCCCCCGCCCACCATCTCTCTATCCCCATCCACCCCCATCATCAATCATCATCATCATCTATCCATCCCCATCCACCCATCCATCTATGTCTGTCTATCCCCATCCACCCCCTCTATCTATCTATCTGTCTATCCCCATCCACCCCCATCATCAATCATCATCATCATCTATCCATCCCCATCCACCCATCCATCTATGTCTGTCTATCCCCATCCACCCCCTCTATCTATCTATCCCCATCCACCCCATCTATCTATCTATCTATCCCCATCCACCCCATCTATCTATCTATCCTCATCCACCCCCACTATCTATCTATCTGTCTATCCCCATCCACCCCCTCTATCTATCTATCCCCATCCACCCCATCTATCTATCTATCTATCCCCATCCACCCCCTCTATCTATCTATCTATCCATCCCCATCCACCCCCTCTATCCATCCATCCATCCATCCATCTATCCGTCCATCCACATCCACCCCCTCTATCTATCCATCCATCCATCTATCTCTCTATCCCCATCCACCCCCATCATCGTCCATCCACATCCACCCCTTCTATCTATCTATCTATCCCCACACACACCCTCCATCCATCCATCCATCCATCAAACCACTCTATCTATCCATCCCCACACACCCCTCCATCCATCCATCCATCCACCCCCACTATCTATCTATCTATCTATCCATCCCCATCCACCCCCTTATCTATCTATCTATCTATCCCCAGCCACCCCCTCTATCTATCTATCACCTTTTCCAACACTCTACATATTTCTGGCTGATGCACAGATAGGAAACACTCGCCGGTTTCTCTCATCCCCTCACCGAACAATTCCCCATTCCCTTCTTTCATATTTTCTTCGTTTTCTACAGTTCGAGTCTCGTTTCCTTTCTGTTTGGGTCCTTGGCCTTTGTACTTTTCCACACAAAGCAAATGTCCCCAAAGCGCGTGAGACCCAGGACCTATCACGCCCAGACCCCGGTCGGTTTAGTGTCAGGGATCGGATTGTAACACGGTTACATTGCAAAGAAATCCCAGGCGTTTGCTGACGCGATAGTCACACCTGGGGCGATAACTGAGTGCCTCTGAGTCTGAAATCGGTTGGGATTCACAGCTGGGATGAATCTTAAACCTCTTGCAAGAATGTACGGGGCTGAATTCTGAGCTGCTTTCATGCGATTAACTGGGCTACGTTTGTAAAGAAAACAGTGTTTTCCTTGGATTAAATATTAAAGGAATTTCAATGATCGAATGAGGTTATCAATCTAATTCCCACAATTTCCTTGGATTAAATGATAAACTTCTGGGGCTAATTTTGAAAGGACCCATGGATTAGCTTTAAGAAACTTCTATTTTTCCTACAGTTACATTTTTAAAGGATTACCATAATCTGATGGGATTAACAGACACATTCCCTGGAATTAATTTCTAATCTTCTGGGTTTCATTCTGAAATGCATCACAACAATTTACTACAATGATTTTTAAGGACATTGAAATAGTTGCCCTGGGATTATTATTTAACTAAATTTCAACAGTTCGCAGGATTAACGATGCCATTGCAATCATTTTGTGCCTTTGACTCGGAAATAAATTGGTATCGTTCGCTTGAATTCGATTTTAAACCTGCTGCAGCCATTTCCAGGGAGTAACAGATACGTTCTCACAACATCCTCGGATTAGTGTATTGAATTGCAACTGCTGTGTTGAGATTAATGTTAAAGGATTTTGCAAATAAATAGCCGGGATTATATTTTTTAAGAAATTGCAATAATTTACTGTGATTTTTTTAAACTGCAACAATTGTTTCAGGATTTGGTTTAAAGACATTGCAATAATTCTGCTGAGAATCTCAAATCCATTGCAATACTTGGCTGGTAATTACAAAGAACTGCAGCCATTTACTAGGAACCAGACTGTGATCATTGAGTTTAATTAACTATTTAGTACCATTAACTCTGAAATAAATTGCAACAAATTGCTGACTTTACTCTTAAAGAGATTGAAATTATTCAGTGGGACGAACTCTTAAATAGTTTGCAATATTTCAGCAAGATTATTTCAAACTGGGATTATATTTTAAAGGAACCGCAAAAAATCAGTGGACTTTGCAGTAATTTTCAAGAAATAACCAAATAAATTATCTTTATTAGCAGCAATTAAATTGTAAAGAAAAAGAGTTTATTAGGGTTACTCAAATGGTGAATTAATTTGCTGGAATTATATTTTAAATTACCAGAGTTGGCTGGGATTAATATTTAAATATTGCAAGATAATTAATATTTAAATATGGAAGAATGATCCAGGATTACCTCCTAAACTTCCTCAAATTACTCTGATTAATTTGAATCAATTTCTATCCGTTTCTAGGATTAATTCTTTGAAGACATGGCAAGAATTTGCAAAGGGCAAACAAATAAATCGCCTCGCTTGGCTCGGATTCGCTCAAAGAAATTGCAATAATTTTGGGTTGATTTAAATACTTTGCCGTAACGTCCTAGTAACAAAGAAATCGGCACAATTGGATGAGGCCGGTTGTAAGAAAAGCTCATGAAGTAAATTACATGAATTTTGAAATAATTTTCCCGGTTTCATTCAAAACTTGCAACCCGTTTCGTGGGCTTAGCTGTGAAAATGTAATCGTTAACTGGGCTCAGTCGTTAAATCGTGTATCGTTATTTCCTGGCCTTAACTGTGAAAATAGAATGGCTCCGGACGGTATCAGATTAATTCAGGTGTGAGACTGACGGAGCCGCTCGCTGAGAAATGGGCCACGTTCATTATTGAATCACTTGCGTTTCGGAGGCCGAATCGTTCACTTGCCTGGATCGGCCAGGTTAGTTCAGAGCAGCCGTTCCCAACCAGGGGTCCGAGCAGGTTTCAGGGGGCCCCCCAGCCAGGCCGGCCCAGGGCAGAAAGCCAGGACTGATGCCCGGGGCCCCGAGCCGGCTGGCGCCGAAACCAAAGCCTGATCGATGTAGCTTTGCGGGTCCCCCTTGGCGTGGGGCCCTGGACAATTGCCGGGCATGTTGTGGGGGGCTCAGGCAGGAAAAGGGTGAGAACCCCTGGTTTCGAGGCGATCACCCCTTGCAGGCCCCATCCAGCGACCCCAGGGATGGGGCCCATGCACACGTGGCTGGCTCTGCCGGTGCCTGCCAGGACCGCCTCGGAGCGATGCCCCATGGCCCGGACCGCTCCGGTTCACGCTCGCCACGAGTGGTACATTCATCCCGGCTCGCGGGCAGCGCTGCACAGGGGCTGGGGATAGGCAGGGCGGGTGCAGGGCACTGGATACATAGGGATGGATGGGTCGACGTGCCCACATACCCGGCCCGTACAGCATCTCTCTGCCCACAGACCCCCCTGGCCCTCGGTGCCCACGGAGACCCGGCTGGCCAGTGCCCCATGCGCCCCGCTTGGTCTGTCTGGGCTGCGGGTTCAAATCCCCCCATCCCAGCCTCGCGCCCCCTCCCTCCCCGCTCACCTGCGATCAGGGCCAGCGTCCAGAGCAGGGGGCCTGGGGCCATGGCTGCCGGGTGTGAGGGCACAGGAGAGCGGGTGCAGGGCTGGTGCGACTCGCACCGGGGAGGGGGGTCAGGAAATGAGCCTCTGAGCACCACCCGCCTAACGCGGCCGGTTCCTGGCGTGCTTCAGGCTTCCGGCCCAAGGGCCAAGGGAGGGGGGAGGGGAGGGGCCCGGACTCCTGGGTTCCATCCCCAGCTCTGGGAGGGGAGTGGGGGCTGGTGGGTTAGAGCAGGGGGGGATGGGAGCCAGGACTGCTGGGTTCTCTCCCTGGCTCTGGGAGGGGAGTGGGGCCTAGTGGTTAGAGCAGGGGGGCTGGGAGCCAGGACTCCTGGGTTCTCTCCCCGGCTCTGGGAGGGGAGTGGGGCCTAGTGGTTAGAGCAGGGGGGGCTGGGAGCCAGGACTCCTGGGTTCTCTCCCCGGCTCTGGGAGGGGAGTGGGGGCTGGTGGTTAGAGCAGGGGGGGCTGGGAGCCAGGACTCCTGGGTTCTCTCCCCGGCTCTGGGAGGGGAGTGGGGCCTAGTGGTTAGAGCAGGGGGACTGGGAGCCAGACGTACTGGACACATTAATTTAGGTCAACAGCTTCTTACATGGGCGCGACTTTATTCAGCGCCAACGCCGGGGGCTCGCAGCCCCACCAGCCCGCGCCGCGCATCCTGCTCCCACCTCCATCGCTTCGTGAGACGATCCCGGGCTGCAAACAGCCCCAATCCCCCCCCCCCCCGGCCCAGTTCCCGCCTGTTTGACCCAGGGCAGCTGGTCCAGAAGGAACCCACCCGTTTTAAACCTCACCCCTGGCAGGAGCCCCCCCAGGGCCCGGGGAAATCGCCCCCCTGGGTCATTCCCCTCCCAGCAGAAGCTGACGCCTTGTTCCCAGGCTGGCTCTGCCCAGCTCCGGCTCCAGCTCCCAGCCGGGCTGGGGTTCGATCCCCTGCCAGCCTGAGGACCCCGGGGGGGTGTTTGGTTTCCCCGGTCGGTGCCTCCAGCCGGGGACACGTCCCCCCTTCGCCGGCCGTGCTCAGCTCATGGACCGAGCTGGGCGTCTCGTTCGGAGGCCGGTTTTCTAACCCTTTCATCGTCCTGGGGGCTCCTCCCCGATTGACCCACGTCCTCCTCGAATCGCGGGCACCGGAACGGGAGCCAGAACCCAGCCGCGGGAAAACCCCCTCCCGGCTCCTACCCGAGATCCCCCCGGCCACGGCCCAGGCCGGCGTTCGCCCGTCACCCCGTCCAACTGGAGACGGAGCTGCCCAGGGTCTGCCCGGGGGGAACTAACGGGGGACCAGGGATCTGGGGAGCCGGAGTCCTGGGTCCTTCGTTCCTTTCCTCCCTGGGGAGCCGGCCCCGCTCCGGATCAGCCGCTGGTGACGTGCGTGGTTCAGCCCCACGCGGCCGCCCGAGCGCTCAGACGACCACACGCCCAGCCCAGGGCCTGTTTCCTGAGCGGGGCTGGAGGCCGGGTTGCATAAGCGGCTCTCGAGAGGCCGGGGGGGGTGGAAAAACTGGGTCACCGGCTCTCACGGCCTGTGGGAGGAAACAGACGCCGGCCGCGTCCTCTACCGCCTGAAAAACCACCGCGGCAGCAGTTAACCCTCATGCTCCAAGGCGGAGAGTGAGCGCTGGGAACTAGGGGTCAGGAAGGGACAGTGAGTCCAGCACTGGCCACTGGGTGGGTGTCTTGGGTCCTCTTCAGAAGCTGTGGGTCAGGTCTGAGGGGCACTGGCAGAGCTGGGGGGAGCAGAGGGCTGGGCTGGCAGGGGGCTGCGGGTCGGGAGTGAGGGGCACCGGCAGAGCTGGGGGGGCAGGGCTGGGCTGGCAGGGGCTGCGGGTCGGGAGTGAGGGGCACCGGCAGAGCTGGGGGGGCAGGGCTGGGCTAGCAGGGGCTGTGGGTCGGGAGTGAGGGGCACCGGCAGAGCTGGGGGGGCAGGGCTGGGCTAGCAGTGGCTGCGAGTTGGGAGTGAGGGGCACCAGCAGAGCTGGGGGGAGCCCAGGGGGCTGCAGGTCGGGAGTGAGGGGCACCGGCAGAGCTGGGGGGGCAGGGCTGGGCTGGCAGGGGCTGCGGGTCGGGAGTGAGGGGCACCGGCAGAGCTGGGGGGGCAGGGCTGGGCTGGCAGGGGCTGCGGGTCGGGAGTGAGGGGCACCGGCAGAGCTGGGGGGGCAGGGCTGGGCTGGCAGGGGCTGCGGGTCGGGAGTGAGGGGCACCGGCAGAGCTGGGGGGGCAGGGCTGGGCTAGCAGGAGCTGCGGGTCGGGAGTGAGGGGCACCGGCAGAGCTGGGGGGGGCCCAGGGCTGGGTTGGCAGGGGCTGCGGGTCGGGAGTGAGGGGCACCGGTAGAGCTGGGGGGGGGCAGGGCTGGGCTAGCGGGGGCTGCGGGTCGGGAGTGAGGGGCACCGGCAGAACTGTGGCGTGGGGGGAGCCCAGGACTAGACTCTGCCGGTGCCCCTCACTCCCGACCCGCAGCCCCTGCTCCCCGAGCTCCGGGCTCCCCCCGCCTCACAGAACCTCCGGATCTAAACACACGACCCCTCGTGACGGAGCTCATGGGCCTGGGGGCTGCTGCCGGCCCCTCACCCCTGCCTGCGGCCCGGCCAAACCCACAGTCTTTTCTCTCGCCACGTTGGGCGGTCAGCCCAGCTCCGGGTTCACTAGCCCAGCTCCGGGTTTCTCTAGCCCAGCTCCGGGTTCACTAGCCCGGCTCCGGGTTTCTCTAGCCCGGCTCCGGGTTCACTAGCCCGGCTCCGGGTTCACTAGCCCAGCTCCGGGTTTCTCTAGCTGGTCTTCCAGGCTTTGCTTAGCCGCTCTGTGGATTTTTCTAGCCATTTTGGCGAGGGGGGGGTGGGGGGGTTACGGTGTCTCGCAGCGTCTCCGGGCCCCCCCGCGGGAGCCGGGGACGGTTACCCGGCCTGGCTCCCTCCCAGCTCCGGCCAGGCTCCACCCCAGACTCAGCATCGCAGGCCGGAGACGGGCGGGAGGGGACGGCTGGGGCGGGACACACGGAGGGGGGGCTGGGGGGGGGAGCAGGGACCCGGGAGCCCCAGAGTAGCTTGTGCCGGGGGGGGGGGGGCAGGAGGGGGGGGTGATACTGCAGGGCGAGGCCGCCCCCTGGTGGCGGACGGTGGAACTGCAGCCCCTGCTGGGAGGATGGAGAAATGCAGCGGGGCTGGTTTAGGGGGTGTGAATGTCCCCCCCTACTGGGGGGGTCCCTGCTGCCCCCTCCTGGCGGTGCTGTGGGGGGGTGCGTGGGGGGTGCACATGTGGTGTGAGGGGCAGGGGGCATGTGGAAGGGGGACGTGTGGGGGGGAGCATGGGGGGGGGGTGGCGTGTGGGGGGGGGGAGAGGGGAATATGGGGGTCTCCGTCCCCCCCAGCTGAGCCCCTAGCCCCGGAGGCTGCCCCCGATGGCGGCGTAGGTGACGAGTTCGCCCGCGGGCGCCGGGCGCCGACCCGGCTTCACCCTCAGCTCCGCGTAGCTCGGCTCTGGGGCCTGGGCGAGACGGACAGAGACGGACCCGTCACCCCACAGCCCCATCAGCCTCCCCCCACAGCCCCGTCAGCCTCCCACCGACCCCCTCAGCCCTCCCACAGCCCCGTCAGCCCCCCCTCGGCCTTGTCAGACCCCACCGACCCCCACAGACCCGTCAGCCTCCCCCCACAGCCCCGTCAGCCCCCCACCGACCCCCTCAGCCCTCCCACAGCCCCGTCAGCCCCCCCTCGGCCCCATCAGCCCTCCACAGACCTGTCAGCCCCCCACAGACCCCCCACACACAGACCCCACATACCCCTCCATGACAGAAATGTCAGCCCCCCACCGACCCCTCAGCCCCCCCACAGACCCCTCAGCCCCCCCTCGGCCCCGTCAGCCCCCCACAGACCCAACAGACCCCTCAGCTCCCCCCCTGCCCTGTCAGCCCCCCCCCCCATCGAACCCACAGCCTCTCCACAGCCTGGCAGCCCCCCCCCCGACCCCTCAGACCCCTCCCCCATGGCCCCATCAGCCCTGTCAGCCCCCCACAGCCATCCCAGCCAGGATTGTCCCCTCAGCTCTTCCCCCAGGTGATCCGCCCCCCACAGCCCCCCCCCCCCCCCCCGCCAGGATCAGCCCCACCTCCCAAGCCACCTCCCAGGCCAGCCTTGTCCCCACCCCAGGCACCTCCGGCAGGGGAGCCCCCAACTCACAGATACACCCCCCCAGGTACCGCGCTGCCTGTCCCTGCACACGCCCCTCCATCCCCTCCACACCCCTCTGTCCCCCCACACTCGCCCTCCCCCCATCCCCCATCCCTCCATCCCCTCCACACCCCTCTGTCCCCCCCCACTCGCCCTCCCCCATCCCCCATCCCTCCATCCCTCCCACACCCCTCACTCCATCCCCCCATTCCCCCCTACATCCATCCCCCACACACACCCCTCCCTTCATCCCCCCAGCGGGGTCTCACCTGCATTGGGGCTTCCGTCTGAGGTCCTACTTCTCGCTGGTCTAGGGGGATCATTCATGTAATTAATTAACCAGCAGGAGCCAGAAATCGCTAGTCAGCGGCCCAGAATCACAGCTCAGCCAATAGCCAATTAGAATAATCAGTAGCCAATTATCAAGTTCGTTGGCCTAATCAGTTCTCAGGAACAGCCAATAATCAGTTCTTGGCATCAGCATAAATCAGCCGCCAATAACCAGGGATCAGCAGCTACCCAGCGCAGCCAACACTCGCCAGTAGCCACTCAGCAGGAATCCGTAGCCAGCCCGTAATCGATACTCGCTAACGGAGCTGGCAGTCTGGGGCCATTAATTGGTAAGTGGTGATTGGCAGCCGACGGGAAGACGACAGGGACTGGTAGCCAGGAATTGATAATTAGTCGCCAATAGACAACTATGCGTAGAAGCCAATAAGCAGAAGCTGTTAGCCAATGGGCAGAAGCCAGTCGTCAATAACCTTTAGACAATAATCAGTAGCCATTAGTCAATCGCTGGTAGCCAGTAATCTAGCAAGAATCTTTAGCCAGGAACCAGGAGCTAAAACTCGATAATTGGTAGCCAGTAATCAGCAGATAATAATAAATATTCAGTACCCAGCAATCAATAATCAGTAGCCAATAATCGATAGCCAATAGCCAATTATCAATCAGTAGCTAGTAATCAATAGCCAATAATCAATATAATTAATCAGTAGCTAATAATAGTGAATAATCAATAACCAGGAACCAATTGCCAACCAGAAGCCAGTAATCAATAGCAATAGCCAATAATCAATAATAAGGAGTCAATAGCCAATCAGTAGCTAAAATGATAGCAAATAATCAATAACCAGGAGCCAATTATCAATCAGTAGCTCATAAGGTCCCCAGTTAGTGGTCAGGGTCAATGTCAGGGACCCCGGTTAGGAGTAGGGATGGGGTTTGGGGTCCATGGTTGGAGCTTGGGGTTCGGGTCAAGTCTGGGGCTGAGGGTCGGTGTCTCTGGCAGCCCCCCCCCTCAATTTCACTGTGACACCTGGTCACCTCACTATTCACCACTGTCGTGTATTTAGGACACGTTTTGTGCAAAGTGCGCCTTGCAAAGTGTCATTGTAAAAGTCTGGATCTGCTCGACAGGCCCATCTCGTCGGATTGTGTGCGCTACCGGCGGGTGCGATGTTATGGAGTTTGTCTGCGTGTGTTACTGAAACACAGTGTGAGGTTGAGAACACCCACAAGCAGCCTTTCGGGTACAATCGTGAAAAGGCCAAACAAGGCTAACGGCTCACTGAGAAAGCACTGAAACGCTGGTGAAACTGCAGCCGGGAGGCAGGTGGCAGAGACCCTGTGTGTAAGGGCAGCTGGGCATGTCCCTGCCGGTGTGAACGCTGGTGAAAGTGCAGCGGGGGGGGGGGAGCTCAGTGTGAGAGGGAGCCCAGGCTGGTGGGTCGGGGGGCTCGGTGCGGCCCCGGTTCCAGGGGGGATCCGTCCCACTCACCTTGTCTCCTCTTGTGGCAGATCAAAACCAGGGCGGCGGCTGCGCCAGTGACCCCCACGGCGGCGCCCGCGCCCAAGCCCAAGCCGAGCGCGCCCAGCGCCAGGGGGGGCGATGATGGGGGGACTGGCGGGCAGGGAGAGAAGAAAAGAGGGAATGAGACAAAGCGGCCGGAGAAGGGGTGGAAGCCGGCGCTGACTCCTTCCCTGCGCCTCTCTGCACCCCTCCTTTCGCCTCTTCATTCGTCCCTTTCTTCCTCGCTTCGTTCTTTCCTCCCGCGGCCTTCCCTGGCTCTCCCTTTCCGTCCCCTCCTTCGGCTTTTCACTCCTTCTTTCATTTGTTCGTGACCTGGCCCCTCCTTCCGGCCTGTCCTTCGCGCGCTCCCCGGCTGCATTTCTGCCTCCCCCCGCCGTCCTTCGTGGCCCACCACGCCTGCCCCGACTCCGCCATCAGCCTCGCCCCCAAAACCAGCTGCTAAGAACACCCCAGAAATAACAATAACGGCCCCACTTCCCCCTTTTCAATCCAGAACCACCACCCCAGTCTAACCACAAGTCCCCACTCCCCTCCCAGAGCCGGGGAGAGAACCCAGGAGTCCTGGCTCCCAGCCCCCCCCCCCACCCTGCTTTAATCACCAGCCCCCACTCCTCTCCCAGAGCTGGGGAGAGAACCCAGGAGTCCTGGCTCCCAGCCCCCCCTGCTCTAACGCACCAGCCCCCACTCCCCTCCCAGAGCCGGGGAGAGAACCCAGGAGTCCTGGGCTGCCCGGACTCACCCGCTTTCAGCACCTGGAGCCACGTCCCGTTCCCTGCCCCCTCGCCCAGGGTGGGGATCTTGACCAGGCAGCAGTAGGTCCCGGTGTCGTAGGGTCTCAGGTCCCGCAGCTCCACGTCGGCTCTCCGCTCCCGCAGGAAACTCCGGTCCTGGGCCCGGCTCACCCGGCCCCTGAACTCCTGGGTCCCGTCGCTCAGCTCCAGCCGGGCGCCCGCCACCTCCTTCACCCAGGTGTAGCTGCCCAGCCGGGGCTCCCGGGTGCTGTTGTAGGAGCAGGGCAGGGTGACGGAGCCGCCCTCGGTGCCCTGCACGGAGCCGGGCTGGGAGACCCACAGGTCCTGCGCCCAGGAACCTGGCGGATCAAAGGCCAAGGGTCAGCAGGACGGACGACCCCCCTCCCCTCCCCTCCCAGAGCCAGAAGAGAACCCAGGAGTCCTGGCTCCCAGCCCCCCCGCTCTAACCACCAGCCCCCGCTCCCCTCCCAGAGCCGGGGAGAGAACCCAGGAGTCTGGGCTCCCAGCCCCCTGCTCTTACCACCAGCCCCCCCTCCCCTCTCAGAGCCGGGGAGAGAACCCAGGAGTCCTGGCTCCCAACCCCCCTGCTCTAACCCACCAGCCCCCACTCCCCTCCCAGACCCGGGAGAGAACCCAGGAGTCCTGGCTCCCAGCACCCCCCGCTCTAACCCACCAGCTCCCACTCCCCTCCCAGAGCCAGGGAGAGAACCCAGGAGTCCTGGCTCCCAACCCCCCTGCTCTAACCCACCAGCCCCCACTCTCCTACCAGAGCCGGGGAGAGAACCCAGGAGTCCTGGCTCCCAGCCCCCCCTGCTCTAACCCACCAGCCCCCACTACCCTCCCAGAGCCGGGAAGAGAACCCAGGAGTCCTGGCTCCCAGCCCCCCCTGCTCTAACCCACCAGCCCCCACTCCCCTCCCAGAGCCGGGGAGAGAACCCAGGAGTCCGGGCTCCCAGCCCCCCCTGCTCTAACCACCAGCCCCCGCTCCCCTCCCAGAGCCGGGGAGGGAACGCCGAGGGGGTTGGCCAAAGGCGATTGTCCAAGCGCCCGGCCTCCCTTGCGCACTTCACTCGCATTTCTTAGGGGCGACGCTAAGTAGACACAACATTCGGCCCTCGAGCCTGGTCTCCCCCCAGCACTCAATTGCACCCCGCTGCCTCCGGCTGGTCCTTGGCCAACGCGGCTTCGAGGACGGCCTCCAGGTTGGAGCTGGACAACCCACCGCTTCCCTCGGTGGGTCTTTCCAATGGCCCATCCCCCTCACTCCGAAACATTGGAGCCTTATTTCTAATGGGAACGCGTCTGGCTTTCATTTCCCCCTTCGGGCCTTGGGCAGCCCTTCTCCGGTGGGAGAAAGAGCCGTTCGGGGCCGCGTGTCTCGCCCTGAGAGGGTCCCCTCTGGATCTTCGGCCGGGGGTGCTGAACGGATGGAGCTCCTTACGTCTCCCTCTCTCGGGCGTTTCTCCCACCCTCCAACCGCTCGTGTGGCGGCCGTCTCTAAGGTCTCCACATCTGGGTCTTGTCGGACAATCCCCAGCTGTGAGGTGCAGGGTCCGAGCGCTGCCCAATCCACCACGGCCGTCGGGAAGCTGCTCCGACGGTTAATTACCCCTCGACTGTTAGTCGGGTTCCCGGTCTGAATTTGTCTGGCTTCAGCTTGGAGCTGGTTCGGCTGCTGTCTGCCGGACGGAGGAGCCCTCGAATATCAGAAATCTTCTCCCTCCATCGTCGCCTTCCCTCGGATAAAGCCACGTTTAACGCCCGGCTTTGGTCCTTCCGTCACTCACACGTATTCTCCATATTACGCGCACAAGACGCTCCCGTGATGTTGTTGCCAATTCTGACTATTTTATCCTGGTGTTTTTCTGCAGCTCCTGGTCTCGGTGTTGTGTGGATACGTCAAAAAAACCCCAGAACGGTTTCTAGCCCTTTGGGTTGTGGAGAAAACCCAGCGAACGCGACTGCGAAAATATCTATTTTTTTCCCGATGGAAAATCTTCGACGGGAACAGAAACGCTTTGCTTGGGCCTTGTTCAGGTTTGCGGCATTCGCTGAGAACCCGCAAATCTGGGCTGAGAATTTAATGTAACGGAAAAGCCTTTTCCCACCGAAAAACGTTTTGACGGAAGGTTTTTATGGAACCTCGCGGCTTGGAAAAGGAGAGGCAAAGACAGACAACTCCCAGGTGGATTATTTTTTACAACCGGGATTTTTTTCAAAGTCCGTCTCGTGATTCACGGCAGAGCCTGACTTGTGCTTGCACATTGGAATCGGCCACTTAAAAAACCAGGGTTATTAACCAGCTCCGTTGGAAGCAGCTTCGCTTGCTCACGGCTCTTATCACGCAAACACTGAGGCATAATCTTCAATTTAACAGCACAATTTGCCCCGTCGAATTCAGTCAGCAGCATTGCTAACCCCGGCCACGATTTAACCTCCCTAAAAACTCATGAGATTTGCCTAAAATTCACAAGATTTAGGGGGGAAAAAGAGGAAATCTTTGGCTTTCTACCTTTTGCAGGTTCAGAATTCCCATTTTTGAATGTTTCTCCACAATACAAAATGCTGGGAACTTGCTGGGTTTTTATAAAAGAAAAACTGACCGTTCCCTGTAGACCTGCAGAAGCCGGAGTGTTCAGGAAAACACCGAATAGCGTCCAAACCAAATCGTGAGCTGGCAAGTTGAAACTAAAAATGGCGATTTCTTTGCCGCCCTGAAAATTGGCAGGGGAGAATTGTTCGTTTCCGGCAAGATGGTTCCATTTCTCATTCAGTGACTGTCGTCGGTCAAAACCCAAGAAAATGTGGATTAAATAAAGATGAAAGAATCCAGATTAGATTAAGATTAAGTCACGCAGGCTGGATTCTGCAAACGCGGGCTCATGGGGCTAACGTTAGACTTGGTCCGTCTTTTCCAGGCATGTTTTAGGGGAATCATTTGGGGGGTTTTGTCAATTTCTGTTGCTTTTTATCCCCACCCCGAAAACATCTGGTTTCCAAAATGAAAAACCTTGTTCAGAAAAAGGGATTTTCCAGGGACATTTTTCGGCGGACAACGTTGGGGTTTTCAAAAGTGGGGGGGGGGGAATGTTGGGTTTTTCATCAAACCCTTTTACAGAATTATTTGGGGTTTTCTCGGTTTTGGAAACAGCCAAGGAGGGAATATTTAAGCGGCTTTGGGCGATTTTCACTGCTTGGTGGGGTGGGTCGGTTCATTTTTTCCCTAGATTCCTTGAGGAAACATTCTGGGGGTTTTCCACCCAAAAGACAACGCCCCGAATGCCCCGAGGGCCTCGGCAGCGTCTCCCGGTCGGTCCCGTAACAGCTCTTACCTCGCCCGGTGTGTCTGACTTTGAAAAAGCCAAATATGATTTTGGGGGAGCAAAAAAAGGGGGAAATATCAAAAAAACAGTGAGATGAAAACCAGAAAAATGGGAGGTTTTTTGGTCTCTTTTCGCCGGGCTCCACGTGTCAGTGCAGCCGTCAGTGGCGGCCGCACCGGGACCCACTCGGGGTGTCCAGCGGGGGTAGAGCGGCTGGGAGGGGTCACGTCAGACCAGGGAGGGCGACTTCCCTGCGGACGGGGCTCTGGCGAGATCGTAGCCGGGATGATGCCGGGCCGGGGGTCCTGGCTCCAATGGGCTGATGGGGCGATGGGCCGGGCACGGCTGGACCCCCCCCGGGCAGAGGGGAGTGGGGGAGCGATAACCCAGGAGGGGATCAGGGGAATTCCCCGCACCCGGGGGGGGGCCGAAGTGGGACCCCACTCCAGGGCGGGGGAAGGGACGATTGTATCCCGGGCCCATCCCCGGCTGCAGGACCCCTGGGCGGGGGGCAGGAGGGGCAGGTCCCCCTTACCGGAGCAGCTGAGCAGGTAAAGGCAGAGCCGGTGCAGAGCCATGGCGCCGGGGGCTGCAGGGGTCCCGGAGTGAGACCCCAACCCCGCGGGGCGGCAGGATCCAGGCAGCCCCCACCGGACGTGAGTCACAGAAACCAGAGCGAGCGGGGCCCAGAGAGCGACGCCTACGCTGGGCCGGAAACCTCCCCCCCGGCCAGGCCCCTCTGCCCCCGGCCCTGCCGGGGCCCCTCACTCCTGACCCGCAGCCCCTGCCCCCCCAGCCCTGCCGGTGCCCCTCACTCCCGACCCGCAGCCCCTGCCCCCCCCAGCCCTGCCGGGGCCCCTCACTCCCGACCCGCAGCCCCTGCCCCCCCAGCCCTGCCGGGGCCCCTCACTCCCGACCCGCAGCCCCTGCCCCCCCAGCCCTGCCAGTGCCCCTCACTCCCAACCCGCAGCCCCTGCCCCTCCCATCTGTGCCGGTGCCCCTCACTCCCGACCCGCAGCCCCTGCCCCCCCAGCCCCCCTCGGCCCTGCCAGTGCCCCTCACTCCCGACCCGCAGCCCCTGCCCCCCCAGCCCCCCCCAGCCCTGCCGGGGCCCCTCACTCCCGACCCGCAGCCCCTGCCCCCCCAGTCCTGCCAGTGCCCCTCACTCCCGACCCGCAGCCCCTGCCCCCCCAGTCCCCCCCGGCCCTGCCAGTGCCCCTCACTCCCGACCCGCAGCCCCTGCCCCTCCCATCTGTGCCGGTGCCCCTCACTCCCGACCTGCAGCCCTTGCCCCCCCCCGGCCTGCCCCCCCCAGCTCTGCCGGTGCCCCTCACTCCTGACCCGCAGCCCCTGCCCCTCCCATCTCTGCCAGTGCCCCTCACTCCCGACCTGCAGCCCCTGCCCCCCCAGCTCTGCCGGTGCCCCTCACTCCCGACCCGCAGCCTCAGGGCTCTGCGTGTGAGCTGTCTCTGTGGTATCGAGCATCTGGCACCAGACCGGGCCGGGGTCAGCAGCCCGGAGCGGAGACGCTGACCACATGGGAGGTGGGGGATGCAGGGCCTCTCGCAGTCTGTGCAGGTCGGGGTTGGGGCCGCCAGCGGCTCTAGGGCTGGGGGGGCGACAGGGCTCCTGTGGGCTCCAGGCTGACGCACAAACCCGCTGGGCTCAGCACGGCCGCGAGGCGTTTCCTCTGCAACCACAATCCCTGGCTCGCAGCTGCCCGGCACCTGCAGCCTCGACCAGCGCCCAGGGGCTGCGGGTCGGGAGTGAGGGGCACAGGGGGGGCAGGGCCAGCTAGCAGGGGGCTGCGGGTCGGGAGTGAGGGGCACTGGGGGGGCTGCGGGTTAGGAGTAAGGGGCACGGGGGGGCTGGGTGGGGCAGGGCTGGGCTGGCAGGGGCTGTGGGTCAGGAGTGAGGGGCACTGTGGGGGGGGGGGCAGGGCCGGGTAGCAGGGGGCTGCGGGTCGGGAGTGAGGGGCACTGCGGGGGGGGGGCAGGGCTGGGCTAGCAGGGGCTGCGGGTCGGGAGTGAGGGGCACTGCGGGGGGGGACAGGGCTGGGCTAGCAGGGGCTGCGGGTCGGGAGTGAGGGGCACTGCGGGGGGTGCAGGGCTGGGCTAGCAGGGGCTGCGGGTCGGGAGTGAGGGGCACTGCGGGGGGGGGCAGGGCTGGGTCTCTCTGCACTAGACTCATTTCTCAGCACTTGGACTTTGTTCCGTGTGAACCGAGTTGCTCCAGGAAGCGTCAAAATAAAAAATATTTCAATGGGGCAAAAGTAAAAAACCACGTGCTTGGGTGGGGGAGGGGCGTTGGCCTAGAACCCCAGGCCCCATGTCCCACCACCGACCCACCAGGACTCCTGGGTTCTCTCCCCTGCCCTGGGAGGGGAGTGGGGTCCAGTAATTAGAGCAGGGTGGGGGGAATAGGGAGTCGGGGCCCCTTGCGCCTCAGTTTCCCCCTTTGGGAGTGGCTTCGGAGTGGCTGGCAGGAGGCCAGGGGACTTTGCCAGGAGGAAGTGGATCAATCTCAGAGCTGGGTGGGGAACCCCGGCCCCGCCCACCCGCGGGGTTATAAGGCGACCGACATCCCTTGGGCCCCTCCATCCCTGGGGCCAGCGACACCCTCCCAGACCATGGGCCCCGGCCGCGCCCTCCCCTGGGTGCTCCTCCTGGCACTGGCCGGCGCCTTCCGCCCCAACCCCGAGTCGGGGGGCCTGGCCCCCGGTGACTTCACCGACGCTGACATCACCGAGCTGGGCGCCCTGCGGGCTGTGGCCTGGTTCCTGGAGAGGAACCCGCCCGCCGGGAAGCCCCCCATGGCCCCCGGGACGCTGGAGAACATGGAGCCGCTCACGGCCAGCGGGCTCTTCAAGGCCTATTTCCAAGGTGGGGAGAGAACCCAGGCGTCCAGGCTCCCAGACCCCCTGCTCTAACCCACCAGCCCCCACTCTCTTCCCAGAGCTGGGGAGAGAACCCAGGAGTCCGGGGTCCCAGCCCCCCCCCGCTCTAACCCCCCAGCCCCCACTCCCCTCCCAGAGCCAGGAGAGAACCCAGGAGTCCTGGCTCCCAGCCCCGCCCCTGCTCTAACCCACCAGCCCCCACTCCCCTCCCAGAGCCAGGAGAGAACCCAGGAGTCCTGGCTCCCAGCCCCCCTGCTCTAACCCACCAGCCCCCACTCCCCTCCCAGAGCCAGGAGAGAACCCAGGAGTCCTGGCTCCCAGCCCAGCCCCTGCTCTAACCCCCCAGCCCCCACTCCCCTCCCAGAGCCAGGAGAGAACCCAGGAGTCCTGACTCCCAGCCCCCCTGCTCTAACCCCCCAGCCCCCACTCTCTTCCCAGAGCTGGGGAGAGAACCCAGGAGTCCGGGGTCCCAGCCCCCCCCGCTCTAACCCCCCAGCCCCCACTCCCCTCCCAGAGCCAGGAGAGAACCCAGGAGTCCTGGCTCCCAGCCCCGCCCCTGCTCTAACCCCCCAGCCCCCACTCCCCTCCCAGAGCTGCGGAGAGAACCCAGGAGTCCTGGCACCCAGCCCCCCCCCGCTCTAACCCCCCAGCCCCCACTCCCCTCCCAGAGCCAGGAGAGAACCCAGGAGTCCGGGGTCCCAGCCCGCCCCCCTGCTCTAACCCCCCAGCCCCCACTCCCCTCCCAGAGCCAGGAGAGAACCCAGGAGTCCTGGCTCCCAGCCCAGCCCCTGCTCTAACCCACCAGCCCCCACTCCCCTCCCAGAGCCAGGAGAGAACCCAGGAGTCCGGGGTCCCCCCCCACTGACTGTCTCTCGCAGCCGAGGTCTCCGCCGGGCGCCTGGCCGAGGCGATCCAGGAAATCATCGCGGGGAACAACCAGGTGGAGATTTTCCACCTGGACGACAGCAGCTACCACTTCCACTGCGAGGAGATCGCCCGAGGTGGGGCCGGGCCGGGCCGGGGGCTGGGGCTGGGGGGATCTGGGGGGCCGGGGGGGCGGGAGGATTGGGGGGTGCTGCACTTCAGGGAGCTGGGCAGGGGGGTGGGGGGGTCTGGGCTGCAGGCGGGGGGCTCGGGGGGCACCAGGCTGCAGGCAGGGGGGTTGGGGGCACCAGGCTGCAGGCGAGGGACTCGGGGGGTTCGGGGAGCTCGGGGGATTCGGGGGGCACGCGGCTGCAGGCGGGGGGGTGGGGGTTCGGGGGGTCAGGGGGCACCAGGCTACAGGCAGGGGGGTCGGGGGGTTCAGGGGGGTCGGGGAGGTCAGGGGGGGTCGGGGTCACGCGGCTGCAGGTGGGGGGTCGGGGGTTCGGGGGGTTGAGGGGGCCCGGGGGCACGTGGCTGCAGGCGAGGGCTTGGGGGGCTCGGGGGGCTCAGGGGGTCCGGGGGCACCCACCTGCAGCACCCGGCGTGGTTCACACAGGCCCCGTGCTTTGCAGGGATGACCCGGCTGCAGGCGGGGGGTCGGGGTTTCGGGTGGTCGGGGGGGTCAGGCGTTTGGGGGTTCGGGGGTTGGGGTTTCGGGGGGTCGGGGGGGTCAGGCGTTTTGGGGTTCAGGGGGTTGGGGGTTCGGGGGGGCTCGGGAAGCTCACACAGGCCCCGCGCTGGCTTTGCAGGGGCGACCCGGCTGCAGGCAGGGGGTTGGGGTTTTGGGGGGTCGGGGGGGTTGGGGTTTGGGGGTTCAGGGGGTTGGGGTTTCGGGCGGGTCGGGGGGCTCGGGAAGCTCACACAGGCCCCGCGCTGGCTTTGCAGGGGCGACCCGGCTCCGGCTGCTGCGGGACGCGGCCGTGGGGGCGCTGGGCGGCGCCGGGACCCCGGGGGGGCTGGAGTCGGCTCGGCTCAGCGCCGGGAAAGCCCTGCACGTCCTGCAGCAATTCTACAGCAACAGCAACTGGGCCGAGCTGGGCCAGGCCGAGCCCTACGGGCACCTGGGTAAGCGACGCCGCCGGGGCCACAACCCGCTCGCCCGCCCCTGGGCCAGGCCTGCCAGAGAGCAACCCCCCCGGTCGGACCCCCCCACAGCCCTAGGACGGGCCCTGAAATCCCCAGACCCCCCAAGCCCCAGACTGCCCCCCCCCAAATCCCGAGACTGGCTCCCAGAATCTCACGATTTTTTGCAAAGCTCCTCTTGGGGTTTGGGGCCCTCCCCGGGGGTGGGGGACAGGAGATCTCCCCCCACATCTGCCTGGCTCCTGCCCAGCTGTTAATCCTGCCCCCCAGCTCCCCATCGGTTCAGCCCCCCCCACCCCAGTGCCCCCGTCTGTCACGGACTCCCAGGTCGTGCCCACTCGTGGCCCCGTGCGGTCTGTGGGGGGTGCCCCTTTCAGTGCGACAGCCCTTCTCGGGGGTCCCCTCTCTCCCGGGGTCAGGCCCCTCCACCTCCTGGAGCCGCACCTCTCGGAGCCTCAGCACGTCTGTCTCTGCCGTGGGCCCCCTCAGGGAGTCCCCTCGCTCTGGGCCCCCGGGGCCTCCACCCCCGAAAGGGGACGATGCCCCCCTGTTCTCTAGCCTGGAGCGACTCTCAGCCAGCGTCACACAGGAGGGTTATTGAGAGTTGAACACAGCACAGGAAGCTCTCAGGGCCTCAGGCCTGGCCTCCCTCAGCCCAGCACATCCCAGTCTCTCTGCATCCAGGGGGGCTCTGCCTGCTCCCCCTCTCCAGCCCTGAGCCCCCCTGCTTCCAGCTGGGCATCTGAGATCCCCGGCCCCAGGCCCCGCCTCTGTCCATTGTCTTCCCTCCAGGGAAACAGGGTCACTGGGCCCCCTCTCCCCTCTTCTGTCCTCTGGCCCCTCGGGCTGGAACCGGCTGGTCCAGTCACCGGGGTCCTCTCCCCACAGCCCTTTGTCCTCCCACTCGCCAGAACCGGCTGCGATTCCTGAGCTGGGTCTCCGGGTCGGGGTCTCAGGTCACCGGTCACTGGGGTCTCCATCCTCCAGGCCATTGGCTGGGGTGCCACGTTCCCTCTCCGGTCCTGTGTACCCACAAACTCCCTCTCCCCTCCCCTCGTTAAACCAGTAACCCCCAGGGAAACTGAGTCCCACCCCCTCGGCATGCAACCAAGCAAATCCCCCACTTCGTCACCCCATCGCCCTCCGCTCACCCTCCCAGCACAGCCTCATCGGCTCAGCACCCACCAGCCATGCAGCCCCCCCAGGGCAGGGACTGGCTGGCTTGGGGGGCAGGGAATGGGGCAGGGACTGGCTGCTCAGGGGGGCAGTTACCAGAGTCTCACCCCTTCCACCCCCCGCAGTGAACGCCTCCAGCCCAGCCGTCCCGACAGCGCCCCCGGACAAGCCGACGTGCAAGGACTGTGCCAAGGAGCCGGGGTGAGACCTGGGGACCCCCCGACACTGTCTGGGGCGGAGATGGGGGACCCGTGTGTCCAACCTCAGGGGGCCCTGGGCTGGGGGCAGCGGGGTGGGGGTTAGTGGGGGGCACTGGGCTGGGGGGGCAGGGGGCAGCAGGGGGCGCTGGGCTGGGTGGACTGAGGGGGTCCATGGGGGCATGCCCCCCCCCGAGTGTAACGCTCCGCTTCTCCGGCAGGGGGCGCTGATCTGGGGGGTAGGTGGGGGTCAGTGGGGGTGGGGGACAGGAGGGGGTGCTGGGCTGGGAGCAGCGGGGGGGTCAGTGGGGGCATGCCCCCCCAAGTGTAATGCCCCGGCTCTCCGGCAGGGGGCGCTGATCTGGGGGGTAGGTGGGGGCAGCGGGGGGTCAGTGGGGGCATGCCCCCCCCGAGTGTAACACCGCGGCTCTCCGGCAGTGGGCGCTGATCTGGGGGATGGCTGGGGGCAGCGGGGGGTCAGTGGGGGCATGCCCCCCCCGAGTGTAACACCGCGGCTCTCCGGCAGGGGGCGCTATCTCTGCCAGGGGAACATGCTGGTGAGTGACATGGTGACCAGCGGGTACAAGCTGTCGGGCACCTGCCGGAGCAAACCCCAAGGTGAGCAGAGCCCCCCCCACCCCCCACCGCTCCCCTCCCCCACATCACCCCCCTCCCCACGCCAGCTGCCTCCCCCGTCCCCACCCCACCCCCATTCACCTTCCCGCCTCGGCCCCAGGGAAATGCGGCCATGGGGGGCGGAACGACGTGACCCAGAACTTCTCCCCGACCGGCGGCATCAACAAAGAGACCTCGGACCCCCAGCTCTCGCCCCACCACCACCTGCACCGCCAGGCTGCGGAGCTGGCCACCCGGGCCACGCGGGACTTCTTCGTGGGACCAGGTGAAAGCCCCTCGGCCGGCCGGTGCCCCTCACTCCCGACCCGCAGCCCCCTCGGCCGGCCAGCGCCCCTCACTCCCGACCCACAGCCCCCCTCGGCCGGCCGGTGCCCCTCACTCCCGACGCGCAGCCCCCCTCGGCCGGCCGGTGCCCCTCACTCCCGACGCGCAGCCCCCTCGGCCGGCCAGCGCCCCTCACTCCCGACCCACAGCCCCCCTCGGCTGGCCGGTGCCCCTCACTCCCGACGCGCAGCCCCCCTCGGCCGGCCGGTGCCCCTCACTCCCGACGCGCAGCCCCCTCGGCCGGCCAGCGCCCCTCACTCCCGACCCACAGCCCCCCTCGGCTGGCCGGTGCCCCTCACTCCCGACGCGCAGCCCCCCTCGGCCGGCCGGTGCCCCTCACTCCCGACCTGCAGCCCCCTCCTCCGCTGGCGCCCCTCACTCCCGACCCACAGCCCCCCTCGGCCGGCCAGCGCCCCTCACTCCCGACCCACAGCCCCCCTCAGCCGGCCAGCGCCCCTCACTCCCGACCCACAGCCCCCCGGCCCGGCCGGCAGCCCTCACTCCCGACCCACAGCCCCCTCCTCCGCTGGTGCCCCTCACTCCCAACCTGCAGCCCCCCTCAGCTGGCGCCCCTCACTCCCGACCCGCAGCCCCCCGCTCCGCCAGCGCCCCTCACTCCCGATCTGCAGCCCCCCTCAGCCAGCCAGCGCCCCTCACTCCCACCCCGCAGCCCCCGCCCCCCTGAGGCGTGTTGGGTCCCGCAGGCTCGGGGCTCCTGGCCCGGGTGGGCTCGGCCGCCTTCCGGAAGCTCTTCAACCTGGCCGGCTACTCGCTGACCTTCGCCATCGACACGACGGGCAGCATGAGCTCCGACATCGCCCAGGTCCAGCGCGTCTGCCTGGAGCTCGTCCGCCAGCACGTGGGCTCTGCCGACGCGCCCCACAACTACGTGCTGGTGCCGTTCAACGACCCTGGTACGGCCCTGATCCCCTGGTACGGCCCCGATCCCCCTGCGCCCCGATCCCCCTGTGCCCCGATCCCCTGGTACGGCCCCGATCCCCCTGCGCCCTGATCCCCCGGTACGGCCCCGATCCCCCTGCGTCCCGATCCCCCTGCGCCCCGATCCCCTGGTACGGCCCTGATCCCCCCACGCCCCGATCCCCCTGCACCCCGATCCCCCCACGCCCCACAACTACATGCTGGTGCCCTTCAGTGACCCAGGTACAGCCCCGATCCCCCCGCGCCCCGATCCCCATGTGCCCCGATCCCCCCGCCCCACAGCTATGTGCTGGTGCCCTTCAGCGACCCAGATATGGCCCCAAACGCCCGACCCCCTGAACTCTGATCCCCCCGCACCTGGATTCCCCTGCACCCCGATCCCCCGGTATGGCTCCGATCCACCGATCCCCCTGATCCACCGATCCCCCCGTGCCCCACTGCTACGTGCTGGTGCCCTTCAGTGACCCGGGTACGGCTCCGAACCCCCGGTGCCCCTGCGCCCTCCTCCCCCTGCGCCTGCCCCCCACTCACCTCCCCTCTCCCCCCAGACGTGGGGCCCATCTACACCACCCAGGACGTGGAGCAGTTCGAGGCGGCCATCGCGCGGCTGGTGGTGAATGGTGGTGGGGACTGTCCCGAGCTGGCGCTGACCGGCCTGGAGATGGCGCTGCGGGCGAGTGAGCCCCGGTGAGCCCCCCACTGCCCCCCAACCTCCCACTGGCCCCCATTGCCCCCCGAGCCCCCTGCTGCCCCCTGACCTCCCACTGCCCCCCGAGTCCCTCACTGCCCCCTGACCTCCCACTGCCCCCACTGCCTCCGACATCCCCAACCCCCCGAGCCCCCCACTAACCCTGAACCCCACCAAAGTCCACCCACACCCCCAAACCCCCCACTGCCCCAAGCCTCCCAAATCCCATCCCCAACTTCCCCCCAGCTTGGCGCCCCGGAGCCCCACACTGCCGCCTGATCCCCCCAACCTCCTCCCATCCTGCCAGCCCCCCTTCCCAGGCCAGCCCCATGCCCCCCGCCCAGGACGAGCCCCGGCCCCCACCTCACCTCTGTCCCCTGCCCCCCGCCCGCCAGCTCGAAAATCTTCCTCTTCTCCGACGCGGGGGCGAAGGACGAGGCCCGGCTGGAGCAGGTCAAGGTGCTGGTGGAATCGACCCGCAGCCAAGTCAACGCCCTGCTGACGGGGTATTGCGCCCCCCACGGCGCCCGGGGTGAGCACGGCGAGTGGGGGCAGGGCTGGGACCCCTGGGGGGCGCCGGTTCCCACCCGGCCCCAGGGCGGGACTGGCTGGCTCAGGGGGCGGGGAATGGGGCAGGGGCCTGTCCCCTCTAGGGGGCGCCGGCTCCCACCCGGCCCCAGGGCGGGGCCTGGCTGGCTGGGGGGGGGCGGGAAATGGGGCAGGGGCCTGTCCCCTCTAGGGGGCGCCGGCTCCCACCCGGCCCCAGGGCGGGGACTGGCTGGCTGGGGGGGGGCGGGGAATGGGGCAGGGGCCTGTCCCCTCTAGGGGGCGCCGGCTCCCATCCGGCTCCAGGGCTGGGACTGGCTGGCTCAGGGGGGCGGGGAATGGGGCAGGGGCCTGTCCCCTCTAGGGGGCGCCGGCTCCCACCCGGCCCCAGGGCGGGGACTGGCTGGCTGGGGGGGGGCGGGGAATGGGGCAGGGGCCTGTCCCCTCTAGGGGGCGCCGGCTCCCACCCGGCCCCAGGGCGGGGACTGGCTGGCTCAGGGGGGTGGGGAATGGGGCAGGGGGGCGCTGGCTCTGATCCGTCCCCAGGGTGGGGGACCGGCTGGCTCTGGGGGGCTGGGAACGGGGGATGTGGCCTTTCACCCCTGTTGTCCGTCCATCCGTCCCCCCAGCCGTGAACGTCTTTGAGGAGCTGGCAGCCTTCTCGGGGGGCTACTATGTGCTGACGTCAAAGGCCGAGCTCTCGGGGGTGCTGGGGGTCATGGAGCTGGCCCTCAATGCGGCCCCCATCACGGTGACCCGGGCCCGGCTCCTCGGCTCCCGCTTCCCCTTCCCCGTGGACGACGCCCTGAGCGAGCTCTCCGTGTCCGTGCGCAGCCTGGCCGGCAGCAGCTTCGCCGTCTCCCTCCTGCAGCCCTCAGGTAGGGGGCGCTCTCCCCCCCACCCCCCGCGCACTGGGCTGCCCTTCTGCGGGGTTGTTATAGGTGGCTGTTTTCCCAGCCCCCCCCCCGCGCCCCACCCCAGAGGTGGCTGCATTTCAGGACCAGTTGAGGGAGTTCCTCTATAACCAGCCCCCCTGCGCCCCACCCAAGAGGTGGCTGCATTTCCACACTGGGCGATGGGTCGCTGTATAACCAGCCCCTGCGCCCAGCCCAGAACCAGTCGCACCTCAGGCCCCAGATAAGCAGCCCCCCACCCCCCACCCCGAGAGGGCCGCGGCTCAGCGCCGGGTGAGGGAGCCGGGTCTCAGCCCCCGGTGCCGTGTCGCCCCCATGCAGGCGGGTCGCCGGCCGGTGTGGAGCCGGTGATCAACACGGCCCTGCACAAGGTGCTGAAGCTGCGGCTGGTGGAGGCCGTGGGGACCTGGACGGTGGCACTGACCCCCAGCAGCAGCTACGAGGTGGAGATTGGGGGCAAGAGCCTGTTGGATGTGACCCTGCAGATCCTGGAGCGACGCCAGGACCTGGTGCTGCCCATCCAGGGCCGGCCCGTGCGAGGTAACGCCCGTGCGAAGTAACGCCCGTGCCAGGTAATGTCTGGGCGAGGTAACGCCCGTGCCAGGTAACGCCCATGCCAGGTAATGCCCGAGTGAGGTAATGCCCAGGGGCAGTAACATCTGTGCGAGGTAACGCCCGTGCAAGGTAACACCCGTGCCAGGTAACGCCCGAGCGAGGTAATGCCCAGGGGAGGTAACGCCCGTGCAAGGTAATGCCCAGGGGAGGTAATGCCCGTGCGAGGTAATACCCGAGCAAGGTAATGCCCAGGGGCGGTAACATCTGTGCAAGGTAACGCCCGTGCCAGGTAACGCCCGGGGAGTGCCGGGGGGCTCTGTGCTGACTCCCGTCTCTCTGTGCCCCCCGCAGGGGCGAATTACACCGTCTCGGCCCGGCTGCTGGGGGAGGCACGTGGCGCCCGGCTGCTCCGGCTCCTGGCCCTGGACGGTGCCGGGGGCCCGGTGGGCACCGCGCCCCTGAACCAGAGCACGGATGCCAGCGGGAACCTCCTGGCCCTGGCGCCCATCAGCTTCCAGCTGCCGGTAAGGACCCACCGTGGGGCGCCCCGATGTCCCCCCCCCGCCAAGCCGGGGCCCCCATTCAGCTCTGTTCTCTGCCCCCCCACAGGCCACGGTGCTGGCCGTGGAGGGGCTGACGGGCGCCGGGCTCCCCTTCGCCCGCCTCCGCCCCGACCCCCTGGCCACCGAGTCGGTGCAGGTCCGGGCCCTGGAAGGGCAGAACGGTGAGTGTCGTGGGGGGGGGAACTAATCCCGCCCCTCCCCCACCCGCCATCGCCCCTCCCCACCCCACGCCCCTCCCCCACCCGCCATCCTGTCCCCCCGCTGCTCACCCCACTGCCAACTGCCCCCCTGCGCCCCCACAGCCCCTCCCCTGCTCTAACCCACTAGAGCCCCCCCTCCCCTCCCCTCTCCCAGCCAGGAAGAGAACCCAGGAGTCCTGGCTCCCAGCTCCCTGACCCCGGCCTGGTTCTATCCCACCAGACCCATTGCCCCTCCCCCCACCAGCTGCCTCATCCAGCCCCCCTCCCCAAAGACCTGCCCCCACCCCCTCCCCCACCTCTCTCCTCCATAGCCCCTCCCCATCCACTCCCCCGCCCCTCCCCAATGCTCCTCCCCACCTCTCTGCCATGGCCCCTCCCCCTCTCCAATGCTCTGCCCCATTTCTCCCCCCCCCCGCTCACCCGCTCCGTGGCCCCCCCAGGCACGCTGCTGCCAGGCGCGGTGACGCGGCTGGCGGTGCTGGTTGTGAACGACGGGGCCGAGGCCACGTTCACCTTCTCGGTGACCGACGAACTGGGACTGCTGCAAGGCTACGACCCCCCCGGGGGGCGCCTAGGACCCGGTGCCAGCGTCGTCCTCAGCGGGACCTTCGCCGCCCCTGCCAGCCACGCCGGCTTCTCCTCCAGGTGAGGCCCCCAAGCCCCCTGCGGGATCCCCCAAGCCCCTCGCGGGGCCGGGACGGGACCCGGGGGAATCTCGCCCATTTCAAGGGGCCGAAATGCAACATTTTGACACGTTTTGGGGGCATTTGGGGGAATTTGCAGAAGGTAAAAGGGAAACGGAATTCGACTTGTCCAGTGCGGCGGGGGCGGGGGGGTGTTCATGAGGAATCTGAGCTGAAATTGGCCCCAAAAGAGAAAAAAAATTAAACAATTTTCACTGACGTTGGGGGGCAGGGAACCAAAATCCGAAGGGACGTTTGGCGTTTTGGCCAAAAGGTTTGAAAAACATCAAGGCAGATGTTTTGGCCGGGGCTCAGAAATGTTCAGCTCAAATCTCGGCTGCTGTTTGAAATCGCAACGAACCGTGTGGCCGGAATCCCAAATGCGGCAACGAAAACTTTCAGCACCGTTTGGAAAATGTGGAACATTTCGGCGACGGCGTTTCAGGGCTGCAAAGGACGCCGGCCCATTCCGTCGCGTGTCGTGGACGAATGGGAGGGACGCTGCGGGAAAGTTGCACTGATTTTTCGGGGGGGGGGATGTCAAAATTTCCACTACAATTTTTGAGGCAACTTTTTACAATTTCAACATTAATGTTCAAATGTTAAAATTTTTAAAAGTTCAAATGTTCCGCCAAAGTCAAAATTCCAGCTAAAAGTTTTGGTGAATTAAATAAAATTTAGCTCAAAACTTTGGAGAATTTTTATAAACCAGCTACATTTCGGGGAGGGGGGAATTTCCACTTAACATTTTTCAAACCAAATGCATCACATTTTTGGCAGAATTTGAACCGTTGAAAATGTTCCTGAAATGCCAAACATTTCACGCTGGAACTTTTTGCAAAATTAAAACAAATTTCAAAAAGTAAAGAAAACAACTACAATTTTGAATGCCGGCCCAGACGTTTCAACAACAATTCTTTGATTGAATTCCAAAAAATATCAACTAAAATTTTCCATGAAATTTCAGCTGAAACATTCAGCGACCGGTCGGCTGAAATTGTTGATGAAATTCAGCTAGTTCCACGACAGCTTTGGATGAAACCCCAAACATTTCGATTGCCAAAAACACCACCTGCAAATGTTCGACGCCATTTGCTCAAAAATGTTCGATGAAATTTAAACTTTCAGCCGCCATTTTTGACGACGTTCAGTTTTCAGCAACATCGTCAGCTTTGCAACCAAAACACTGGGACTGAAATTCGCAACGGAATTTCAAAATTCCATAAAATGCCCCCAAAAAACCCAGATCCACAAACGGGGAATGTCCAAAACGTTCATCCCAACTTCAACGCAGCTCTAATTACGAGGATCCATAATTATTAATCACCATTATTAATGGGAGTTTTATGCAGCTGCAATGTTTCACGTAACACCCAGCTTGGGCGCAATCTTCTAACCCAAACACCCCCCCCCCGCCTCTCCCCAGCATCGCGACGTTTATGGCACAAAGTTCGTCAGCTCATAATTACGTGAAAATCCCCATCATGGTGGTGCCAGAAGACGCTGTGGTGAGTTGGCTTCAGAGCCAGCCCGCGCTCTCCCTTCCGACGGCGTTGCGTTGGGTCGCTGGCGTCCTCCGCTCATCGCTTGCCAATAATCGATGATCTCGAAATGATCGCTCCCTGGCTAGCATTGACAACTCCTGGCCAATCATGTGTCACTGCCAATGACAATTGATGATCATTAACGATGGCTAATGGACGGCCGGTTATCGGGCATTAATCAACGATCGTGAACTATTGGCTGATTGGTGGTGGCCAAGAGTCACGTATCGATCACTGGCCATTGGCTCCTGCTCACCGATGGCCAGTTATGAGCGACCAATTTCCGAGTATTGATGACGAGTCACCGCAGTTAATGCCGGATTCTCCTCTCGCCGGAGGACGGTCGATTGTTGACGTCGGCACTGCTGACTTTCCCGGCTGGCTGCTCTGACTCCCGCATCGTATTTCGCGGCTGGCTGATTATTGAGTATTGGCAACTGATTCGCAGTCCCCAATCTTCGCCTATTGATTATTGATCCCCAGTTACTGGTGGCTGATTCGCAGTCCCCAATTTCTCCGCAGCGATTCCCTGCTCTTTGGGTGCTGAGGGCGGATTTTTTGTCCCCCTCCCAACAGGTGACGGATGAGAACCCGCCGGCCCACAGGCTGCTGGAGCTCTCCATGCCCTGCGCGGGCAGCATCCAGCACGACCCCGACTGCGCCCGGCACGTCTGGACCATGAGATTTCACGCGGTCGATGCGGAGAGTCCGGTGACGGTCCGGGTGGGCGCCAACCCCTCTGGGCTGAGCTGCCATCCGCGGGGACCCAGCGCGGACGAGGGCCTCGTGTGTAACTATCGGTGGGTAATAGTCCCGGTACCCCTCACTCCCGACCCGCAGCCCCCTCGGCTCCCCCCCACCTCTGCCGGTGCCCCTCACTCCCAACCCGCAGCCCCTGCTAGCCCAGCCCTGCCTCCCACCAGCTCCGCCGGTGCCCCTCACTCCCGACCCGCAGCCCCTGCCAGCCCAGCCCTGCCCCCCCCAGCTCTGCCGGTGCCCCTCACTCCCGACCCGTAGCCCCTGCCAGCCCAGCCCTGCCCCCCCCCCAGCTCTGCCGGTGCCCCTCACTCCCGACCCGCAGCCCCCTGCTAGCCCAGCCCTGCCCCCCCCAGCTCTGCCGGTGCCCCTCACTCCCGACCCGTAGCCCCTGCCAGCCCAGCCCTGCCCCCCCCAGCTCTGCCGGTGCCCCTCACTCCCGACCCGTAGCCCCTGCCAGCCCAGCCCTGCCCCCCCCAGCTCTGCCGGTGCCCCTCACTCCCGACCCGCAGCCCCCTGCTAGCCCAGCCCTGCCCCCCCCAGCTCTGCCGGTGCCCCTCACTCCCGACCCGCAGCCCCCTGCTAGCCCAGCCCTGGGCTCCCCCCCCAGCTCTGCCGGTGCCCCTCACTCCCGACCCGCAACCCCCTGCTAGCCCAGCCCTGCCCCCCCCAGCTCTGCCGGTGCCCCTCACTCCCGACCCGCAGCCCCTGCCACCCCCCAGCTCTGCCGGTGCCCCTCACTCCCGACCCGCAGCCCCCTGCCAGCCCAGCCCTGCCCCCCCCAGCTCTGCCAGTGCCCCTCACTCCCGACCCGTAGCCCCTGCCAGCCCAGCCCTGCCCCCCCCCAGCTCTGCCGGTGCCCCTCACTCCCGACCCGCAGCCCCTGCTTATCCGTCCTGTCTCTGTTGCCCGACGCAGATGGACGTGCTGCTTCCCGTACGCGGAGGTGCTGGTCAGCGATGCGAACGGAAACACAGACGCCTTCACTGTGGACTATCGGACACCCGGCCCCACCGCAGCATGGTAACCCTCCCTCCCCCCACAGGCCTAGCCATGAGCGGGGGTGGGGCCCGGACGCCTGGGTTCTCTCCCTGGCTCTGGGAGGGGAGTGGGGGCTGGTGGGTTAGAGCAGGGGGGGTTGGGAGCCAGGACTCCTGGGTTCTCCCCGGCTCTGGGAGGGGAGTGGGGGCTGGTGAGTTAGAGCAGGGGGGGCTGGGAGCCAGGACTCCTGGGTTCTCTCCCTGGCTCTGGGAGGGGAGTGGGGGCTGGTGGGTCAGAGCAGGGGGGGCTCGGAGCCCGGACTCCTGGGTTCTCATCCTTAATGTGACTTTCTTTCTCCCCACAGGTGAGTGGGGGTCCTGTGCTCACCCCATGGCTCAGCAGGGGAGGGGAACCCCCAGTTCCCGCCGAGTGACCAAAATGGTCCCCTGTAAACGGCACCGACGCAGCAAAAGGTCTTCGGGGGCTTTAAGCTTTCAATAAACGCAGGCACCCAGCAGGTCGAGGCGTCTCTGTGATCATTTCATCGCCACGGAGCCGGGCTCGGTGGCGACCCTTGGCCCGGCGCTGGGACACGGCCCCTCTGCGGCAGGCAGGTTATAGGGGGATCTCTCACTAAGCACTGAGACACAGCCCCACTCTGGAGGGGAACAGAGGCTGGTTACCCGGGGACCCCTTGCCCGGCCCTCAGATGCAGCTGGCTCTGGGGTGGGGGACCACCAAATAGAACAAAACGTCTGGAACAAGACTGGGGTCTCTGGGCTGGCACCGACTGCTGGGGAGAGCGCCCCCTGCTGCCCCCCTGCAGCCCTGGCCCCCCAGCATGGTGACACCCCCTCCCCCCCGGAGTCAACGGCTCCTTGAGGCGGCAGAAGGGGAAGTGGCCAGTGTCTATAAAGGCCGGGCCCCAGCTGCGGAAGGGGGAAGTGGCCTTGAGGCATCGGCCCGGACTCCGGGGTCCAGCGTGGGAGGCCGAGACCGGAGCAGACATGAGCTCCCAGAAGAATCCACAAGGTACCGTCCCAGTCTCCTGCTCCGAAGCTCCCCGGATGCCTGGGTCCCCTTCCCCATCCTGGTCTCCCCCACATCCCGGCCCGGATGCCTGGGTCCCATTTCCCATCCTGACCTCCCTCCCCCCACCTCCTCGGAGTCCTGGGTCCCCTTCTCCTGCTCCCCGGATGCCTGGGTCCCATTCCCCATCCTGGTTTCCCCCACATTCCACCCCGGATGCCTGGGTCTCATTTCCAGTCCTCATCTCCCTCCCCCCACCTCCTTGGACTCCTGGGTCCCGTTCCCTGTACCGGTCTCCAAGTCCACCCCACATGCCTGGGTCCTGTTCACTATCCTCCCCGCTCTCTACAGGCTGAGCGCACTGCAGGGTCCCCTGGGAGTGAGCGCCCTCCCGGACGCCTGGGTCCCATTCCCTCGCTGCACAGGGGCTGGGAGCGCTGCGGGGTCCCCTACCCCCCCTGGACGCGTGGGCGGGTGGGGGGAGGGGTGTTTCTCTCCTCTCACATCCCCCGGGCTCCCGATCCTTCTGTCAGTTCCTCCTGCCGGGCGGGGAAAGGCAGCAAAAGCGAAACTACCTCAGGCTAACCCCAGAAAGGGGAAACCAGCCGGGCCCGAGAAAGAGGAAACCCAGAGCCTGAAAGGGGGGCTGGGCTAGCAGGGGCTGCGGGTCGGGAGTGAGGGGCACCGGCAGAGCTGGGGGGACCCTGGGGGTCTGCGGGTCGGGAGTGAGGGGCACCGGCAGAGCTGGGGGGACCCTGGGGGTCTGCGGGTCGGGAGTGAGGGGCACCGTCAGAGCTGCAGGGGGGGCAGGGCTGGGCTGGCAGGGGCTGCGGGTCAGGAGTGAGGGGCACCGGCAGAGCTGGGGGGACCCTGGGGGTCTGCGGGTCGGGAGTGAGGGGCACCGGCAGAGCTGGGGGGACCCTGGGGGTCTGCGGGTCGGGAGTGAGGGGCACCGTCAGAGCTGCAGGGGGGGCAGGGCTGGGCTGGCAGGGGCTGCGGGTCAGGAGTGAGGGGCACCGGCAGAGCTGCAGGGGGGGCAGGGCTGGGCTGGCAGGGGGCTGCGGGTCGGGAGTGAGGGGCACCGGCAGAGCTGGGGGGGCAGGGCTGGGCTAGCAGGGGCTGCGGGTCGGGAGTGAGGGGCACCGGCAGAGCTGGGGGTACCCCGGGGGCTGCGGGTCAGGAGTGAGGGGCACCGGCAGAGCTGGGGGGACCCCGGGGGCTGCGGGTCGGGAGTGAGGGGCACCGGCAGAGCTGCGGGGGGGGCAGGGCTGGGCTGGCAGGGGGCTGCGGGTCGGGAGTGAGGGGCACCGGCAGAGCTGAGGGGGCAGGGCTGGGCTAGCAGGGGGCTGCGGGTCGGGAGTGAGGGGCACCGGCAGAGCTGGGGGGGGGGCAGGGCTGGGCTGGCAGGGGGCTGCAGGTCGGGAGTGAGGGGCACCATTAACCCTTTGTTCCCCCCGCCAGGGGGCAAGGCCTTCGGGGCGCTGAAGGCCCAGCAGGAGGAGGTTCTGGACTCTCTCAATAAGGTAGACGCCCCCCCCCGGGAGTCTGTGGGGGCCCCAGGGATGGGGGAGGGGAATGGGCCCCACAGCCTCCCCCCCCCCCCCCCGGCCCAGGTGTGTCAGACCCTGGATCACCCCCAGCTTGCTGTGCCCGGGGCGGAGCTCCCCGTTGTCATGGTGTCACAGCCAGCTCGTGATGTCGGGGGGGGGGGATGTTACGAGGCTCAGGTGTCACTCACCGCGGGCTGTGATGTCACTGCGACGTGTGATGTCATGTCCTGAGCCAGGCAGCATCACCCCGGTGCGTGATGATGTCACGCTCGGCACCCTGTGATGTCATACACAGGGGGCTGTGATGTCATACGGCTGTGAGGTCACCCACCCGGGATTCTTGTGACCTCACATGCCAGTCATTACGAGGTGACAGGGGTGTGATGTCATAAGCCGGGGTGATGTCAGCAGGCTCTGATGTCACACACGGATTCCTGTTATGTCATACTCAGACTGCTGTGATGTCAGGGTTGTGAGGTCACCTGCAGATAATGGTGATGTCATGAGCAGGGCACTGATATCACCCACTGAGGTCCTGTGACCCCACCACCCCACTGCCCACCACCATGGGGCTGCCCCCCCAGCTCCGCCCCCAACCGAGCCCCCGCTCTCTGCCCCCAGCTCCACCCCCAACACGGCCCCCTCTCACTACCCAGCTCCGCCCCCAACCCAGCCCCGTCTCTCTGACCCCAGGAATTCCTGGATGACCCCAAATACAGCACAGACGAAGACCTGCCGGAGAAGCTGGAGGCCTTCAAGAGTGAGTGACGCCCGAGGGGCAGACGGGGGCTCATTTGGGGTGGGGCCAAGTCGCCTGAGGGCTGAGGGGGAGACCAGGGGTCCCAGGCCCCCTGGGGGTGGGGGGCAGCAGGTGCCAGGGGGCTGGTGATGGGGCAACGCCCCTGAGAGTGTGGGGGGAGCGGGGGCCCCGAGTGCCTCTGTCTAATCCTCTTGTCCGTCCGTCCCTCCTGCAGAGAAATACATGGAGTTCGACCTCAACGGGGAGGGGGACATCGGTGAGTTCCCGTGTGCGAGCGTGTGTGTGTGTGTGCATGTGCGTGTGTGAGCATGTTTGTGTGTGTGCGAGCGTGTGCGACCGTGCGTGTGTACGAGCATGTGTGCGAGCATGTGTGTGCGAGCATGAGCACGTGCGGATGTGTGTGTGCGAGTGTGTGTGCGAGCATGTTTGTGCGAACGTGTGGGAGCGTGTGCGAGTGTGTATGTGCACGTGCAAGAATGGGTGTGTGTGCGAACGAGCATGTGTGTGTGCGACTGTGTGTGTGCGCGAGTGTGTATGCGTGCGAGTGAGCATGTGTGCATGTGCGAGCGTGGGCGTGTCCCCGCTGGCCCCCTGATCTCTGCTCCCCCCCAGACATCATGGCTCTGAAGCGGATGCTGGAGAAGCTGGGGGCGGCCAAGACCCACCTGGAGCTGAAGAAAATGATCACGGAGGTGACGGGCGGCCAGGGAGAGACCATCAGCTACCGGGATTTCGTCCGCATGATGCTGGGCAAGCGCTCGGCCATCTTCAAACTGTGAGCACCCCTCACTCCCGACCCGCAGCCCCGGGACCCCCGCCCAGCCGGCGCCCCTCACTCCCGACCCGCAGCCCCAGGACCCCCGCCCAGCCGGCGCCCCTCACTCCCGACCCGCAGCCCCCGTCCCCCCTGTTCCCCCAGCCCGGCCGGCGCCCCTCACTCCCGACCCGCAGCCCCAGGACCCCCGGCCAGCCGGCGCCCCTCACTCCCAACCCGCAGCCCCCATCCCCCCTGTTCCCCCAGCCCGGCCGGCGCCCCTCACTCCCGACCCGCAGCCCCCGGAACCCCCACCCAGCCGGCACCCCTCACTCCCGACCCGCAGCCCCCGTCCCCCCTGTTCCCCCAGCCCGGCCGGCACCCCTCACTCCCGACCCACAGCCCCCGTCCCCCCTGTTCCCCCAGCCCGGCCGGCGCCCCTCACTCCCGACCCGCAGCCCCCGTCCCCCCTGTTCCCCCCGCCCAGCCGGCGCCCCTCACTCCCGACCCGCAGCCCCCGGGACCCCCGCCCAGCTGGCGCCCCTCACTCCCAACCCGCCGCCCCCGTCCCCCCTGTTCCCCCAGCCCGGCCGGCGCCCCTCACTCCCGACCCGCAGCCCCTGGGTCCCCCTGTATCCCCCGCCTGAGTGGCGCCCCTCACTCCCGACCCACAGCCCCTTGGTCCCCCTGTCGTTCACCCCGTCTCCGTTCCCCCCGCAGGATCCTGATGTATGAAGACAAAGCCAAGGAGAAGGAGGAGAAGCCGGCCGGCCCCCCCGCCAAGAGGGCCATCACTGACCTCCCCTAGCTGCCCCCGGCGCCCCCCCTCCGGGGGGCTGTTGGGGGTCCCGAGCAGGGAGCTTCTGCACCCCTGCTCTGGGGTTCCCCTGGTTCATGTCGCTGCTGGAAACCAAGCCACTAACAACGTCCGTGGGGGGACAGGGGGGCAGCACCCAGGCTGGGGGGCAGGGGGCGGCACCCAGGCTGGGGTGGCAGGGTTGGGGGTGCTGGGGGGCAGCCCCCAGGCTGGGGGGTGCAGTTTTGCCGGACCCACTAGGGGGCAGCACATCGGGGGAGGCTGGGGGGCAGGTCCTGGGGGAGGCTGGTTTTGCAGGGGGGCCCTGGGGGCCAGAGCTGAGCCACCCCTCAGTTCACCTCGACATGTCCCCTGGGCTGAGGATCGTGACCTCTTCCCCCCCCCCCCCCGCGCCCTCTTTGGCCCTAGCTCCTAACTCCCGCCAACCCTGCAAAGGATTCTGGGATTGTCAGACCTTATCACACCTCCCCTATGACTCCCGCCAACCCTGCAAAGGATTCTGGGATTGATAGACCTTGTCACACACGGACCCCCCCCCACATGACATATGCTAAGCCTGCAAAGGATTCTGGGATTGCCCCTCCCCCCATGCCAGACTCACGCCAACCCCACAAAGGTTTCTGGGCCAGCCAAGGCGGGGGAGGTTAAAGGTCGAGAGCCCCTTGGCACTCATGGGGTCGGTGTGAGGGGTGAAAGGTCGGGGGTCACAGGGGGTGACCCATACGTGCGGCACTGTCAATAAAGGCCTCTTAATGACCCTGCTGTTGCCTGGTGGTTTCTATGGGGGGGTCACTGATCATGGGGGGAGCATGATGTCATCCCCAGCCAATCAGGAGCCTCCAGGCAGGCGCGATGGGGATAGAAGTCTCTGATTGGCCAGGAAGTGGGTGAGTTGGGCTTTTCCGCCCGGGTGGAATGATCCATTAGCAGCGGAGGTGGGAATGTCCCATTATAGAGGGGAAGTGGGGGTGCCTTCCAGTGGAATGGCCCATTATAGCCGGGGGGGGGGGCGGGTTGGGATGGAATGTACCATTATAGAAGGGTGGGAGGTATCTCCTGATGGAAAGGTCCATTATAGCAACATAGAATGGGAAGGGCCCTTGAGAGGTGTCTGGTCCGGTCCCCTGCACTCAGGGCAGGACTCAGTATTATCTAGACCAGGGGAGGGCGAACCGGCACCACATCCCTGCGGCCCTGGGGGGAGGGGACAGAGGGCTCTGTGCGCCGCCCTCACCTGCAGGCACCGCCCCCGCAGCTCCCATTGGCCGAGAATGGGGACCTGCGGCCAATGGGAGCTTCGGGGGTGGTACCCGCAGGCGAGGGCCTCACCCCACCCCCAGGGGCCACTGCCGGACATGCTGGCCACCTCCGGGAGCGGCGCGGGGCCAGGGCAGGCAGGGAGCCTGCCTTAGCCCCCCTGCACGCCCTGCCACCCCGGAGCCGCTCCAGGTAAGCAGTGCCGGGCCGGAGCCTGCACCCCGAACCCCTCCTGCACCAAACCCCCTGCCGCAGGCCCTCCTGCACCCCGCTCCCCTGCCCTGAGCCCCCTCCTGCACCCCACCCACACCCCAACCCCCTGCCCCTGCCCTACATTCATGGCCCTGCATACGATTTCCCCACCCAGATGTGGCCCTTGGGCCAAAAAGTTTGCCCACCCCGATCTAGACCATCCCTGACAGGTGTTTGTCCAACCTGCTCTTAAAAATCCCCAATGACGGAGATTCCACAACCTCCCTAGGCAATTTATTCCAGTGTTTAACCGCCCTGACAGTTAGGAAGTTTTTCCTAATGTCCAAACTAAACCTCCCTTGCTGCAATTTAAGCCCATTGCTTCTTGTCCTGTCCTCAGAGGTTAATGAGAACAATTTACCTCCCTTCTCCTTGTAACAACCTTTTATGTACTTGAAAACTGTTCTCATGTCCCCTCTCAGTCTTCTCTTCTCCAGACTAAACAAACCCAGTTATTTCAATCTTCCCTCACAGCTCATGTTTTCTAGACCTTTCATCATTTTTGTTGCTCTTCCCTGGACTTTCTCCAATTTGTCCACATCTTTCTTGAAACGTGGCGCCCAGAACTGGACACAACACTCCAGCTGAGGCCTAATCAGTGTGGAGTAGAGCGGGAGAATGACTTCTCGTGTCTTGCTTATAACACTCCTGCTAATACAGCCCAGAATGATGTTCGCTTTTTTTACAACAGTGTTACACTGTTGACTCATATTTAGCTCTTGGCCAACTCTGACCCCCAGATCCCTTTCCACAGTACTCCTTTCTAGGCAGCTATTGCCCATTTGTTCTTATTGAATTTCATCCTATTTATTTCAGACCATTTCTCCAGTTTTGTCCAGATCATTTTGAATTTTAATCCTATCCTCCAAAGCACTCGCAACCCCTCCCAGCTCGGTATCGTCCACACACTTTATCAGTGGACTCTCTGCCATTATCTAAGTCACTGATGAAGATATTGAACAGAACCGGACCCAGAACCGATCCCTGCGGGACCCCACTCGTTATGTCCTTCCAGCCTCACTGTGACCCACTGAGAACTACTCTCTGGGAACGGTTTTCCAACCAGTTCCAAACCCACCTTATAATAGCTCCATCGAGGTTGTGTTTCCCTAGTTTGTTTAGGAGAAGGTCACTCGAGACCGTATCAAAAGCCTCACTAAAGTCCAGCTATACCACGTCTCCCGCTTCCCCCTACGCACGAGGCTTGTGACCCTGTCACAGAAAGCTCTCAGGCTGGTCTGACACGCTTTGTTCTTGACAAACCCACGCTGACCGTTACTTATCACTTCATTATCTTCTAGATGTATGCAAATTGATTGCTTAATTATTTGCTTCATTATCTTTCCGGGTACAGAAGTTAAGCTGACTGGTCTGTAATTCCCCGGTTTGTCTTTATTTCCCTTTTTATAGCTGGGCACTAGATGTGCCCTTTTCCAGTCTTCTGGAATCTCTCCCACCTTCCAGGACTTTTCAAAGATAATCGCTAATAGCTCCGATATATCCTCAGTAACTCATTGAGTATTCTAGGATGCATTTCATCAGGCCCTGGTGATTTGAAGACATCTAACTTGTCTAAGTAATTTTTGACTTGTTCTTTCCCTATTTTAGCCTCTGATCCTACCTCATTTTCACTGGCATTCACTATGTTAGACGTCCAATCATCACCAGCCTTCTTGGTGAAAACCGAAACAAAGAAGACATTAAGCACCTCTGCCATTTCCACATTTTCTGTTATTGTCTTTCCCCCGTCACCGAGTAACGGGCCTACTCTGTCCTTGGTCTTCCTCTTGCTTCTAATGTATTTGTAGAATGTTTTCTTGTTACCCTTCATGTCTCTAGCTAGTTTGATCTCCTTTTGTGCCTTGGCCTTTCTAATTTTGTCCCTACAGACTTGTGTTATTTGTTTATATTCCTCCTTTGCAATCTGACCTATTTTGCACTTTCTGAAGGACTCTTTTTTGAGTTTTAGATCACTGAAGATCTCCTGGTTACGCCAGGCTGGTCTCTTGCCATACTTCCGTCTTTCCTACGCGGTGGGGTAGTTTGCTCTTGTGCCCTCAGTAATGTCTCTTTGAAAAACTGCCGACTGTCTTCAGTTGTTTTCCCCTTAGACTTGCTTCCCGTGGGATCTGACCTGCCAACTCCCTGAGTTTGCTAACGCCTGCCGCCTTGAAACCCATGGTCTGTATTGTGCTGTTCTCCCGCCTACGAATCACCAACTCGACCATTCCAGGATCACGTCCACGTTCCAATTCTCAATTATAACAGGGTATAGAACATTCCATGATAGGATGGGGGTGTCGTGAATTATAGGGGGCATTGGAATGTTCCATTATAGCGGGGATGGGGGTGTTAGAATGGCCCATTATAGGTGGAACATTCCATTTTGGAGGGTAGAGGGGTGTCTCCTTGTGGAAGGGCCTATTATCTCCGGGGAGGTGGGCTAGTTCCTGATGGCATGACCCAGATGAGGGAGAGTGGCACAGTCCATTTAATGGGGAGGCGGAATGGTGGAATGGCCCATTACAGCAATCCCGGGAGGGTGCCACTGCGAGGAACTGTCTATTATAGCAGGTGGACTTGAAACATCCCATTATTATATGGAGGGGGAGTCTCCCAGTGGAATGGTCCATTATATTTGTAAGTAAATGTGGTTGGAACTTCTCATTGTAATGGGGAGGTGCCTCTCCAGGTGGAATGGTCCATTATAGCAGGTGGGATTGGAACATCCCATTATAATAACGAAGGGGAGTGTCATGGTGAAATAGTCCTTTATCATTATTGGAGGGGGGGTTGGAATATCCCATTGTACTATGTGGGTGCGGGGGGGGGGGGTCTCCCAGTGGGACATTTCATGATGGCAGGGCAGGTGTCTATGGCCTGGTCAGGATTAGTCTACATAAACCCCCCCTCAGCCTTCCCCTCCCTGGATTCTCCACCCGCCACCCCGTTCAATGGAGTATGCCCTAATAAACCTCCTCCTTTTCCAGGAGACCCTCCTCTTGGGAATAAATTATGCAAATGATACTGCCCCTCTCCGAAAGGTGCATATTTGCATAAATTATGCAAACAAAGATTCTCTTATTTACATAATTTGCCTTAGGACACCGCCCCCATTGTTACATAAATTATGCAGATAGAAAAAACTGTTAATGGCCCCCTTTGATTTTTCAAAACCCATGTTAATTACAGGCCCTCCCACACGGACACTGCATTCCAGCTGGTCCCCGCCTCCTTCCCAATAAATTGTTCAAATCAACTGATTTTATTATGCCAGAAGCCACGCCCCTTATGCAGATGAGGACATTAAATTACCTCAATGGCATTACATCACAATCCAGGATTTATGCAAATTAGAAGGATCTCCAGGTATTAGCCCAGAAGCCTCTTATATTTTGCATACATTATGCTAATGAGCAAAGAGCTCCCTATGCCCCTAGTTCATTACATCTCTTGTTTATGCAAATGAACAGACCCTCCAAATAATCCAGTTTTAGTGTGGGTGGGTTGCACGTTAGGTACATGAACATAACCACTAAATAACCCTGGTTAATTATAATTACACCACTAGCCTAGGCTGCCTTGTAGAAGTTATGCAAATGAACAGAAGCCCTTAAGCACACCTCGTTTTATTTTATCAATAGCCACTCTCCTAGTGCATAAATTATGCAAATATAAAAGAGCTTAATTTGATACCAGGAACCTCCTTCCCTTCGCAGGCATTATGCAAATGAGAGACAAACTCAGAAGACTTCTGCTGGACCACAAACCTCTCCTCTTTTGCATAAATTATGAAAAGAGAAAGCGTCCGAAACGTCAGCCGCAATCCAAAAGCTCCGCCCTTTTGCATAAATTATGCAAATCACAAACAACCCCCTAAAGGCCACTATTCCATCCTGCAAGAATCCCCACCGCTTCTGCATAAATTAGGCAAATTTTTCAGCCCCGTGCCAATGCTGTGGCCCTGGGAAGCCCCGCCCCCTTCCGATTGACCTTTCTCCGCCCCTCCCAGACCCTAGCCCCGCCCTTACGCAGCGTGGGGGCGTGGCCTCTCCTGCGCCGCCGGGGCCTGGGACCCGGATGGCCGTTTAGTCGGTGCCGAGACGCCGAGGCTCCCACATCGGGCCCTGGAAAAAAAAATAAAACAAGGGGGGGGGGGGACCCGCCGTAATCCGCATCCATCCTCCGTCTGACGCCCCCATCCGCTCTCGGGAAGCCCGTATCCGGATAGAGCGGACCGAGCCCGATCCGAAGAGGTGGGTATCGACCCGGTTCCGACCCGCTGGGGTCGGCTCTCAGCCCCTGGAAAGGGGGCGGGGGGGGAGACGGCTCGGCTCGAGCCGGTAGAACGTTCAGGCCTCCGCCATCTTGTTCCCAGCCCTCTCCTTCTCCCTACCCCCCCATCTTCATCCACATCCATCCGCCCCTCGGGAGCCCCCATCCTCCCCCCTGGACCCCCCCATCCCCTCCCAAATCGCTTCCACTACCACCTCCAGGGGCCATTTGCCCCATGGGGGGGCGTCTGGGGTCACTAACCCCCCCCAACACAGAGCCTTAGAGAGGAGGGTTCAAGTGACTGTTGAGGGGGGAGTAGTGCCCCCACAATTCCCCAAAACGTGTCCCCCCTGGGGTGTGGGCTCCATGAGGGGTCACCATGGGGTGTATGCAGTGGGGGGCCTGGATCCCCTTGCACCCCCCTTTTGGCCCCAGAATTTCAAAGCCACTGAAGCTACCCCACAAGTTTAAAGGGGAATGGGGGGGTTAATGGGGTTTTTGGGGTGAGGGTAGCGGGGGGGCTGGGCAGGTGGGGAGAGACGGGGTGAAGGCTGCTGTCACCCCCTTCTCCCCCATGGCTGTCAATTTTACCCCCACGATTCAACCCACTGGAAAAATCCTGCCCGCTCTTTGTGGGGTCCCGGCACATTTGTAGGAGCGGTCTTGGGGTACCACAGAAATCTGGGGTCCGTGGGGATGCCTGGGCAAGGGGTGAATCTCATTGTTCTTTCTCTGTTTCCCTAAAAAAAAAAAAAAAATCAACCCCACGGAACACCTCAACGCTCATTTTGGGTGGGCTTTTGATGCTACTATTGGGGTGACTGTGAATTTTGGGGTGCACGTTGATGCCAGAGCAGGGCTGCGTCTAAGTGAACCCGCTGCTTTGGGGGGGGAAATCAAAGCCACTGTAAAAACCTCATCTGTATTTCTGGGGTGGCATTGTTTCATGTATTGGGGTATTGTTGAGATTTGGGGGGAGTCAATCAGGGCTAATTAAATCCCTTTTCATTCTTTCTATAGCACCCTAAAGTATTTAAATCACTGCCAAAAACCCAGCCCACTTTTGCGGGGGGTAAGACGAAATTCTCATGGAAATAATGGTCTGTCATTGAAATGTGGGGTGCATGCTGGTGGCAGAACAGGGGTGCCATTTAATTTCTCTCTTTCCCTCCTGTTATTTAAAGTGGCACCCTGAATTCATCTGAAAAACCCCATCTACGCTAGTGAGATGGTACTGAAATTTGGGGTGCATGCCTGTTGATCTCGTGGAAACCTCCTTTTCTTTTCAACCACACCTGAGAAAAATTGTAAACCGCTGTAAAAAAAAAAAAAAAAAAAAAATACAACTAAACCCCATTTTTGGGGTAATAGACAACTTTCCTCATTCTGGGGTGTTGGTTTAGGACACCGCAGGGGGGTGGATCTAAATGAACCCCCTCCTTTCTTGGCAGCGCCCTCGTATTTTTAAATTACTGGGGGGGGGGAATCCAGTCCCACATTTTCAGGCTGCTGGAAATCGGGGTGTTGCTGAAATCTGGGTAGGGGAAGGTGATTATGAAGCAGGGGGGCGCTTTTCCTAATTTTCCCCACCCTACAAATATTCCATTGCAATGGAAGGAGAAAATATGGGGTGCTCATAGTAGAATAGGGGGTGAATTAGCCAGTAGTTTGATACCACCCTAAAAAAATAAACCATTGGCAATTTAAATGATAATCATGGTGGTGTGGAGATTTGGGGGTGTATTTTGGTGGTGGTGTGTAGCTTTACCCCTACAAACCCGTCAGTCCCTCCTTTAAAATGATATCGGGGTGATTCACATTTGGGGTGTGGTGACGGGATGAAGGAAGGTCTGGGTATCACCCCCCCCAGAAATAAGCCCCAATAACCAAAAAAAAAAAAATCCACATGGATGTTTATTTGGGGAGGGGGGGTGCTGCCGTTTTGGGGTGGTCAGTTTGAACTCTACCCTATATTTCAGCACCGCCCTACACCTACCAGTTGAAGGCAGCAATCACAGATTCATTATCAGTCTGTGATTAGGGTGGGAATCAGCGGGTTTGTGTTGGTTTGGGGGGCTGGATTCTTATTTTACTTCTCTTTCTTACCCCGTAATTATCCTTTTCTCATAAAGAATGTTTAGGGCTAATATCATTGAATTTGGGGAGGTATATACGAGGTGGAATCGAAATACTACCCCACCCCTTTATAATGCCAACTCAGGCTTCAGCAGCTACGTTATTTATATTCAGTCATTATCTGATTTATTTTTTTTAAATTATGTTGAAAGTGAAATTTGGGGTGTGAAGGGGATTCGGTCTTGATTTTTTTATTTTAAACTAGGAAAGAAGTAGAATAAGAGAGATCTGTGTGAATTATTAATAAATATCCATTTAGCTTTAGAAAGCCATTACATTTTGGGGCTGTGGAGTTGGTAATTTAAATAAAAAGGAGAGAATATAATAAAGAATGCATACCTTGCTGTGTGTACTGTAGGACTGATAATACAGATTGAACTGAAATTCCTGACCATTATGTGGGCGTTTAAAAGATGGGGGAGCGAAGGGGGGAAAGTGGGGTTGGTATCCCTCGCTATTTTATTTTCGTTAAAATGTGGGTGTGCACAGTCGGTGCAAATTATCACCATATTTTGTGTTGTCTTTCTCGTGAAAATCTGGAGGGCTGGGACAGAACCGAAGAATCAAGGTTAATTTGGCAGCATGCTTAGGGTTAGAAGAAAATTAGGAATGGGGGGAAAGGAAGCAGCTAAAATTATGGGTGGGGTCTTCTGATTTGCATGGTCCAGGCAATGTCGACATCGGTGAGGTGTCTTTGACATCTAATGATGAATTGAATAGTCAGTCCGTATCTGTGTATCATGGCGACTCTCAGATTAAGGCTGGGGGTCTCTTACCCCCCTGGAATTTATGATGCAAAAACATTCATGAATTCAATCATCATAAAGGTTTTAAGAGGCCTCCCCAGGAGTATGCCGGTGGCACTCTACCAAAGACAATGCTAAATTAATAAACCATTCGAAATGAACAGACATTATAATGAACTAACCCCCCGCTAGAGCTGTATTTGTGTATTGACATCAGGGACCACCCTGGTTATGCTGATGAATGCCAGATCCGAATGGTTTATTAATTCCATCTGCAGTGATATTCAGAATAACCGGCTCTCTGTACACTTATTGTTACCCGACAACACCAGTACGTTTTGCTGAGTTGTGAATGGATCCCCTTTTTGTGGGGGTGACGCGAAAATTATTCCTAGGGGAATCTTTATTTTCGTCTCCCTTCAGTGCTCATGATAGAGCATCCGTAATGTAGCCAAATTTCTACGTTTCGTGGTAGGGAACTAAATGTATACCATCGCTGCAAAGAGACCGGAGGAAGAATTCTGATTTACCTGTAAGTAAGGCCAGGAGAGATCGTTAAACCTTCCCTTTAATTACTAGATAAATAATCCACGACTATTAGCATGCATCATCTCTCTTAGAGAGGCCCCAAAATTACACTTATTCTAAAGCGCCATACGCTGTTCGAGGGGCAGCCGATGTTACATGTGACTGGAATGGGCCCTTTAAAAAGAAAATCCGTCATTTGAATGATCCAAATTTGTGCAAAGAACCGGACACCTGAATAGCGAGGGTTTGCCTGGTCCCAAAACAAGATTAAAAGACAGTATCAATTGTCACTTTCCCAGCGAGTTGGAGTGGATGCTGCCCTGTTCCTGGATACTTCAGATGTAGAGGGATTGGTGCTTAAAGAAACCCAACCTCTCTGCTTCCTTCTCCGACACCTTCCTTCCATCTGCCAATCAAATATCTGTAAAATAAAGGTTCTCCCCCACCCCCCCAAAAAAAGGTGTTTTGCCCCTTGATCTCTAAGTAACTTGCAGCCATTTGTGGGAGATAATTGTCATGGCGTTACAATCTTAACACAGGATTTCAAAGATGGGCATTCACACGATACGTGTTAATCCCATGCTGTATCATTCACCCTTTAATTATATATAAATCATGTTAATGTTTTGTATTTTTCGGGATCTAGTGGACACAGCTGTGAATTGGACCAGTTATTAATATTGTCTTGTTTACTCCTCACTTTATGATGTGATCGTCCTGTTTATCTAACAATATTTGTATTTCACTGTGGTGTTACGTACCAGGTACACTTAATCCTGCCTGGATGGGCTAGATTCTCTCTTCCAGGCCTACGTTTCTGTCGTTCTGTGGTAGTTGTATCCCCTGTTCGTTTGTTAACCGTGTATATTGTGTGTGTGTATTGCTAACGTTCTGTTTAACAATATTTAACAGGATATTTATTCTGGTGCATTTTAACCTTTGTTCCTAAGAATATCCTGTGTTCTCTTTCTTTCTTAGCAATATTTCTTAACAATATCGTGTATTTCTTAGCCATATTTGGTGTGACATTGTTAACACAAGGTACTGCCAACCGATAAGAGGCATGCATGGTATTGTTAAGTGTTTTCGTTAAGTGTTTACGCCATGACTGGATTGTTTCCCCTTTAAATCTTAACAATCTTTGTGGCTCTGGATGTCTTGCTAACAAATAGAGAGGTGTGAACAATCCACATACACAATAAGAATTAAAGTGTTTGCAAATACAGGTACACCTCTACCCCGATATATCTCTGTCCTCGGGAGCCAAAAAATCTTACTGCATTATAGGTGAAACCGCATTATATCAAACTTGCTTTGATCTGCCGGAGTGCGCAGCCCTGCCCCCCCGGAGCACTGCTTTACCGCATTATATCCAAATTCGAGTTATATCGGGTCGCGTTATATCGGGGTAGAGGTGTACTGCTCTTGAGACAAAAAAAGCTGCTGTTAAGATTTGGGCCCCACCCCGCGATAATGACCCTTAGCTTTTACCTAGCACTTTCCATGGCTAGCTCTCAAAGTGCTTTACTAAGAAGGGTCAATGTCCTTCTCCTGAGTTTACAGATGGGGAAACTGAGTCACGGGGAAGTGACTTCCCCTAAGGTCACCCAAGAGGCCAGGACAGAGCTAGTGCAAGGCAGGTGTCCTGAGTCCCTGTCCAGTGCGTTATCTGCTAGGCCACACGGCTGCCTTTCTGGAAAGAAAATGCAGGATGGTCTTTACGACTACAGAGCAGCGTACATAACCCACCGGAGAAATGAATTAATATTGGGAGCCATTAGGAACACAGAGGCTCGTACCGGTGTCTTTGCGCTGCGTGGGTTATTTACAATCTTTGTATTTATTAAGAGTCTGGCTTTTTTTCCCCCTCCTGTTCTTGACCAGTCGTTTTTTCTTGATTCCTTCCATCCCTCCTCGTTTAACAGCGGTTGATTATTCTGGGTAGATTGTAAAAGGATTGCCTAGTTTTCATGTGGATTTGTTTGTGCCCTTCCTTTGTTAATAGTAGTTTTGTTAGCGATAATTCTGGATGCTTTGGCTACACCTCTCCATTAGCAGGATGGTTTTTTGCTAGCGTTGTTATTTGTTACTTACTCCGTCCAGATTGGATAATTGTTCTTTGTAAGGATTGATTTACCCCCCCCTTTATTCTTAGGCTATTTTAGGGGTTGTTCTCGGGGTGGATTGTGTTTCTGCTTTTATTTTCTCTGTCACAGGTTCCTGTCCTTCTGCTTCCTTCCCCACCTTCTGAAAATCCAGCCAGGAATTAATTCAGGGCAGAGCAGTGGCCTGTTGTACAGGGGGTCAGACTGAGGCTACGTCTTCACTACGCGAATAGCGTAGCTGAATTCGACATATCCGAGCCGATTTACCCCGCTGTGAGGACGGCGGCAAATCGACCTCCGCGGCTCCCCCGTCGACAGCGCTTACTCCTACCTGTGCTGGTGGAGTACAAGCGTCGATTCGGGGATCGATTGTCGCGTCCCAACGAGACGCGATAATTCGATCCCCAAGAGATCGATTTCTACCCGGCGATTCAGGCGGGTAGTGAAGACGTAGCCCCAGGCTGAGAGTTATCCTTTCTGGCCTTAATCTGTGAAAATAAGCCCAGCCATCAATATCAGGAGGACCTCCTTGGGGTGTGGCTGTAACATTATCACCTGTCGGTTTGGGGCAGTGGAGTCATGGGTTTTCAGGGACCATTAGATCATCTGCTCTGAGTTTTCCTGTGTCACCCAGGCAAGGGAATCTCACCTGTTCCCCTGGCAGGCTAGAAATCCCAAACGACAGGGTGTGTAATTCTGTCGGCTGTTCCGTTATTCTTTCGCTGACAGTAGCCGCCCCATGGCCTGTGATTTCCAAATCCCATCTCTCTGCGCCATGGATTCTGTCGTCCCCAAACCTCCCCCTAAATCGGTCTGCGCTGGGGGTGGAGGGGAGAGACATCCCTGGGTCTTTTCCCACCACCCCTCCCTTTCCCCCTCATGGCTGCTAAAAGCGGCCAGTTTTATTCCCCCCTTTCCCAGGCCCTCCCAAGGGAGCGCTTGCAGCCTGGCTGGGCTCTGGAGAATTCCTCCCAGCTGCAGCCTCTCTGCCCAGCTGTGTCTTCCGGCTCCGGGCTGGGGGTGTTGGCTCAGCCAGGAAGTATGGGGAAATCGGGCGCGGTGATTTCAGAGAGCGAGCGCACAGATTTAGCTTTCGGTTGGAAAGTGCTGCAGATCCCTTGGCGAGACACTGGTCCTGCTTTACAGCAGGGGGGCTGGGAGCCAGGACTCCTGGGTTCTCTCCCCAGCTCTGGGAGGGGACTGGGGGCTGGTGGGTTAGAGCTGGGGGGCTGGGAGCCAGGACTCTGGGCTCTGTCCCCAGCTCTGGGAGAGGAGTGGGGGCTGGTGATTAAAGTGGGGGGGGGGGGCTGGGAGCCAGGACTCCTGGGTTCTCTCCCTGGCTCTGGAAGGGGAGTGGGGGCTGGTGGGTTAGAGCAGGGGGTTCTCTCCCTGGCTCTGGGAGGGGAGTGGGGGCTGGTGGGTTAGAGCAGGGGGGGCTGGGAGCCAGGACTCCTGGGTTCTCTCCCCGGCTCTGGAAGGGGAGTGGGGGCTGGTGGGTTAGAGCAGGGGGGGCTGGGAGCCAGGACTCCTGGGTTCTGTCCCTGGCTCTGGGAGGGGAGTGGGGGCTGGTGGGTTAGAGCACAGGGTTCTCTCCCCAGCTCTGGGAGGGGAATGGAGGCTGGTGGGTTAGAGCTGGGGGGCTGAGATTTCATATGGCTGACTCCAGGCAGCTTTAGGCTGGATTTCCCCATCGCCATGCACTTGGGGTGAGCTGCCCCTCCTGAAATCCAAGACAGCCCCATCCCATGTCCTCATGCGACCCCAGCGCTGAGCTGGACCCCAGCTGTCAGGGAGACCCTGCGATCCCAGGCGTCTCAGCTGTGCTGAGCTCAGGCTCAGAGGGTGAGTCAAGGACGTGTCCTTAAAGGGGCAGGGGCAGGGGCAGGCACTGAGGATGGAGTGAAACTAACCCCAGGGGTTAGAAACACTTCCCTTCCCTGCCCCGGGTCTGACCCGGAAGGAAAACACCAACTGCCTCAGGGCCACATTACGCAAATGGCCCTGTCAGTTTCATCTTCCCTTGTTTGTTTGGAACTACAAAAATACCCCCTCATTCCTGGTTCCCTGTTGTGTGGCCTTGAGGAAGTATGGACTGCATTCAGAGCCAGATCTCCTTCACCCCCCTGTTGTTGTTTATGTTGCAAGGGGAAAGTTTGAAATCCAAAGCAAAATTGCAGCAAACCCTTTCCCAGGGATGCTGGATTGGCTGATCTATTGTTATAACAAACCCTCACGTTCCTGGACTTAAAATAAAAACCATACGGGACTCAACCACTCTCATAAAAAAACCAGGGGTCACTTTGTCTGATGCTGTCTCTGTCGTTTTCTTTTTTTAAAATGGTCTCTCGTAGGAAGTGGGTGAGGTGGTTTGTGTGGGACCTAACATAAACACAGAGCTTCAAACCAATTCCCCTTGAAACACCCACTTTCAGCGAAAAGGCAAATTTGTAAAGGTGACAAGGAAACTAGGAAGGGCAGAAAAATGGCAGGATTCCCAGGTCCTGTCCCGGGCTCTAGCCGGGGGGTGGGGTTAGAGGGGGTGGGGCTGGGAGCCAGGACACCTGGGTTCTCACCACTGTCCTCCCTGCAGACAGAGGCACGTTTCGCGAGGCGCCAGGAGGAACCAACGTACTCAATGACCTTCCAGCGCGATGTCAGATCGTTTGGGGCAAACAGCAAAGGGGAAGGATGGAAAAAAGTATTCGTCGCTCAACCTGTTTGATACGTACAAGGGAAAGTCCTTAGAGATTCAGAAACCCACAGGTACAGGCACGAAGGGGTGCTGTGCTGCAGGGAGGGGGCCGGAGGGGGCGCTGTGCTGCAGGGAGGGGGCCGGAGGGGGCGCTGTGCTGCAGGGAGGGGGCCGGAGGGGGCGCTGTGCTGCAGGGAGGCGGGTGGAGGGGGCCGTAGTGGGCGCTGTGCTGCAGGGAGCAGGGCGGGGGGTCAGAACAGGCCCTAACCTCTCTCCCCCTACAGTAGCCCCTCGCCATGGCTTGCAGAGTCTCGGGAAAGTTGCCATTGCCCGGCGTATGCCACCCCCTGCGAACCTGCCAAGCTTAAAAGCGGAGAACAAAGGCAATGACCCCAACGTCTCACTAGTACCAAAAGACGGGACAGGATGGGCAAGCAAGCAGGAACAGTCAGACCCAAAGAGGTGAGGAGCCGTCCCCCCTCGGAGTGGGGGTGGGCCTGGCTCAGGGGAACGGGGCCTTTCCCCTCTAGGGGGCGCCAGCTCCCATCAGGCCCCAGGTCTGAAGTCTCTCTCTCTCTCTCTCTCTCTGCCTCATTCATTCCCTCCGTCTCAGTACCGATGCCTCGACAGCTCAGCCGCCGGAATCGCCGTCGCCGCCGGCTTCACAGACGTCTGCCTCAAACCCACCGAAACGACCCCCAACAGCACCCGAGGTGAAGACATTGGGGTGGGGGGTGTCTCCCTTGACGGAGATCAAGATCCTGGGGATGCCTTTAGTGGTAACTCCCCAAACAGTGTCCAGGATGGAGAACAAGGAGAGTCCTGACACCCAGCCCACCGTTCTAACCACTAGACGCCACTCCCCTCCCAGAGCCAGGGAGAGAACCCAGGAGTCCTGGCTCCCAGCCCCCCTTTCTAACCCACTAAGCCCCCACTCCCCTCCCAGAGCCGGGAGAGAACCCAGGAGTTCTGGCTCCCAGCCCCCACTCCCCTCCCAGAGCCGGGGAGAGAACCCAGGAGTCCTGGCTCCCAGCCCCACTGCTCTAACCCACCAGCCCCCACTCCCCTCCCAGAGCCGGGAGAGAACCCAGGAGTCCTGGCTCCCAGCCTCCCTGCTCTAACCCACCAGCCCCCACTCCCCTCCCAGAGCCGGGGAGAGAACTCAGGATTTCTCTCTCTTGCAACCAGCCTGCGTCCATGTCACTGGCCCCTAGACCCCGCTGGCGTTTCCTAGGGCCACAGGGGGCGCTAGTGCTGGAGGTTGGTGCTGTGGCCTGTAACCGCTCTCTGCCAAAGGAGCTTCCCAGCCTTGGCGTCAGGATCTGAGAATCAGCCAGTGGGAGCTGTTCAATGAGCAGCTGGGAACGTGGGGCTGGGGGTGGATCTTGGGAGGCTGGTAAGGGGGCTGCAGTCCCCAGAGTCAAACTAACCCCTCCCCCTCCTTTGTTCTGTCAGAATCCCCCTACAGTAGCAAGCGGGGTAAAGTCTTGGGCACAGGCCAGCGTTACCCATGGAGCGCAAGGAGATGGTGAGTTCGTTTACCGATCCCCTGGAGTGGGGCTTGGGGGCAGGGAGCTGGGGCTTCTTAGGGGGATGCTCTAATGTCAAACACAACGTTAACCCGGGGAACTCTCTGCCACTTGATGTCATGGAGTCAAAGAGCCTAGCAGGCTCAGAGACTTCAATGGCTGATGGGAGCTCTCAGGCTCAGTTAGAGGGGATGAGACGTGAGGGCTCGAACCCCAACCAACCAGCTGCTGAGCCAGTGATCAGGAAGGACACGCCCACCCCCATTGGGCACCACCCACGGGCTGGGTTCTGAAGCAGCTGGCCCTGACCACTCAGAGACAGGCTAGGTGGGCCCCAGTCTCATTCTGCCAGGCAGTTCCCTGGCTTGGTCCTCCAGGGTCATAGAAATGAAAGACATTGGCCCTCAGGGGTTGGCGAGTTGGCACGTCACAGCCTCTTGTGTCTAGCTACAAAGAGGTGGAGGCTGGTCGGTTCACCAAGGTCATAGACATAGCAATTCTCACCCCTTTGGTCCTGAAGAGTCATAGAGCTGGAAGATAATTGGTCCTCCGGGGTCATAGAGGGGACAACTCTTTCTGTTCCATGGTCCTCCGGGGTCATAGAGGTGGGCTAGCCAGTCAGCCTCCCTCTCTCCGCAGGTGGAAAGGGATCAAGCCTACTGTCGCGATTCTCTCGCGAGGAATTTCCGACCCTGCAGGCGGCTGGAGACCAGGACAAAGCTGGCAAAGAAAAGGACACTACAGATGCGTCGTATGGGCCCGGACCAAACCTCCGCCCCCAGAGTGAGCCCCGCCCCTCCCCTCCAGGGGCGCCCCCCCTCCCAGGCAGGGGTGTCCCAGGGCGGCACTGGGGGCCTGTGACATCAAAGACCCCAAAGTGCTGGGCCCCCTAACTGAGCCTTGAACCCGGCTATGCCAGCCAAACCTTGGCCAGCCCCTGCCTGCCCCAGGGTGTGTCCCCTCGGTCCCCCCCGCGCATGGCAACCGGACTGGGGAGACCCCTTCTCTGCGGGCCACGACCTTGTTCTGTTCAGCTGCTCCCCCATTTCTGCGCCCCACCCCAGAGGGGCTGCATCTCTGTGCTGGGCCAGGGGTCCCCGGATAACCAGCCCCCGTGCCCCGCCCCAGAGGGGCCGGGGGTCCCTGGATAACCAGCCCCCCGGCGGCGCGTTGCCTTACCCCATCCCCCTTTCCTTTGCAGATGCGACGAGCTGGCGGGATGGAGGCGGGCGGGGCACTGACGGGGAGGTGCCCGAGCAGCACCCCGGAGCCCCCGACGGGCGGGCCGGGGTGGGCATGCAGCCCTCCGCCCCGCCCCACTTCCCTCCCTACCGGGGCATGATGCCACCATTCGTGAGTGTCGGGGGGGGTTGCTCTGTGGGGAGGGGCAGGGCGGGGGGGATTCTCTGTGGGGAGGGGCAGGGCGGGGGGGTTTGCTCCGTGGGGAGTGGGGGGGAGGGAAGAGGTGGGGGGTGGACACCTATCCAGGGAGTGATCCATCTCCATGACTGAAGGTGGCTCAGCAGATCGGGGTTCATGGGGGGACAGGTGGGGGCTGAACTCTTCCCCCCCAGCATTGGGGGGCCCCCTTAACGGCCCGTCTCCCCACAGATGTACCCCCCGTACCTCCCGTTCCCGCCTCCGTATGGGCCGCAGGGACCTTACCGCTACCCCACCCCGGACGCACAGAGGTGAGTTGGGGGGGCTGTCAGGACGCCTGGGTTCTCTTCCCAGCTCTGGGGGTGAGTGGGGTCTACTGGTTGCAGCCAGTTGCCAGGACTCCTGGGTTCTGTCCCTGGATCGGAGGAAGAGGGGGGAGGAGGGAGTGCGGTCCAGTGGGTTGGAGCAGGGGGGTGGGGCTGGGAGCCCGGACTCCTGGGTTCTGTCCCTAGCCCCTCCATGGTTCTCCCTCCCCCCAGGTTCCCGCGGCTGGCTGGGCCCCGCCCCTCGCAGCCCCCCCAGCGCGCGGCGGAGCCGGTGAGCCGCCCGCCCGTGCTCCGGCAGGACGATCTGAAGGAGTTCGACGAGCTGGACCAGGAGAACGACGAAGGCTGGGCAGGTAGCGCCCCCCGCTGGGGATCCGGGGGGTGGGGGGGAGCTCCTTTCCTCTGCTGCCCCCTGGCCTCGACACACAGCCCCGGGGCCCCCCCGCGTCCGGCTGTGGGGCAGGCTCTGACGCCAGTTGTCTCTGTCTGGCCAGGCGCGCACGAGGAGGTGGATTACACCGAGAAGCTGAAATTCAGCGACGAAGAGGACGGCAAAGAGTCTGACGAGGAAGGGGCCGAGAAACAGTAAGAGGGACCCCGGCCCTGCCGGCCCCATCCCGACCCCTCCCACCTCAGACTTACTGGCCCATCCAGGCCCCCGGAACCGGCCCATCGTGCCCCACATCCCTGCCCCCCCCCCCCCCCCACTCCAACTCAGCCCCCTGGATCAGACCCACCAGCTTGCCCAGCCCCACAACCCTGGATCCAGTGCCCCAGCTCAGTCCCGCTGACCCGTCCGCCCCACCCCCTGGTTCAGTCCCGCATCAGACCCCCGGGCTTGCCCCAGCCCCACCCACCCCGATCCCAGCCGTGGCCCATCTCACTGCGTTTCTTGCTGATCTCTGCCCTCTGCCCCCCAGCCAGGACAGCGAGGGGCCCGGCCCCGAGGGCAAGAAGGCCAGCAGCCCCAAGGAGGAGCTGCCCCCTGTCAAGGCAGCCTGGGCCGAGGGCTCCCGCCCCCCGGAGGGGGCCAAGGAACCGCCCGCCGCCCCCGCACCTCGCCCCCCGCCACCGCCACCCCCACCCCCCAACCGGGGCAACTGGGGGCAGCCCAACGACTTCCCAGTGAGTGTCGGGGGGGGGGGGGCGGAGGGTTCACTTTGGGGGGGTTCCGGGAAGGATCTGAGGGCAGTGGGGCGTGAGCCCTGGGGAGGATGGAGCATTCATAAGGTGTGGGATTGGGGGGATGTGACCTTGGAGGGATAGAATAGGATTTAGGGGGTGTATAGAGGAAAGGTCTGGGCCTGGGGGGATATAGGGGCTGTGGGGCAGGGATCTGCGGGGGAGTGAGGGGACATGGGGGGGCTGCGGGCCGGGGATCAGGCTGTGAGGCGGTGGGAGGTGCCCGGCTCCCCCTGACCCCCACCTCCCCCCGACCCCCACCTCCCCCCAGGCGCGCCCCCCGGCGCCGGAGGACGAGGACGAGGCGTGGCGCCAGCGGCGGAAGCAGTCCTCCTCAGAGATCTCGGCGGCGGTGGAGCGGGCGCGCCGGCGGCGGGAGGAGGAGGAGCGCCGCATGCAGGAGGAGCGCCGGGCCGCCTGCGCCGAGAAGCTCAAGCGCCTGGACGAGAAGTTTGGGGCCCCCGACAAGCGCCTCAAAGCCGAGCCCCCCAAGGAAGCGCCCGCCCCCCCGCCGCCGCCCCCTGCCCCGGCCGTCGCCAGCCCCCCAGCCGCTGCCGCCCCCCCGGCCCCTGCCCCCCCAGAGGAGACAAGAGACCAGGAGGAGCCAGCCCCGGTCAGCAAACCCCGCAGCAGCGGCAGCAGCACCAGTGGCAGCTTCGACGCCGGGCTAGGTAGGAGGCATCTTGGGGGCCCTGGGTAACCTGTCCTCTGCCCTGCCCCAGAGGGGCTGCGTCTTGGGGGCCCAGGTAACCAGCCCCCTGCCCTGCCCCAGAGGGGCCGCCTCTCGGGGGCCCCGGCTAACCTGCCCCGCCCCAGGGGGCCCGCCTCTCGGGGGCCCCGGCTAACCTGCCCCGCCCCAGAGGGGCCGCCTCTCGGGGGCCCCGGCTAACCTGCCCCGCCCCAGAGGGGCCGCCTCTCGGGGGCCCCGGCTAACCTGCCCCGCCCCAGAGGGGCCGCCTCTCGGGGGCCCCGGCTAACCTGCCCCGCCCCAGAGGGGCCGCCTCTCGGGGGCCCCGGCTAACCTGCCCCGCCCCAGAGGGGCCGCGTCTCAGCTGTGGCTGCCAGGTGAGGCCTCTCCGCTCCCGTGTCGTGCCCAGCGACTGACCCCCCTGTTCTCCCCCAGCTGAGCCCCCTGTGGCGCCCGCCCCCAAGGAGGTGCCCGAGGTCCCGGATGAGCCAGTGGTGGTGCCGGCCCCCCCTGTGGCCCCTGCCATGCCCAAGACAGAGCCCAAGGGCGAGACTGTGGTGCCGCCGCGCCAGCCGCCCCTGGCCCAGAACCTGGGCTACTCCAAGTACCAGAAGTCTCTGCCGCCCCGGTTCCAGCGGCAGCAGCAGGTAACAGCTGGGGGGCGCTGGGCTGGAGGAGGGGGACTGTGGGGGACCTCGCTGGGGGGGGGAGGCTGCAGCCTGGCATGGGGGAGCCATGGAGGGGCCCTCGGGGGGGGGGGGGCTGCAGCCCTGCATGGGGGAGCCATGGAGGGGCCCTCGTGGGGGGGGCTGCAGCCTGGCATGGGGGAGCCATTGGGGGGCTCGCTATGGGGTGAGGAGTGGCGCGGGGGGTCCCTAACCCCTCTGTGCCCCCCAGGAGCAGTTGCTGAAGCAGCAGCAGCAGTGGCAGCAGCAGCACGGGCCGCCCCCGGTGCCCGCCTCCCCCCAGCAGCAGGTGGCAGCAGCTTCCCTGGCGGGCCTGGGCCCCTCGCCCGGTATCCACCCTCCGCAGGGGGCGGGGCAGCAGCAGGCCCCGCCCCCCCAGCAGCAGGCCCCACCCAAGGCCATGTACCCGGGCTCCATGGGGCGCCCCCCACCCATGCCCCAGATGAACTTTGACCCCCGCTGGATGGTGATCCCGCCCTACATGGACCCACGCATGATGCAGGGGCGGCCGCCCATGGACTTCTACCCGCCCGGGGTGCACCCCTCTGGTAAGCCCCGCCCATGCCTGGGTCATGTGACCCGCTGGCCCCGCCCACACCTGGCCCAGGGTGACACATTAACTGGGCTAGACCTGGGTCACATGATCACCCATTGACAACCCCCTCCTGTGGCCTGGGTCATGTCTACAACAAGTCAAAAATGACTTAGACGAGTTAGAGGCCTTCAAATCACCAGGGCCGGCTGAAATGCAGCCTAGGAGATCTCGGCGCCATTCGCGATTCTCTCTGAGAAGCCCTGGCAGACAGGAAAAGGGAAAGAAGGACAAACCGGGGAATTACAGCCCAGTAGCTTCACTCTGTACCCGGACAGATAATGGAGCAAATCATTAAGCAATCGATTTGCAACCACCTAGAAGATAATGAGGTGATCAGTAACGGTCAGTGTGGGTTTGTCGTGTCAGACCAGCCTGAGAGCTTTCTGTGACAGGGTCACAAGCCTTGTGCGTAGGGGGAAGCGGGAGACGTGGTATATCTGGACTTTAGTGAGGCTTTTGATACGGTCTCGCGTGACCTTCTCCTAAACAAACTAGGGAAACACAACCTCGATGGAGCTACTATAAGGTGCGGAACTGGTTGGAAAACCGTTCCCAGAGAGTAGTGATCAGTGGGTCACAGTCCGGCTGGAAGGGCATCATGAGTGGGGTCCCGCAGGGATCGGTTCTGGGTCCGGTTCTGTTCAATATCTTCATCAGTGACTTAGATAATGGCAGAGAGTCCACTGATAAAGTGTGCGGACGATACCGAGCTGGGAGGGGTTGCGAGTTCTTTGGAGGACAGGATTAAAATTCAAAATCATCTGGACAAACTGGAGAAATGGTCTGAAGTCAATAGGATGAAATTTAGTAGGACAAATGCAAAGTTCTCCCCTTAGGAAGGAACAATCAGTTGCAGACACAATGGGCAATGGCGGCCTAGGGAGGGGTACTGCGGAAAGGGATCTGGGGTCAGAGTGGACCAGAACCTAAATAGGAGTCAACAGTGTGACGCTGTTGCCAAAAAACTGAACATCCTTCTGGGCTGCGTTAGCAGGAGTGTTGTGAGCAAGACACGAGCAGTAATTCTTCCGCTCTGCTCCGCGCTGATACGGCCTCAGCTGGAGTGTTGTGTCCAGTTCTGGGCCCCACATTTCAGGAAAGATGTTGGACAAATTGGAGAGAGTCCAGAGACGAGCAACAAACATGACGAAGGTCTAGAAACCATGAGCTGTGAGGGAAGATTGAAAGATCTGGGTTTGTGTAGTGTGGAGGAGAGAAGACTGAGGGGGGACGGGATCACAGTTTTCAAGTACCTGAAAGGTTGTTACAAGGAGACGGGAGAAGAATTGTTCTCGTTAACCTCTGAGGACAGGCCAAGAAGCAATGGGCTTCAATTGCAGCAAGGGCGGTTTAGGTTGGACATGAGGAAAAACGTCCTGTCAGGGGTTCGCACTGGGATAAGTTGCCGGGGGAGGTTTAAGGGCAGGTTGGACAAACCCCTGCCAGGGATGGTCTGGATAATACTGAGTCCTGCCCTGAGTGCAGGGGACCAGACGCCTGGCGAGGTCCCTTCCTGGTCTGTGATGCCAGATGACCTGTGGGCCCCACCTACACCTGGTCACATGATCAGGCCCCCATGCTCCCCCCTCAGCTTCCTGGTCTGGGTCATGTGACCCAGCCCGCTGCAGTGGTTTGGGTCCCACCTCCTCTCTGCTCTGGCCTGTCCTGTGATTCATTGGTCCCACCTACTCCTGGGTCATGTGACTGCTGCCATGCCCTGGCCGGTCCCCAAGTGCATTGTGGGGGGAGGAGCGGGGCTGCCTCCGTCATAGGTTGGGCTAGTCTAAGCCGGGGGGCCCATGGTTCTAACCCGGGGGTGCCGGCCCTCTGACCTGTGCTCTCTGCCCCCCTCCAGGCCTGCTGCCCCGCGAGCGCTCGGACAGCGGGGGCTCCAGCTCGGAGCAGTTTGAGCGCCACCCCCAGATCCTGCGGGAGCGGGGCACCCCGCCCATGGACCCCAAGCTGGCCTGGGGGGGAGACGTCTTTGCCGCCGACCCCCGGCCCCTGGCCTCGCCCCTCCGGCAGCCAGATGAGGAGGAGAAGGGCCTGCGGTGAGTGGGGGGGATGGGGGCAGTGGGGCCGAGCAGAGGGCATTGATGGGGTGGGGGCAGGAGGGTCGGGCGCGGGGCAGGGGAGGTAGGGGGCCAGGCTTGGGGCAGGTAGTGGAGGGCCCGGCTGGTGGGCTGAGGCATGACGCCCCTTCTCTCCCCCCAGGAGTGAGACGCCCCCCGTCCGCCTGCGGGAGGCCGCCACCCCCCAGCCCTACGTGGGCAGCTACCCGGCCTTCGCTGAGAACGGCGCCCCGGCCCCCCTCCACCGCTTCCCGGGGGACGAGCCCCGCCCGGGGGGGCCCTGGCCAGCCAGCCTCGCCCTGCCCCCCAACGCTCCAGGGGAGCTGGCCAGGAACGGGCGCCCCGAGCCCCTGGCCCAGCCCCCCCAGCGCCAGCCGGACGAGAAGCCCCCCAACGCCGAGGAGCCCAAGGAGCCCCTGGCGGCGCCCAAGAAACCCCCCAAGGAGGAGCCGGCCCTGCCTCCCAAGGAGGAGCCGGCCCTGCCCCCCAAGGAGGAGGCGCCGCGCCGGGCCGAGCGCCCCTCGCGCCAGCCGCACGACTTCCACCGGCCACCACGGCGCGAGGCCAAGACAGAGACACGCTGGGGCCCCCGGCCGGGCAGCAGCCGGCGGGCGGATGAGCCGCCGAGCGGCGAGAAGCCCCCGCGCAGAGCCGGGCCCATCAAGAAACCTGCGCCCCCCAAGGAGGAGGCTGAGGAGCCGCGCCCCAAAGCCAAAGAGGGCACTGAGCCAGCGGGCGCCAAGCCGGACCCACAGCCCGGCCCCAAGGAGCCCCCCAAGCCAGGCAAGGAGGCCAAAGCCAAGGCGCTGGTGAACGGCAGCGTGGCGGGGCCCCCCAAGGAGCCACAGGGGGCGCTGTCGCCCACCCGCCGACGCCGGGAGTGCCCCTACGACCGCGGGGGCGGTGGCTACATGGGGCGCGGGCGCGCCCGGGGGCGGGGGGAGTACTTCGCCCGGGGGCGCGGCTTCCGGGGCGCCTACAGCGGGCGCGGCCGGGGTGGCGGGGGCCGGGGCCGCAGCAGGGAGTTCCGCAGCTACCGGGAGCCATTCTACCGCCTGGAGGAGGGGCCGGGGCCCCCAGGCGGCGGGGGTGGCGCCCGGCCCCGCAACGCCAGTGAGACGCGCAGCGAGGGCTCCGAGTACGAGGAGATCCCCAAGCGCCGGCGCCAGCGCGGCTCGGAGACCGGCAGCGAGACCCACGAGAGCGCCAGCGATGTGGCCCACTCGGACAAGGAGGCGGCCCCGCCCCCGCTGGCCCCCCAGCCCGCCAAGGAGGAGCGGCACCGGGGCCCACCTGCCCTGCCCCGCTTCGCTGACAAGATCCCGCCCCGCCTCTCGGAGCCGGGAGCCCGCGGCGGCCGCATCTTCACCCCCCGCGGCGTGCCCTCTCGGCGTGGCCGTGGCGGGGGGCGCCCCCCAGCCAGCACCTGGAGTCCCCCGGCCAAGCCCCCGCCCGGGAAGAAGCCGGAGAAGCAGGAGCCGGAGGCAGCGCCGGATTCGCCCGGCAAGGAGAAAGCGGCGCTGGGGCCAGCTCTCCCGGTGCCAGAGGATCTGGCCGTGTTCCAGGCTCCCCCCAAGCAGCAAGGGCCGCCCCCCAATGGCGCGGTGGATCGCAGCTTCGAGCGGCCCCCCCGCCGGCGGCGCCACGGCCGCTCGCAGCAGCAGGACAAGCCGCCCCGCTTCCGGCGGCTGAAGCAGGAGCGGGACAACGCGGCCCGGCTCAATGGGGAGCAGCGGGGCGGGCCGGGGGCCCCAGCATACCCGCCACCCCCCGCCCCGGCGGAGGAAACGGCCTCCCGGCGCCCAGCCGGTGCCAAGTCCCCCGACCTGTCCAACCAGAACTCGGACCAGGCCAACGAGGAGTGGGAGACGGCCTCGGAGAGCAGCGACTTCACCGAGCGCCGGGGCGGTGGGCCGGGCGAGAAGGAGCCGGGGGGCCCCCCGCCCCAAGCCTTTCTGAAGGGGGGCGGTGGGGGCGGCGCCCCGTCGCTAGGGGGCCGGGGGGCCAGCGCCGACCTGACCCTTGCCCAGCGCAAGGAGATGTCCAAGCGCAGCTTCTCCAGCCAGCGGCCCGGCATGGACCGGCAGAACCGGCGCCCCAACCCCGGGCCCGGCAGCGGGGGCAAGGCCGGGGGCCGCGGGGGGCCTGGCGGCGGCCGCGGGGACAAGAGGACCTGGCCCTCGCCCAGGAACCGCAGGTGTGGGGGCCGAGGGGGAGGGGGACACTTAACGGGGCGGACATAGGGACAGCGGGGGGCACATGGGGGGGTGGTCGGGGGGAGGGAGGGATTGGGGCAGTGTTGCCAGTGGCCCGCAGGCCCTGGGGGGTGGGAGCCAGAGATGGGGGGAGGCACTAATGGGGACTGATGACCTGTGGGCTCATAACGAGGGCACAGGTCATTAATGACAATGGACCGTTACTGGGGGGGGACACAGGTGGGCAGGGCCAAGGGGCACAGACACATTTCTGGGGGGGCTGCAGGTGGGCAGGACTGGGGGGCACCCAGCTACCCCCCCTAACTCGCTCTCCCCCCAGCCGCCCGGCGGAGGAGCGCCCCCCGGGCCTGAGCCTGCCGCCCGGGCCCACCACCAGCGCCGTCTACCGGCTGGACCACGTGGTGCCCAGCGACCCGGCCGGCATCCAGCAGGCCCTGGCCGAGCTGAGCAATCGTCACGGTGCCCGCGCCAAGCAACCGCCACCCGGCACCGCCCCCGCCTCGGCTCCCACGCCGCCGGCTCCCTTCCCCGCCCACCCGGGCGGCTACAGCCGAGGTAACGGCCCCGCTGTCTTCCCCACGGGCTGTGGGGAACTGCCCTGAGACCCACGCGCCGGCCCCAACCCAGCCAGGATGGGAGCAGGGGGCGAGCGAGGTGGGGTAGCCTGAGCCCCTCCCAGAGGGCTGCCCCCCATGTCCCCTCCTAAGCCCCTGCCCCAGGCTCAGCCCAGAGCCCGCACACACCCCCCCGAACCCCTGGGGAGAGGGAGTGACGGACAGGGGGGCGGGGTCTCAGGAAAGGGGCGGGGTAGATCCTGGGTTGCCCTTAAACTCAACAAGTGATCTTGGGTGTAAAAAGGTCGGAGCCCACTGCCCTACAGGGCATAGAGCCTGGGCCCCATTCCCTGCCCCCCTGAGCCAGCCAGTCCCCGCCCGTGGGGCTGGGTGGGAACCGGCACCCCCTAGAGGGCATAGACCCTGGGCCCCATTCCCTGGCCCCCGGAGCCAGCCAGTCCCCGCCCGTGGGGCTGGGTGGGAACCGGCACCCCCTAGAGGGCATAGACCCTGGGCCCCATTCCCTGCCCCCCCTGAGCCAGCCAGTCCCTGCCTGTGGGGCTGGGTGGGAGCCGGCGCCCCCTAGAGGGCATAGAACCTGGGCCCCATTCCCCGCCCGTGGGGCTGGGTGGGACCCGGCACCCCCTAGCGGGCAGGGACACACTGACCCCACCTCTCGGTTTCAGAGCCTCTGTTCCTGGCCAAGGCCCAGCTGCTGCAGTCAGGCGCCAGGGCCCTGGGCGACGTCCCCGGGGTTAACGGCTTCCTCCCCCGGCGCCGGGACCGGCCCCACAAGCAGGAGGTGAGAGGGGACGGTGGGAACCGGGGGGGGCCCTTCCCCCAAGCGCTCACCTCTTCCTCCCCCCCCCCCCCCCCCCCCAGCGTTAACACTTCTCCTCTTTGTCCCCCACAGGACCCCCTGGGCTATTCCCACAGCCCCGGTTTCCCCGGCCCCAAGCAGGACCCCCCGGGTGCCCACCTGGGCCAGCGCGGCAGGAGCAGCTCCTCTGAGGGGCTGGCGCCCCACATCTGGAGCCGGCTGCAATCCAGTAAGGAGCTGAGGGGCAGGACCCAGTCGCGCTGGGGGCGCTGGATCCTCCTCTGGGGGCAGGGGGCAGTTTGGGTGGCTGCTGATAGATCCCCTCACCCGAGCTCTGCCCCCCAGGTGCCCCCAGGAAAAGCTACCGGCCCAGATCCGTGGAGCCCTGGATCGACCCGTTAAATGCCTTCGAAGACGTCGTCAGCACGGAGGTGAGGGCAGCAGGGTGCTCTCCCCGGGCAGTCAGGGCTCCCCATTGCCCCAGGGCAGCGCTAGGGGCTGGGCTACAGGGGGCGGGGCGGGGGGTAGGGGGCTCTGCCCGGGCAGTCAGGGCTCCACATTGCCCCAGGGCGGCGCTAGGGGCTGGGCTGCAGGGGGCAGGGCGGGGGGCAGCAGGGGGCTCTCCCCGGGCAGTCAGGGCTCCCCATTGCCCCAGGGCAGCGCTAGGGGCTGGGCTGCAGGGGGCGGGGCGGGGGGGGCAGCAGGGGGCTCTGCCCGGGCAGTCAGGGCTCCCCATGGCCCCAGGGCGGCGCTAGGGGCTGTACTGCAGGGGCGGGGCGGGGGCAGCAGGGGGTTCTCCCCGGGCAGTCAGGGCTCCCCATGGCCCCAGGGCGGCGCTAGGGGCTGTGCTGCAGGGGGCGGGGGGGGCAGCAGGGGGCTCTGCCCGGGCAGTCAGGGCTCCCCATGGCCCCAGGGCGGCGCTAGGGGCTGTGCTGCAGGGGGCGGGGGGGGCAGCAGGGGGCTCTGCCCGGGCAGTCAGGGCTCCCCATTGCCCCAGGGCAGCGCTAGGGGCTGGGCTGCAGGGGGCGGGGCGGGGGAGGCAGCAGGGGGCTCTGCCCGGGCAGTCAGGGCTCCCCAGGGCGGCGCTAGGGGCTGTACTGCAGGGGGCGGGGCGGGGGGCAGCAGGGGGCTCTCCCCGGGCAGTCAGGGCTCCCCATGGCCCCATGGCGGCGCTAGGGGCTGGGCTGCAGGGGGTGGGGCGGGGGCAGCAGGGGGCTCTGCCCGGGCAGTCAGGGCTCCCCATTGCCCCAGGGCGGCGCTAGGGGCTGGGCTGCAGGGAGCGGGGGGCAGCAGGGGGCTCTCCCCGGGCAGTCAGGGCTCCCCATGGCCCCAGGGCGGCACTAGGGGCTGTACTGCAGGGGGCGGGGCGGGGGGCAGCAGGGGGCTCTCCCCGGGCAGTCAGGGCTCCCCATGGCCCCAGGGCGGCGCTAGGGGCTGTACTGCAGGGAGCGGGGGGGGGCAGTAGGGGGCTCTCCCCGGGCAGTCAGGGCTCCCCATTGCCCCAGGGTGGCGCTAGGGGCTGTGCTGCAGGGAGCGGGGGGGGGCAGTAGGGGGCTCTCCCCGGGCAGTCAGAGCTCCCCATGGCCCCAGGGTGGCTCTATGGGGCTGGGCAGCAGGGCGCTCTCCCCTGGCAGTCTGGGCTGCCCCCTAACCCCCCCCACCCCCCCAGATGAGCCAGTCGGACAGCGGGGTGGATCTCAGCAGCGACTCCCAGGTCTCGTCCGCCAGCTGCAGCCAGCGCAGCTCCCCCGACGGTGGGCTGAAGGCGACCCCTGAGCCTGGCGTGGGGGGCACACGGGGCACCGAGTCCGTGGCCCCCGGAGCCGAGGGGGCCGCGCCCCAGGAGCAGGGCAGGAGGCCGGCGCCCAACGACACCAGCCCTCACAAGGACAAGAAAGTAGGAGTGGGGGCTGGGGCCCGGAGGGGGGGGGAATGGTGCAGGGGAGGGGGACAACAACTGGGGCGGGGGCTGATCGGCTTGGGGGGTTGGAACGGCTGGGGTGTGGGGATGGGGGCCGTGACTTACCTCTCCCCTCCCCAGCAGGCCGGCAGCCCCCCGGCTCTCCCCCGGGCCCCTCCCGGCCCGGGCCCCATTGGGACGGAGCGCTCCCAGCGAGCCGAGATGGCCAGGGAGAGCGGGGGGGGGCCCGAGCCCGGCCCAGAGCCAGCGACCCCCATCACCGGCCCCCCCATCCAGTTCGGGGCCAGCGACAAGGTGAGCAGCACCCCGGATGCCTGGGTCCTGACCCGAGGCGGGAGGATGGGAGCCTAGATGCCTGGATTCTCCCCTGGCTCTGGGAGGGGAGTGGGGTCTAGTGGTTAGAGCTGGGGGGGCTTGGTTCTGGGGGGGCTGGGGGCCAGGACGCCTGGGTTCTATTCACCTGGCTCCCGTCCCCGCAGGACACTGACCTGGGGCTGCTTGTGAGCGAGGGCAACAAACCTGGCAAGGAGCCCCCAGCCCCGGGCCTCACGGAGGGGGTGAGTGAGGGGCCCGGATGCCTGGGTCCTGTCCCGGCTCTGGGAGGGGGTTGGGTTTGGGGAGTCCCAGGACTCCGGGGTCCTGTCCCAGGAGGGGGAAGGGGAGTGGGAGTCCCAGGACTCCGGGGTCCTGACCCGGCCGGGGGAGGGGGAGTGGGAGTGGGAGGGGCGTCCCAGGACTCCGGGGTCCGGTCCCGGCCGGGGGAGGGGGAGTGGGAGTGGGAGGGGCGTCCCAGGACTCCTGGGTCCGGTCCCGGCCAGGGGAGGGGGCCGGGCGCTTTTCACCTGCTGTTCTTCTCTCCCCAGCTGGTGGGCGTGTCCCGGGAGTGGGAGCTGCTCCCGCCCCCCAGACCCAGCCTGGCCCCCCAGCCCCGAGCCCTGGCCCTGGGGCCGGCCGCCTGCCCCCCCGCGGAGCCCTCGGCGTACTCAGGTAGGGGCGGGCGGCATGGGGCGCTGGGGGGCCGTGGGGCCGGCCTGGGGTCTCACTGCTCACTGCTTCCCCCTGCAGGTGAGAGGGGGCCGAGCCAGCGGCCCTACCCCGAGCTCTTCTACGGCAGCCAGCCCGGCGTGGCCCAGGTACCCTCCGTCTGGCCGGGGCGGGGCAGGGGGGCTGGCCGGGGGGCTGGGCGGGGGGGGCTGGCCCTCTGTCTGACCCACGCCCTCTGCCCCCCCCAGCAGGTGCCCAGCCCCCCCGTGGAGTCCCAGCTCAACGGCAGCTTCCGCCCGGGGACCCCTTCGCTGCATCCGTACAGGTAAGGGGAGTGGGGGTCTCCAGAGCCTGTCGGGGGAGGGGTCCTGCCCCAGAGCCAGCCGCGTGTCAGCGTCAGGCGAGGGGTCCCCCTGTGCCCAGCCCCCTGCCCTGCCCCCCCCCCGAGCCACCGGCCTGTCAGGCGAGGGGTCCCCAGATAACCAGCCCCCGCCCCCCCTATAGCAACCCGCCTGTCGGGCAATGGGTCCCCAGATAACCAGCCCCCGCCCCCCCTATAGCAACCCGCCTGTCGGGCAATGGGTCCCCAGATAACCAGCCCCCTGCCCCGCCCCAGAGCCGGCCGCGTCCCCGCTGACCCCGTCTGTCTCCGCAGATCCCAGCACTTGTACCTGCAGCCTGGCCCGGCCCCCGGCTCCCCGGCGGCCCCCGTCCTGCCTGGCTCGGCCCTGCTCTCGGGGGTGGCCCTCAAGGGGCAATACGTGGAGTTCTCGGCCCTGCAGGCGGCCGAGCTGGCCAAGCTGCCGGCCACGGGGCTGCTCTACCAGGCGGCCCCCCCCTTCCTCTACAGCCCCCCCTTCTGCACCGGCCAGCTGGGCCCCGAGCAGCCCCTGCTCCAGGTACGGGGGGGTCTCTGGGGGTGGGGGGGGGAAGGGTGCGGGGCTCCCTGTGCCTGGCTCCGCCCCCTGATCCCAGGCTCCTCCTCCTCCTCCCCCCAGGTGCGGCAGGAGCTGAACCCCCCCTCGGATTTCTACCCGGGCTCCCTGCCGCAGGCCAACCAGAGCAGCTTCCTTCAGGGCCCGGGCCCTGCCCAGCAGGTGAGCCCTGCCCCCAGCTCACTGGCTCCGCCCCCGGCCCCTGGCTCCGCCCCATGCACTGACCCCTATCCCCCCCTGCAGATGCTGCTGCCCATGGTGGAGTCTCAGCTGCCCCCGGTGGTGAACTTCGGCTCCCTGCAGCAGGGGGCACCAGCTGCCCCCCCGCCACTGCCCCTGGTGCCCGTCACCCCGGCCCTGCGGCCCCCGGGGCAGCTGGCCGGGCGCCTGGTCCCCTCGGCCATCCGCACCTTCCCCCATGGCATGGGGCGCACGGAGGTAAAGGGGGCGGGAGGGGCCCTGGCTGGACGCCTGGCCCGGGGAGGTGGGGGGCTGGGGGGAACTCAGCTGGGGGGGCCAGAGGGGTGGCAGTGTCCCCGGCTGGGGGGCTGGCCCGGGGAGGTGGGGGGCAGGAGGAGCCCCGGCTAACCCCTGTCCCCCTCTCCCCACAGCTGCACCCCATGGAGATGAAGCCCTTCCCCGAGTACCGGAAGTTGAGCAGTCCTGGGGGTCGAGCCCCAGCGGTGGGCAGGTGAGTGGGCAGGTGAGTGGGAGTGGGGGGGGGGGGGCTGAGCTCCAGGGGGGCCCCTCCCACCGGGGCCCCCTCACCTACTCTCCTCTCCCCCCACAGAGCCTGCGTGGGCCCCTTCAGCTCCCGCCTCCGTGCCCCAGGATCCAGCTACGCAGGGGCCAGCCGCAGCCAGCGCCCGGATGGTGGCCTGCCGGTGAGTGGGGTGGGGCCCCTCTCCTCTGGGGGGCGCCGCCCTGATCCGGCCCCTGGGGCCTCTCTCCTCTGGGGGGCGCCGCCCCGATCCGGCCCCTGGGGCCTCTCTCCTCTGGAGGGGCGCCGCCCCGATCCGGCCCCTGGGGTCTCTCTCCTCTGGGGGCGCCGCCCCGATCCGACCCCTGCGGTCCCTCTCCTCTGGGGGGTGCTGCCCCGATCCGGCCCCTGGGGTTCCTCTCCTCGGGGGGGCGCTGCCCCGATATGCACGTGGGAGGGTAAGTTGCACCCTGTGTCTGACTCTCCCTCCCCCCAGGTCTCCCCGTCGGACGTTCTCTGCTGGACCCCCAGGCCCTGGGAGCGCCACCCCCCAGCCCGCGAGGGGCCCCCCGCCCGCCGGCCCCCCAGCCAGAGTGACAAGCAGGAGCCTGGCCTCGCCCACCAGCGCTAGCCTGGCCCCCTGCCAGGGTGGGGGCCGCCCCTCTTCCCCCTCCCCCTCAGTGAGTGGGGAGGGGCTGACCCCTTCCCCCTGTTAATTTCTGGGGTGGGGAGTCCCCGGGGGGCAGGGGTGAGAGCGGAGCTGCCCCGCCCCACTGAATGTAACTGGAGTTGGGTTTGTTTTTGATTCACCTGAATTAATTTTGGGGGGCAGGAGTTGGGGTCCCCTGCCTGGGTGTGTGTAAATATATGTGATGGGCAGGGGGCTCTAGCAAGTTTGTTACAAAATAAACTGAAAAACTGTTTAAAAAAAAAAATGAATAAAAGGTTAAAAGCAAACATGGGGGGGCTGTGGTGTGTGCAGGGGCCTGCACCCCCTGGCTGTGGTTCATGGTCTGTTCTGGGGGCAGCGGGGCTGGGTCTACTACAGGTGTCCGTTCATCGCATCCCCAGCTGAGGGGCTGCACACAACAGGGCAGTGAGTGACCCACCCCCAGGCAAAGCGAGGCCGGGGCCACCAGCCAGGGATGGACCCCTGTTCTAGTCTTGGCCTTCGCAACATCCCGTGGTGAGGAGTTCCCCACATTAATGGTGCCTGGTGTTGTGTTAAACCTGCTGCCTGTTAATGGCACTGGGTGACCTCTCGTTCACTATCTGCCCCCACCCAGATCGATCAATCCAGCAGGGGTTGATTTATCCCGGCTAGTGGAGAGGGGATCAACTTGATCCCTGATCCCTCTGCCACCAGCTCTGCCCACAGTGATCCAGGGAAAGCCCCCTGGCAGGTCGCTCCCGCAGCCCCCGTTGGCCGCGAACCGAGCCGGCAGGTAAACAAACCGGCCCTGCTCCCTGGAACAGGAGATTTTCTTATTCTCCTGCCCTGCCCCAAGGGCCCCCCCCATTTACACGCCTTGGGGGAGGGAGCTGGGCAGGGGCTCCCCCTGGGGCCAGACAGCCAGCGCTCACCCCCCTCTGCAGGGAGGGACCAGGGGAAACTGAGGTACAGGCAGCCTCAGTCACTGGGGCAAGAGTCCCCCCGGCACAGACAGGACCCGCAGCCCGACACCAAGCAGCTTTATTGGAGATAGGGGTCAGGGGATAAATAGGGGGCGGGGGGCACAGGCGCCCCTAGGCCTCATCCCCGAAGGCGCGGTCGGCATTGGGGAACCGCTGGGGGCTGAAACTGGGATCCTCCTGCAGCCGCTTCTGGAGGTCAGCACGGAGCTGGAAGAGAGTGGGGGAGCGGTGAGCGTGGACACAGGGAGGCCCCCCCAGAGACCCATTGGTAGGGGCCATGGGGCCTCCCCTGCTGCTGGGCAGCCAGTCTGCAGTCCCACCTGGGGCAGACCCCCTAGGAGAACTTGGGAGAGGTCCTGGGGGGGGCCCAGATTAGGCAGACCCCTGGAAGAGGGTTCCAGGTGGGCCCCAGTGGGGGCAGGATGGGGAAGACCCAGGGAAGGGTGCTGGAGGGACCCTGGGAGTGGTGGGGGGCCAACGCGCTGGGGGTCCGGGGAGCCTCACCTGCTGCCGGTAGCCCTCTTGCAGCGCCGGCTCGGCCAGCTCCCGGTTCAGGCTCTCGCTGCCGCTCAGGGGCTGGACGCCGGCGGCTTTGGCGGCGCGGCTGACGGCCTCGGAGAGGAGCAGCTGGGGGCCGTCACCCCGCATGGTCTGGGGGACAGCGGAGGAAGAGCGCGGTTGGCGGGCAGGAGGGGGCTGGCCTGTGCGCTGCCCATTGCTTAGCAGTTCAGGGGCACGTCTGGGGCCTCACCTTGCGGCGCTTGGCCGGCCTTCCCATCAGATAGGAACTGGGCAGTCGGGGCGCTCACCTTGCGGCGCTTGGCCAGGATGCCTGGCAGGTAGGTGTCACTGGGCACTCAGGGGGCAAGGTGGGGGGCTCACCTTGCGGCGCTTGGCCGGCATTCCCGTCAGGTAGGTGTTGCTGGGCAGTCGGGGCAAGCCAGGGGCACAGCTGGGGGGGCAGGCGGGGGGCTCACCTTGCGGCGCTTGGCCGGCATTCCCGTCAGGTAGGCGTCGCTCAGCGGCGGCTGCTGCTTCCCGCGACGCTGGGTCTGGATGTCCTCGCGGATGATGGGCACCCACTCCTGGGGGGACAGAGGCGGTCAGACACTGGGGGACCCAGGCGCACCCCAGCCCAACCCCCCCCCCCCCAGCCCCGGCACTCACCGGGGGCACAGCCGCTGCCCAGGGCTCGGCGTCGGGCGCGGGCTCCCCCGGCAGCTCCCCCTGCTCCGGCTCCGGGCACCGTGCCAGGGCCTCCTCCGCCGTAGTGGCCGGGGCCGGCGAGGCTGCACTGTCCCGCTGCAACCGGGGGGGTTAGAGACAGCGGGGAACCCCCGACAGCCCCCCACCCCAACAGTCACCCTCCCGCTCTCACAGCAGGTACCCCCCTGACAGCCCCCCCCGCCCCTGACAGCAGGGACCCCCCCCAACAGCCTCCCCCCACCTCACAGCAGGGACCCCCCCCCGGTACCTGCGTGGCTTCGGGGGGCTGCTCGGCCGCCTGCACCTCCATGGGCTCGTCCGGTGCTGGCTGCAGAGAGGGGGAGGGTCAGAGGGGACACGGGGGGCCGCCCTGCCCCCCCACCCCCCCCGCACCCCCCGGCCGGGCCGTACCTGGGGGGCCTCGCCCAGGCGGCGCACGTAGGGCAGCACCTGCTCCTCCGTGACGGGCATGTGCTCCAGGACCACCTGCAGCCGCAGCCCCATCATGGCCGTCAGCCAGCTCACCAGCGAGGGGTTCACGTCCGCCGAGAGCCGCCGCTGCGGGACAGGGGGGTCAGTGTCGCCCCCGGACCCCCCTGCACCCTCCGGGTCCCCCTGCCGGCCGGCACCGCCCCCCCAACTCCCCCCGGCAGCCAGCTCACCAGCGAGGGGTTCACGTCCGCCGAGAGCCGCCGCTGCGGGACAGGGGGATCAGTGTTGCCCCCGGACCCCCCTGCACCCCCCGGGTCCCCCTGCCGGCCGGCACCGCCCCCCCAACTCCCCCCGGCAGCCAGCTCACCAGCGAGGGGTTCACGTCCGCCGAGAGCCGCCGCTGCGGGACAGAGGGGTCAGTGTCGCCCCCGGACCCCCCTGCACCCCCCGGGTCCCCCTGCCGGCCGGCACCGCCCCCCCAACTCCCCCCGGCAGCCAGCTCACCAGCGAGGGGTTCACGTCCGCCGAGAGCCGCCGCTGCGGGACAGGGGGGTCAGTGTCGCCCCCGGACCCCCCTGCCAACCGGCAACCCCCCCAACTCCCCCCGGCAGCCAGCTCACCAGCGAGGGGTTCACGTCCGCCAAGAGCCGCCACTGCGGGACGGGGGGTCAGCGGCGCCCCCGGACCCCCCCGCGGCACCACCCCCCCCAGACCTCCCCAGTTCCACACCAATGCAGCTACACGATCCTGGCTGAGCCCCTCGGGGCTGTGGGGACAGGGAGGGTCCCTGGTGGGGCCCCTGGGTCTATGCGGGGGGCCCCCGGACAGGGTGGGGGCCCGAGGGCTCCAGGGGGGTCCCCGGGGGGGCACTCACGATGCGGTCGTTGATGACGGCGGTCAGGGCGCCCCGCTCCCCCCGCAGGCAGTACAGGTTCAACGCCAGGCACTCGAACAGCCCCTGGTTACACAGCTCCAGCAGCCGGCACCCAAAGGTGGGGTCTGGGGGGGAGGGGGGGGGAGGAGTGAGGTGGGCCGGGGGACCCCCCCCAAACTCCCTCCCTCAGCAACCTCCCCCCACCTCACGGGGATCCCCCACAGCCCCCCTCCCAGCTGACCCCCCCCAGGACTCCCCCCCCAGGACCCCAACCTCCCAGAGATCCCCCACAGCCCCCCCAGAACCCTCCCAGCCAAGCTCCCCCCTGGGACTCCCCCCCAGAACCCCCACCCCGTGGGGATCCCCCACAGGCCCCCTCCCAGCCAACCCCCCCCAGGACCCCAACCTCCCAGAGATCTCCCAGAGCTCCCCCCTGGGACCCCCCCCCCGAACCCCGCCTGCAGGGATCCCCCACAGCCCCCCCCCCGGAACCCCCCCTCACCGGCGCAGCGCAGGATGTGGGTGGCGATGCGGCTGAAATGCTCCTGCAGGAACTCCAGGTTGGTCCGGGTGATGTCAACCCCGTCCTGCACCCGCACCGAGGCCTGGGGGGGAGGGGGGCAGCCATGAGACATCGGGGACCCCCCCAGGCACACCCGATGCCCCCACCCCCGGGAAGCCCCTCACACACCATTACAGGGGGGGCTGTTCCCTCCTGCCCCCCCTGCCCCCCACTGTACTCAGGCCACCTCTGAACAGAACTGGGGAAGAGCCGAGGGGGGGCTGAGGGGAGAGCGGGGCCCCCCCAGCCCAGGGGGGACACTTACGAAGCTCTCGCGGATGTATTCCTGCAGGCCGGTGATCAGGCTGTGGGTGGCCACCTGGGGGAGGAACCACAGGTTAGTGGGGGGGGGGGGGAGAAGGGGGGCAGCCAGGGCTGGGGGGCAAGAGTGAGGGGCACCAGCAGAAGAGCCGGGGGCCACAAGGAGCAGGGATGGGGGATTCAGGGATAATGGGCTCGGGGGATTCGGGGGCCAGCTTGGGGGACTTGGGGGGCTCAAGGGAATTCGGGGATGATGGACTCAGGGGATTTCGGGGGCTCAGGGAGGGCTCAGGGGCCCCTCACCCGCCCGTTGTGGTCCGAGGGCTCCCGTCCCCCCACGTACTCCTGGTGGAAGCAGCGAGCGGGAGATTCGGGGATGATGGGCTCGGGGGATTCGGGGGGCCTGGTTGGGAGATTCGGGGGGCTCAGGGGGATTCGGGGATTCGGGGGGGCCAAGTCGGGGGATTCGGGGGGCTCAGGGCGGTTCGGGGATGATGGGGCCAGGGGATTCGGGGGGCTCAGGGAGGCATCAGGGGCCCCTCACCCGCACGTTGTGGTCCGAGGGCTCCCGCCCCCCCAGGTACTCCTGGTGGAAGCAGCGAGCGGGGGATTCGGGGATGATGGGCTCGGGGGATTATGGGGGCCGGGTCGGGGGATTCGGGGGGCTCAGAGCGGTTTGGGGATGATGGGGTCGGGGGATTCTGGGGCCGGGTCGGGTGATTCGGGGGGCTCAGGGCGGTTCGGGGATGATGGGGTCGGAGGATTCGGGGGGCTCAGGGAGGGATCAGGGGCCCCTCACCTGCCCATCGTGGTCCGAGGGCTCCGGCCCCCCCAGATACTCCTGGTGGAAGCAGCGAGCCGGGGATTCGGGGATGATGGGCTCGGGGGATTCGGGGGGCCTGGTTGAGAGATTCAGGGGGCTCAGGGGGATTCAGGGATGATGGGCTCGGGGGATTTGGGGGGCTCGAAGGGATCAGAGGCCCCTCACCCGCCCGTTGTGGTCCGAGGGCTCCGGCCCCCCCAGATACTCCTGGTGGAAGCAGCGAGCCAGGGATTCGGGGATGATGGGCTCGGGGGATTCGGGGGGCTCAGGGGGATTCGGGGATGATGGGCTCGGGGGATTTGGGGGGCTCGGAGAGATCAGGGGCCCCTCACCCACACGTTGTGGTCCGAGGGCTCCCGCCCCCCCAGGTACTCCTGGTGGAAGAAGTGAGCGGGGGATTCGGGGATGATGGGCTCGGGGGATTTGGGGGCCGGGTCGGGGGATTCGGAGATGATGGGCTCGGGGGATTCGGGGGGCCGGGTCGGGGGATTCGGGGGGCTCAGGGCGGTTTGGGGATGATGGGGTCGGGGGATTCGGGGGGCTCAGGGAGGGAATCAGGGGCCCCTCACCCGCACGTTGTGGTCTGAGGGCTCCCGCCCCCCCAGGTACTCCTGGTGGAAGCAGCGAGCGGGGGATTCGGGGATGATGGGCTCGGGGGATTCGGGGGGCTCAGGGCGGTTCGGGGATGATGGGCTCGGCGGATTCGGGGGGCTCAGGGCGGTTCTGTGATGATGGGCTCGGGGGATTCAGGGGCTGGGTCGGGGGATTCGGGGATGATGGGATCAGGGCGGTTTGGGGATGATGGGGTCGGGGGATTCGGGGATGATGGGGTCGGGGGATTCTGGGGCCGGGTCAGGGGATTCGGGGGGCTCAGGGCGGTTCGGGGGTGATGGGGTCGGGGGGCTCAGGGCGGTTCGGGGATGATGGGCTCGGGGGATTCGGGGATGATGGGGTCGGGGGATTCGGGGGGCTCAGGGCGGTTCGGGGATGATGGGGTCGGGGGATTCAGGGATGATGGGGTCGGGGGATTCGGGGGGCTCAGGGCGGTTCGGGGATGATGGGGTCGGGGGATTCTGGGGCCGGGTCAGGGGATTCGGGGGGCTCAGGGTGGTTCGGGGGTGATGGGGTCGGGGGGCTCAGGGCGGTTCGGGGATGATGGGCTCGGGGGGCTCAGGGCGGTTCGGGGATGATGGGCTCGGGGGATTCTGGGGCCGGGTTGGGGGATTCGGGGGGCTCAGGGCGGTTCAGGGGTGATGGGGTTGGGGGATTCGGGGGGCTCAGGGCGGTTCAGGGGTGATGGGGTCGGGGGATTCGGGGGGCTCAGGGCGGTTTGGGGATGATGGGCTCGGGGGATTCGGGGGGCTCAGGGCGGTTCGGGGATGATGGGCTCGGCGGATTCGGGGGGCTCAGGGCGGTTCTGTGATGATGGGCTCGGGGGATTCGGGGGCTGGGTCGGGGGATTCGGGGGGCTCAGGGCGGTTTGGGGATGATGGGCTCGGGGATTCGGGGGGCTCAGGGCGGTTCGGGGATGATGGGCTCGGGGGATTCTGGGGCCGGGTCAGGGGATTCGGGGGGCTCAGGGCGGTTCGGGGGTGATGGGGTCGGGGGATTCGGGGATGATGGGGTCGGGGGATTCGGGGGGCTCAGGGCGGTTCGGGGATGATGGGGTCGGGGGATTCGGGGATGATGGGGTCGGGGGATTCGGGTTGGCTCAGGGCGGTTCGGGGATGATGGGGTCGGGGGATTCGGGGGGCTCAGGGCGGTTTGGGGATGATGGGGTCAGGGGATTCTGGGGCCGGGTCGGGGGATTCGGGGGGGCTCAGGGAGGGATCAGGGACCCCTCACCCGCACGTTGTGGTCTGAGGGCTCCCGCCCCCCCAGGTACTCCTGGTGGAAGCAGCGAGCGGGAGATTCGGGGATGATGGGCTCGGGGGATTCGGGGGGCTCAGGGCGGTTCGGGGATGATGGGCTCGGGGGATTCGGGGGGCCGGGTCGGGGGATTCGGGGGGCTCAGGGCGGTTCGGGGATGATGGGCTCAGGGCGGTTTGGGGATGATGGGGTCGGGGGATTCAGGGGGCTCAGGGCGGTTTGGGGATGATGGGCTCGGGGATTCGGGGGGCTCAGGGCGGTTCGGGGATGATGGGGTCGGGGGATTCGGGGATGATGGGGTCGGGGGATTCTGGGGCCGGGTCAGGGGATTCGGGGGGCTCAGGGCGGTTCGGGGGTGATGGGGTCGGGGGGCTCAGGGCGGTTCGGGGATGATGGGCTCGGGGGATTCGGGGATGATGGGGTCGGGGGATTCGGGGGGCTCAGGGCGGTTCGGGGATGATGGGGTCGGGGGATTCAGGGATGATGGGGTCGGGGGATTCGGGGGGCTCAGGGCGGTTCGGGGATGATGGGGTCGGGGGATTCGGGGATGATGGGGTCGGGGGATTCTGGGGCCGGGTCAGGGGATTCGGGGGGCTCAGGGCGGTTCGGGGATGATGGGCTCGGGGGATTCTGGGGCCGGGTTGGGGGATTCGGGGGGCTCAGGGGTGATGGGGTCGGGGGATTCGGGGGGCTCAGGGCGGTTTGGGGATGATGGGGTCGGGGGATTCGGGGGGCTCAGGGAGGGAATCAGGGGCCCCCTCACCCGCACGTTGTGGTCTGAGGGCTCCCGCCCCCCCAGGTACTCCTGGTGGAAGCAGCGAGCGGGGGATTCGGGGATGATGGGCTCGGGGGATTCGGGGGGCTCAGGGCGGTTCGGGGATGATGGGCTCGGCGGATTCGGGGGGCTCAGGGCGGTTCTGTGATGATGGGCTCGGGGCATTCGGGGGCTGGGTCGGGGGATTCGGGGGGCTCAGGGCGGTTTGGGGATGATGGGCTCGGGGGATTCGGGGATGATGGGGTCGGGGGATTTGGGGGGCTCAGGGAGGGATCAGGGGCCCCTCACCCGCACGTTGTGGTCCGAGGGCTCCCGCCCCCCCAGGTACTCCTGGTGGAAGCAGCGAGCGGGGGATTCGGGGATGATGGGGTCGGGGGATTCGGGTTGGCTCAGGGCGGTTTGGGGATGATGGGGTCGGGGGATTCGGGGATGATGGGATCAGGGCGGTTTGGGGATGATGGGGTCGGGGGATTCGGGGATGATGGGGTCGGGGGATTCTGGGGCCGGGTCAGGGGATTCGGGGGGCTCAGGGCGGTTCGGGGGTGATGGGGTCGGGGGGCTCAGGGCGGTTCGGGGATGATGGGCTCGGGGGATTCGGGGATGATGGGGTCGGGGGATTCGGGGGGCTCAGGGCGGTTCGGGGATGATGGGGTCGGGGGATTCAGGGATGATGGGGTCGGGGGATTCGGGGGGCTCAGGGCGGTTCGGGGATGATGGGGTCGGGGGATTCTGGGGCCGGGTCAGGGGATTCGGGGGGCTCAGGGTGGTTCGGGGGTGATGGGGTCGGGGGGCTCAGGGCGGTTCGGGGATGATGGGCTCGGGGGGCTCAGGGCGGTTCGGGGATGATGGGCTCGGGGGATTCTGGGGCCGGGTTGGGGGATTCGGGGGGCTCAGGGCGGTTCAGGGGTGATGGGGTTGGGGGATTCGGGGGGCTCAGGGCGGTTCAGGGGTGATGGGGTTGGGGGATTCGGGGGGCTCAGGGCGGTTCAGGGGTGATGGGGTTGGGGGATTCGGGGGGCTCAGGGCGGTTCAGGGGTGATGGGGTCGGGGGATTCGGGGGGCTCAGGGCGGTTTGGGGATGATGGGCTCGGCGGATTCGGGGGGCTCAGGGCGGTTCTGTGATGATGGGCTCGGGGGATTCGGGGGCTGGGTCGGGGGATTCGGGGGGCTCAGGGCGGTTTGGGGATGATGGGCTCGGGGATTCGGGGGGCTCAGGGCGGTTCGGGGATGATGGGCTCGGGGGATTCTGGGGCCGGGTCAGGGGATTCGGGGGGCTCAGGGCGGTTCGGGGGTGATGGGGTCGGGGGATTCGGGGATGATGGGGTCGGGGGATTCGGGGGGCTCAGGGCGGTTCGGGGATGATGGGGTCGGGGGATTCAGGGATGATGGGGTCGGGGGATTCGGGGGGCTCAGGGCGGTTCGGGGATGATGGGGTCGGGGGATTCTGGGGCCGGGTCAGGGGATTCGGGGGGCTCAGGGTGGTTCGGGGGTGATGGGGTCGGGGGGCTCAGGGCGGTTCGGGGATGATGGGCTCGGGGGATTCTGGGGCCGGGTTGGGGGATTCGGGGGGCTCAGGGCGGTTCAGGGGTGATGGGGTCGGGGGATTCGGGGGGCTCAGGGAGGGATCAGGGGCCCCTCACCCGCACGTTGTGGTCCGAGGGCTCCCGCCCCCCCAGGTACTCCTGGTGGAAGAAGCGGCGCAGCTGGGGCTGGACGCGCTGCAGCGGCTGGAACTGCCCGTGGAGCAGCATCACCACGTCCACCATGGAGAAGTTCTGGCAGATCAGCGAGAGCAGGTCCCCGAAGAAGCCTGGGAACAGACGGGGACAGTGGGGCAACGGGACACCCCCGGGGGGCGCTGGGGGGCCGGGAATCCCGGTCAGGGGGAGCCCAGCCAGGACGGGGTGAGGAAAGCCAAGAGTAATGTGGCCTGGCAGGGTGCTGGGGGATGTGCCAGAGGGGCGTGGCCCAGCAGCCCAGAGGGGGAACAGTCGAGGACACCGCCCAGAAGGGGCGGGACCCAGCAGCAGAGGCAGGGCCGCCCGGAAGAGGAGGCGGGTCCTGGCAGAGGGGGTGGGGCGGGGCCGCCCAGAAGGGGCGGGGCTCGGCAGAGGAGGCAGGGCCACCCGGAGGAGGAGGCGGGTCCCAGCAGAGGAGGCGAGGCAGGGCCACTCGGAAGGGGTGGGGCCCAGCAGAGGAGGCGGGACAGGGCCGCCCAGAAGGGGTGGAGGGGCCACCCGGAAGGGGCGGGTCCCAGCAGAGGAGGCGGGATGGGGCGGGGCCCGGCAGAGGAGGCGGGGCTCACCGATGGCGCCCTCGGTGCCCGGCTCGAAGAGGTTGCTGGTGCCGCTGAGGCGCTGGATGAAGGTGGCGATGCTCTCGGTGCTGCCCTGCTGGGCGTTCAGCGAGCCCATCATGGACGACAGCACCCCCTGCACCACGCTGAGGAAGAACTCGGGGGCCAGGGCCTCGGGGCCCCCAGGGGGGCGGCCCCGCCCCCGCTCCCCGCCCGACACCCGCTCAGACAGCAGGGGTGGGGCAGGGGCTGGAGGGGCCTCTGGCTGCGGGGGAGGGGCAGGGGCAGGAGCCTGTTCTGGCACCTGTGGGGGGGCAGCCCCCATCTGCGTGGCCTGGAGAAGAGGAAGACAGTAGTCAAGGACGGCTCTGGCGGGCTGTCAGGTCAAGGACGTGGGGGGAAAACTGGCCTTACCCAGAAAGCCACGGGGTGGGCAGTGCTCACCTGCAGGAAGTCTGTCATGCCTTGCAGGAAGGCGGGCATGCCCGGCATGCCGGGCATGGCCACGGTGATGGTGGGGGAGCCCACGCCGGCCATGCCGGGGCCCGCTGCCCCCAGCAGGTTGCCCAGGAGCTGGGAGAAGTGGAGATCGTCGGCAGGTGGAGGCGGCTGGGCCGAGGAGGAGGCGGAGGGCACGGGGACCCCTGGTGCACCGGCAGAGCTGCCCCCCGCCGCCGTGGTGGCCGTGTTGGTGGTGGCGGCGCTGGCCGAGGCCGTGGGCGGGGAGGCTGGGGCCGGGAAGGAGGCCGACGAGGTGGTGGTGGTGGAGGAGGAGGAGGAGGAAGAGGACGCCGAAGAGGAGCTACTGCCCTGAGCTGGGAGGGGCAGAATTAGCACTCAAGGCCCTGCCCCCCAACCCTGCCCCCCAACCCTGCCCCGTCATCCCAATTTACCCCAAACCTTCCCATAATGCCCCCTGCCCCCCAACCCTGCCCCGTCATCCCAATTTACCGCAAACCTTCCCATAATGCCCCCTGCCCCCCAACCCTGCCCCGTCATCCCAATTTACCCCAAACCTTCCCATAATGCCCCCTGCCCCACCCCCCAATCTCCCCCTGGAGCCTCCCCACTCCACTGCCCCCTCCCATAATCCTCTGACTGCATCCTCCGAAGCAACCCCCCCACACACACGCTGCCCCACAGGCCCCTTCCTATAGCCTGCCCCACACGTGACACCAGCACCTCACACCACCACGGCCCCTCCCAACTCCTATGGTGCGAGACAAGGGGTGAGAACAGCCCCCCCCAGCCCCAGTTTCCTGCCCCCCACCCCACCCCAAAGGAGACGTGTGGGGCAGAGACTTACCCACGAGAACCGGCTGCATCAGCAGCTGCCCGAGGAGACCGCTGATCATCTGTGCCAGGGAGGCATTGCCCCCTACGCCGGGAGTCTGGGGGGAGACAGACGTTACCTCGGAGCCGGCGCCCCCTAGAGGGAACAGGCCCCTGCCCCACTCCCCTGAGCCAGCCAGTCCCCATCCTGGGGCCGGGTGGGAGCCGGCGCCCCCTAGAGAGGACAGGCCCCGTGGCCCCATTCCCTGCCCCCCGAGCCAGCCAGTGCCCCATGCCCCATTCGCTGGGCTCTCACCCCGGGTCCTGGCACCTGGGGGGCCCCCGAGTGGGTGGGCCGGGCGGACGGGGCCGAGGGCCGGGCGATCACCACGCGGGTCGGGGCCGACTGGAAGCCAGGGACCTGCTGGCCTGCAGCAGAGGAAGGAACCGGGTTACAACGAGCCGCCGGGGCAGGAACGCAGCCACCTCTGGGGTGGAGCGGCCCCCCGCTGCCCCCCGCTGGCCGCACCCACCTGTGGCGGCAGAAGCCGCGGCCGCCATGGCCTGCTGGGTGATCTGGTGAGCCACGGCCTGCATCAGCTCCGGGGGCAGGCTGGGCAGGGGGACATGCGCAGCACCTCCTGCAGGGGGAGGGGAACAGCCGGGTCACCAGGCGGCATCACAGCGCAGCACCCCCTGCTGGGGAGCCCCACAACAGCTCCAGCCCCGCCCCTGCCAGTCCAGCCCTGCCCCCGCCCCGCAGCCCCTGCCAGCCCCGCCCCGCCAGCACCCCTCACTCCCGACCTGCAGCCCCTGCCAGCCCAGCTCTGCCGGTGCCCCTCACTCCCGACCTGCAGCCCCTGCCCCCGCCCAGCCCTGCCGGTGCCCCTCACTTCCTACCCACAGCCCCTGCCACCCCCCAGCTCTGCCGGTGCCCCTCACTCCCTACCCACAGCCCCTGCCACCCCCCAGCTCTGCCGGTGCCCCTCACTCCCTACCCACAGCCCCTGCCACCCCCCAGCTCTGCCGATGCCCCTCACTCCCGACCCGCAGCCCACCGGGCTCTAAGGGTGGGCACATCTCACCTATGCCCGGGCCATGCCCGGCTGGTCCAGCGGTGCCCGTGGGAACGGTGCCCCCGGAGCCACCTCCTGGCGCCTGAGACCCAGAGTCTGAGAATAAGAAACAGACGATTGACCCAGCACTGAGCCAGGATCGAACCCAGGAGTCCTGGAGCGGAACAGCCCCTGCCCCATTCCCCGCCCCCCGAGCCAGCCAGTGCCGCCTAGGGGGGACAGGGCCCTGCCCCATTCCCCGCCCCCCGAGCCAGCCAGTGCCCTCTAGGGGGGGACAGGGCCCCTGCCCCCCAAGCCAGCACCCCTCGGGGGGCTCCTACTCACCCTGTATGTTCATATGCATCATGACGACGGGCTCGACGGTCTGGTGGGAGATGCGGATGACCCGGGGGTGGCTGGTCTGGGAGCCCTGGGTCTGAGTCGGGGCCGCCCCGGGCCCCAGCTGGCTCTCCAGGCCCCGGCCTGGCTCCCCGGGGCTGGGGGCTCCGGCTGGGGCCGGGGGGGAGGGCTGGGTGGGGGCAGGTCCCTCGGGGCCAGGCTGGGGGGGGCGGGCACCGTTCCCCGTCATGGTCACTGTGGTCCCAACGTTGATCTGCGGACAGATGAGAAGTTAGGGGGCCCGTCCCGGATGCCTGGGTCCATCCCCTCCCTCCCTGGGGCTGTGGCCCTCCCTAGACGCATCATCCCAGACACCTGGGTCCATCCTCCCTCCCCAAGAGCTGCGAGGCCCCCTAGGGGCGGGCCCCGTCCCGGACACCTGGGTCCCGTGCCCCAGCTCACCTGTATGGGGATGGCAGCCTGCTGCAGCACCATGGGGGCAGCGTAGTGGGACATGGGCCGGACCACGTGGAGGTGGCGGGGGGCGCTGCAGGACAGGTTGCAGCGCAGGTCGGACAGGGCCACGAAGGTGTTCCCCAGCAGGCGCATGGACTCCCCCACCAGGTTGATGATGCGCTGGTCCTCCTCGCGCCCCTCTGTCTGCCAACACAGGGGTCACGGTCAGCTCCCACAGTGCCCCCCCCCCCGCCGCCCGTGGTATCACCCGCCTCCCCCCCTCCACCATCCCATCCATGGTACAACCCAGCTCAGGGTCCCCATCCCCCTGTTCATGGTATCACCCATCTCAGAGCCCAAATAATCCCCTTTCATGGTATCACCCATAATGCTCTTCACACCCCTACTCCCCAAAATGAACCGGTCGGGTTCTAGCCAATCGAACGCCTGACAGCAGGGGGCAGGAACCTGGACCATCCCCAAGGGTTAGAACTGACTTGTGGGGAGGGGGGATTTGGATCCTGTCACCCTTTCATAGACTTGGGGGGAGAGCAGAATTTGGACTATCCCATTCTCACGAGGATGGGGGGGAAGTTCAGAATATCCCATGGGGGGTGGGGCAGAGAAGAGATTTAGACCATCCCAATCTCACAGGGTTTGGGGGGGGGGGGGGGGGGGGGGGGAAGATGTGGACCATCTCAGTCTCTCAGGCTTGGGGGGAATGTTCCGAATATCCCATTCTGAGGGGGCAGGGGGGAGAGTTGGACCATCCCAATCTCAGAGGCGCGGGGGGGGGAGTATTCAGAACATGCCATTCTCCCTGTGACGGGGGTAGGCCTGGCACATCCCATTCTCACTACCCCGGGGCGGTGAGGGGGGTAACTAGCCCTTACATTGTTGTTGTAGTCAGTGGTGCTGGCCGTGGCCAGGATCTCCTGGTATCGCTGCAGGAAGGGCTGCAGCTGCTCCTCCACCCTGCGCAGCTCCAGCAGCACCTCCACGTACTCGGCCGGCGCCGGGTGGCTGCGGGGAGACCGGAGACAGGGCTCAGTGGGCTCCAGGGCCCCGCTCCCCACCCCACCCGCTCAGCCCTGTCCTTACTTGGGGGCCCCCTCGGCAGCTGGGGGCGGCTCCAGCCCAGGCTGGGGGCTCTCCTCGGCGGGCGCGGCTGGGGACTCCGAAACAGCTGCCTCCATGGGCTCCCGCTGGCCGGGGCTGGTGGAGGGGGGCGGCTCGTCGGGGGCCGGGGGGGCATTCTCCGGCGTGGGCTGCGGCTGCCCGTTGGCCCGACCCTAGAGAGAAAGAGACACTGGGCTCAGAGCCTGGGACTCCCGCCCCCTCCACCCCATCAGGGCTCAGCCCCCCGGCACTCCCGCCCCCCCACCCCCAGCCGGGGCTCAGCCCCACGGCACTCTCGCCCTCCCCCCCCCACCCCCAGCCAGGGCTCAGCCCCACAGCACTCTCGCCCTCCCCCCCCACCCCCAGCCAGGGCTCAGTCCCCCGGCACTCCCCCCCCCCCCGCCCCCCGTCAGGGCTCAGCCCCACAGCACTCCCGCCCTCCCCCCACCCCCCACCAGGGCTCAGCCCCACGGCACTCCCGCCCTCCCCCCCCACCCCCAGCCAGGGCTCAGTCCCCCGGCACTCCCGCCCCCCCCCCGCCCCCCGTCGGGGCTCAGCCCCATGGCACTCCCGCCCTCCCCCCCCCCCCCCCAGCCAGGGCTCAGTCCCCCGGCACTCCCGCCCTCCCCCCCCCCCCCCCCCCCAGCCGGGGCTCAGCCCCACGGCACTCCCGCCCTCCCCCCCCCCCCCCCCCAGCCAGGGCTCAGCCCCTCAGCACTCCCGCCCCCCTCTCCCCCCCCCCCCCCCCCCCAGCCAGGGCTCAGCCCCACGGCACTCACCTCCAGCCGGCCCAGGATGCCCTGCACGTCTCGGAGCATGTGTTGCGCCATCAGCAGGCGGACGCGGGGCTCGCTCTGGAATGACAGGGTGGGGCCGGGTCAGGGCTGGGCCTGGGAGTGGAGCTCACAAGGGGACAGCCTGGTACTAACCCAGACCAGACCCCAGGCCCAGCCAGCCCAGGACCCCCAGTCCAGACCCCCCAGGACACCCCCCGGGCTCGTCCAGCCTGGGACCCCCGCCTCCTGGATGAGATCCATGGCCCTGCCTGCCCCACCCCCCCGATGAGACCCACAAACTATCCTGCCAGGTAACCCCATGATCAGCCCCATGGGCCCACTGAGCTCTTGCCTGTCCTCTCTAGCCCTGCCCCCCCCAATTTCACTGGTTCAGACCCAGAACCCCCCTGTGCTCTGCCAATTCTCTAACCCTTCCCAGACCCCCCCCGCCCCAACCCCCTGCTGACCTTTCACCCCTCCGCCCCCCGCGCCCACCCCCCCCAGTACCTGTATGGGCGCCTGTTCCATATTAATATGAACATCCACAGAGGATCCGTCCATCTTAGGGGGAGGAGGGAGGAGATGGGCGTGAAGGAGGAAGAGACGGAGAAAACCAAAGGAAACAAAAAAGGAGGAAAGGAGGAAAAACAGGAAAAGAAAGAGAAAAATAAATAAAAACAGAGAAAGGGGGGAGGGGCCACAGACACTCAGCACAAGTGGGAGGTGGATAGAGACTGGACTCTTCCTGCCCTCCCCCAGCCAGGATGGAACCCAGGAGTCCTGGCTCCCAGCCCCCCCGCTCTAACCCACCAGCCCCCACTCCCCTCCCAGAGCCGGGGAGAGAACCCAGGAGTCCTGGGTCCCACCTCCCCTGCTCTGACCACTAGCCCCCACTCCCCTCCCAGAGCCAGGGAGAGAACCCAGGAGTCCTGGCTCCCAGCCCCCCCTGCTCTGACCACTAGCCCCCACTCCCCTCCCAGCACCGGGGAGAGAACCCAGGAGTCCTGAGTTCCCACCCGTCCATCACACACCGGCTAGACGATCTCACACCCGTCACAGAACCACACAGAGAATAAACCGAAGCAAACTGCCAGAGGAAAGCGAGAACCTGCCTCTTCCAGGAGCCCACCCCCGGCGGCCACTGGGGCTAGCGCTGCCGGCAGGAGAGAACCCCCCCGCCCCCGCAGCAAGGCGCCCCCCGCAGGAACTCACCTGTGAGGGCGGCTGCGGGTCCATAATGCTGACTGGTAAATTGAAGGTCCCGACCATGACGTAGCTGTTGGCGTTACGGTCGTGGACGGTGGCACCGGCTCCCCGTCCCCCGATGCCATTGTGGGGGGCTGAGGCCGAACTGGGTCCAGAGGGACCCCCAGAGGAGGGCGACTGAGTCTGGGGAGGGGCACGTTCCACCAAGTGGATCACTTTGCCCCCAACATCTTGGAAAGAAGAGACAAAGGGGGGCAAAATCAGAACCTCAAACCTCTGGTCTCCATCCCCCCCAGCTCTACCGGTGCCCCGCACTCCCGACACGCAGCCCCGGCCAGCCCAGCCCTGGACTCCCACCCCCCCCAGCTCTACCGGTGCCCCTCACTCCCGACACGCAGCCCTGGCCAGCCCAGCCCTGGACTCCCACCCCCCCCAGCTCTACCGGTGCCCCTCACTCCCGACACGCAGCCCTGGCCAGCCCAGCCTTGGACTCCCCCCCGCCACAGCTCTACCGGTGCCCCTCACTCCTGACACGCAGCCCCGGCCAGCCCAGCCCTGGACTACCCCCCCCCCCCAGCTCTACCGGTGCCCCTCACTCCCGACACGCAGCCCCGGCCAGCCCAGCCCTGGACTCCCACCGCCCCCAGCTCTACCGGTGCCCCTCAGTCCTGACACGCAGCCCCCTGCTAGCCCAGCCCTGGACTCCCTCCAGCTCTATCGGTGCCCCTCACTCCCGACCCGCAGCCCCCTGCCAGCCCAGCCCTGGACTCCCACCCTCCCCAGCTCTGCAGGTGCCCCTCACTCCCGACCCACAGCCCCGGCCAGCCCAGCCCTGGACTCCCACCGCCCCCAGCTCTGCCGGTGCCCCTCACTCCCAAACCGCAGCCCCCCACACTCACTATATTCTTTAAGCTTCTTGTCGTCCTGCAGGACGCGTCCCTGGTAGATCAGACGCTGTTTCTCCGTGGGGATATTTACTGAGCCCGCAATGTGCTCTTTGAACTCCTTCACCGTCACCTACAGGGGAAAGGGGCAAGAACCAGTGAGGTCAAACCCACCCCCCATCACCTCTTCTCAGCTCACACGCTCGGGTCGCCACCCTGTGCATGCAGACACCTAAGAAAGGCCGTACCGGGTCAGACCAAAGGTCCATCTAGCCCAGTATCCTGTCTGCCGACAGTGGCCAATGCCAGGTGTCCCAGAGGGAGTGAACCTAACAGGTAATGATCAAGTGATCTCTCTCCTGCCATCCATCTCCACCCTCTGACAAACAGAGGCTGGGACACCGTTCCTTACCCATCCTGGCTAATAGCCATTAATGGACTTAACCTCCATGAATTTATCCAGTTCTCTTTTAAACGCTGTTATAGTCCTAGCCTTCACAACCTCCTCAGGCAAGGAGTTCCACAGGTTGACTGTGCGCTGCATGAAGAACTTCCCTTTATTTGTTTTAAACCTGCTGCCCATTCATTTCATTTGGTGACCCCCAGTTCTTGTATTATGGGAATAAGTAAATAACTTTTCCTTATCCACTTTCTCCACATCACTCACGATTTTATATACCTCTATCATATCCCCCCTTAGTCTCCTCTTTTCCAAGCTGAAGAGTCCTAGCCTCTTTAATCTCTCCTCATATGGGACCCGTTCCAAACCCCTAATCATTTTAGTTGCCCTTCTCTGAACCTTTTCTAGTGCCAGTATATCTTTTTTGAGATGAGACCACATCTGTACGCAGTATTCGAGATGTGGGCGTACCATGGATTTATATAAGGGCAATAATATATTCTCCGTCTTATTCTCTACCCCCTGTTCGATGATTCCTAACATCCTGTTTGCTGTTTTGACTGCCGCTGCACACTGCGTGGACATCTTCAGAGAACTATCCACGATGACTCCAAGATCTTTTTCCTGATTCATTGCAGCTAAATTAGCCCCCATCATATTGTATGTATAGTTGGGGTTATTTTTTCCAATGTGTATTACTTTACATTTATCCACATTAAATTTCATTTGCCATTTTGTTGCCCAATCACTTAGTTTTGTGAGATCTTTTTGAAGTTCTTCACAGTCTGCTTTGGAGTTAACTATCTTTAGCAGTTTAGTATCATCTGCAAACTTTGCCACCTCACTGTTTACCCCTTTCTCCAGATCATTTATGAATAAGTTGAATAGGATCAGTCCGAGCACTGACCCTTGGGGAACACCACTAGTTACCCCTCTCCATTCTGAGAATTTACCATTTGTTCCTACCCTTTGTTCCCGGTCTTTTAACCAGTTCTCAATCCATGAAAGGACCTTCCCTTTTATCCCATGACAACTTCTCTGGGGTGGGGTGCAGGAGCTGGCTGGTCGGGGACCCACCACCCCAGGCTGAGATGCGGCTGGCTCTGGGGTGGGACGCAGGATCTGCCAAAGAGCCGAATGGGGCCGGTGCAGAGCATCCCTTGGCGCCGGATGGGCCCGGCACGGACCCCCAAGGGAAACGGCCCCGGATCGAGCCACACCCAGCAGCCTCCCAACCTCTCACCTCCGCCTCCACGGTGAAGGTCCTGGTCTGCGAGTCGAGCGTCTTCACCATCACCTCGAGGTTCTCCAGCTCCGCCATGGCGCCGGCTCCTGTCACGGGACAGCGGGTTACACGAGCGGGTCCCCTCGTCCCTCCAGATCAGCTGCCCCTGGGTGTCCTGAACCCCCCCTCGCCTTATACCCCTGGCCCTCCCTGCCCCCAAACCCCTCCCCTGCCCCCCACGCCCCTCCCCCCCACACTCCTCCCCTCTCCCACCCCACATCCCCACCCCTCCTGCCACGCTCCTCCCCTCCCCCACCTTACACCCCTGGCCCCCACTTCCCCCCCACACCCCTCCCTGCCCCCCACGCTCCTCCCCCACCTTACACCCACCGCTGCCCCCACTGTTATACCCCCACCTCCCTGCCCCCACGCTCCTTCACTCCCCCACCTTACACCCCTGGCCCTCCCTGCCCCCAAACCCCTCCCCTGCCCCCCACGCCCCTCCCCTCTCCCACCCCACATCCCCACCCCTCCTGCCACGCTCCTCCCCTCCCCCACCTTACACCCCTGGCCCCCACTTCCCCCCCACACCCCTCCCTCCCCCCCAGCGACGCCCCTCCCCCACCCGACATTATCCCGGGGGGGGGGGGGGCGGCACGCGCAGCTCGGACCCGCCCCCCCCGGTCGTGCCGACGCTCACCCCGCTCCAGGGGCCGCTCTCGGCTGGGGGTGGGGGAGGGGCGCCAAGTCCAGCTGGCCCCGCCCCCCGGCCTCTCAGGCGGGTACTTCCGGTCAAGCCGGAGCCACTTCCGGTGCAGCCCAAGCCCCAGGGGGCAACTTCCGGTCCCCTGCAGGGGTCCGGCGGCCGCGGGGGGGGGAACACCTCGGGGCCCCCCCGGGCGGGGAGACGCTGCGGGCCCGGAACGGGGCGAAGCGGCCGCGGGACCCGGCGCCTCCTTGGAGCGACTCCCTCCAGCCGCCTCTCGCCGCCGCTGCGCCCGACTGCGCATGCGCGAGAGCTGCGCGCGCGCCCCCGCCTTCCCACTACCGGTCCTTCGCCTCGGGGCTGTCCGGGCAGGCGCCTGACTAAATACACCGTGAAACCGACCTACTCGTCCTTCCCCGCTCCCGCCGCTCGTTCCTTGGTCGCTCCTTGGCTCCGAGCTGCCGGGTCTGTTCGCCCTGTGGCGGCGACGCCGCTTGTTCGCCTCCGATCGCGAAGATTTTGTCCAGGCACCTTTCGGGCTCCTATACCCGGCTCGAGGGGCCTCGCCAGCCCGCGCCTGCGTACTAAGGCCTTTGTCCACCATCTTTCTTCTGGGCGGGCCCATGCGGCTGTGTATGCGGTGAAGGCAGCGCGGCGGCCATCTTGGAGGTTGGCGTGGAAATGATGACGCGAAGTCCCCGGCCCGACAGATCTTTTGAGGGCAACACTTGGCGCTCCAAGGAGCCGAAGCCAAAGCGGCGGCCATCTTGGTTATGGGCGCAGACTTATGACACCTGACTTGCCACCATATTTGTTGAGGGCACATTTTCCCACTCCTGATTGGCGGCCATGTTGTACTTTATCCCCAATGGGAGGGGGGAATAAACCCCTCACCCGCCATCTTTCTTATGGGCAATGAGTTTGGCTAGGCAGAGAATGCCAGGGTGTTATTGTAGGGTCTCCACAAAACACTACAGGCTCCGGGCATGTTTATGTTACTGTAGGGCCTCCCCCTGCTCGTGTTATTGTAGGGTCTCCTCAAAACACTAGAGGCCCCAGGCATGTTGCTGTTATAAATAAAATTATAAATTAATGGAGATATCCCATCTCCTAGAACTGGAAGGGACCTTGAAAGGTCATTGAGTCCAGCCCCCTGCCTTCACTAGCAGGACCAAGTACTGATTTTTCCCCCAGATCCCTAAGTGGCCCCCTCAAGGATTGAACTCACAACCCTGGGTTTAGCAGGCCAATGCTCAAACCACTGAGCTATCCCTCCCCTTTATTACTACTAAGGACGCCCCCCCATTACTGCCAAACCAGAGCCACTCTAGGCAGGGAGGGCCCCCCCCTGCACCGTGCTGAGGCAGGACCAGGTCAGCCCAGGCCCGGCCTGAGGGGGTTTGTCCAACCTGCTCTTAAACCGTCCCGGGACGGGGATCCCACGATGCCGACTCTAGCGCTGAACGCCCCCGAGAGCTAGAAAGTGTCTCCTAATCTCCGGCCGAAATGGCCCTGGCCCCCGAGCTCGGGTTTTCTCACCCTTCGCTCGCGTGTGTGGCTCCCAACTGATCATGTTATTGTAGGGCCCCCCCACAACCCTACGGGCGCCAGCCCTGTTCTTGGAGGGGTTTGTTATTGTAGGGTCCCTCACCAGCATCAGCCACCCGCCCTGAGGCTCAGTGTTATTGGGGGGAGGGGGTCCCTTGCAAACACTCAGCTACCCACACTGGTTTATTAGTGTAGGGTCTCCTGCAAGCTCCATCCCCCCCCACACACACACACCCTGTTATTGTAGGATCTCCTGGAGGCCCCCAGAGCCCCTCCCCCACTGCACTGTTTACCATTGGCCCCCCCTGCCTCAGTGGGCGTGGGGTAGCTCCCACCCACGGGACTCTGGACTCGGGCGAGTTACCGATTAACGTGGCCCGGGGGTGGGTGGGGGGCAAAGGTGAGCCGGACAGAGGGACAAGGGCCGGCAGACGGCCCCGAACCCGGCCCGCACCGGCCATGCTCCAGCGCACGTGGTCCTACCTGCTGTACCTGTACGGGGCTCTGATCAGCGCCCTGAGCCCATGTACCCCCCCGGCCCCCCTGCCAGCCAGCGGGCTGGACCGGGACCAGGTAGCCAGCACTGGGGGGGAACCCCTCTCCAGGATCAGGGGGTCTGGGGATCCCCAAGGGTGGGGGCACTGAAGGTTGTGGGGGGACTCAGGGGAAGGGGGGGTTCACGTGGGGGTTGGGGGATGAGCCCCCCCAGAGGTGGGCTTGGGGACCCCTGGGTGGCAGGGAAGGGTGTGGGGTTCCCTCGCCAGTACTTGGGTGTCTGTGGGGTGGGGGCTGCGGGGGGATGTGGGGGGTGGCTGTGGGGGCTGCGGGGGGGGTCTCTGCAGCGCCCTGACCCCCCACAGTTCCCCCGGCAGTACTTGGGCACCTGGCACTTCATCGCTGCAGCAGCAGCCACCCCTGCTGCCCTGGAGACCTTCGCGGGCACTGACGGCTCCATCTTCCACATGGGGCAGGGCCCCCAGCCCCAGCGTCTGCAGCTCCGCGCCGCCCTCCGCCTGTGAGTGGGGCCCCCCAACCCCCCGGATCCAGGGCGTGCCCGGCACTGAGGTGCAGGACTCGCCCCATTGGACGTGCCCAATACTCAGGCTTCAGGGTCTCCCCGGCAGGGTCAGGAAGGGATCCCCCCCCCCGGCTCCGGGGAGGAGTTTACTCCTCTCCCCCTGAAGGCCACCGGGGGGGGGGGGGGGGATGTGTCTCTGCGCGTCATCCCGGCCGGCTGGTCCCTGCTCCCCCCAGGCCGCGCAGACACTGGACGTGGGGCGGGGAAGTTATGGGCCCCCAGCTCCGAGGGGGGTTCTCATCGGGATGAGCCAGGCAGCTCGCCCCGAATCGGTTCCCGGCCGTAGCTGGGGGCTCAGGCCCCTCTGGGGATGGCCAGTGGCTGGGCGGGGGTGCGGGGCTGGGGGGGGCTGGCAGCTTGTCGGATGGGACGTTCGCGTGGCCCCTCCGCGCTCTGTGACCCTGCCCCTCCCCCCACGGACCAGCCACCCCCCCTCCACCTGGCTCCCCAAAGGCCCCTCCAGCTGACCCCCCCTCCCCCACAGGAAATCCGGGGGCTGCGTGCCCAGATCATGGATTTATCTGCTTAACGAAGGGAGCACTGACCTGGCCACAGAAGGTGAGTGGTGCCCCTCACTCCCGACCCGCAGCCCCTGCCAGCCCAGCCCAGCCCCCCTAGCTCTGCCGATGTCCCTCACTCCCGACCCGCAGCCCCTGCTAGCCCAGACCTGCCCCCCCCAGCTCTGCCGGTGCCCCTCACTCCTGACCCGCAGCCCCTGCCAGCCCAGCCCAGCCCCCCCAGCTCTGCCGGTGTCCCTCACTCCCGACACGCAGCCCCTGCTAGCCCAGCCCTGGGCCCCCCCCAGCTCTGCCGGTGCCCCTCACTCCTGACCCGCAGCCCCTGCCAGCCCAGCCCTGCCCCCCCCAGCTCTGCCGGTGCCCCTCACTCCTGACCCGCAGCCCCTGCCAGCCCAGCCCTGCCCCCCCCAGCTCTGCCGGTGCCCCTCACTCCCGACCCGCAGCCCCTGTCAACCCAGCCCAGCCCAGCCCCCCCAGCTCTGCCGGTGCCCCTCACTCCCGACCCGCAGCCCCTGTCAACCCAGCCCAGCCCAGCCCCCCCAGCTCTGCCGGTGCCCCTCACTCCCGACCCGCAGCCCCTGCCAACCCAGCCCAGCCCAGCCCCCCCAGCTCTGCCGGTGCCCCTCACTCCCGACCCGCAGCCCCTGCTAGCCCAGCCCTGCCCCCCCAGCTCTGCCGGTGCCCCTCACTCCCGACCCGCAGCCCCTGCTAGCCCAGCCCTGGGCCCCCCCCAGCTCTGCCGGTGCCCCTCACTCCCGACCCGCAGCCCCTGCTAGCCCAGCCCTGGGCCCCCCCCAGCTCTGCCGGTGCCCCTCACTCCCGACCCGCAGCCCCTCCTAGCCCAGCCCTGCCCCCCCCCAGCTCTGCCGGTGCCCCTCACTCCCGACCCGCAGCCCCTGCTAGCCCAGCCCTGCCCCCCCAGCTCTGCCGGTGCCCCTCACTCCCGACCCGCAGCCCCCTCGGCTCCCCCCCACCTCTGCTGGTGCCCCTCACTCCCGACCCGCAGCCCCTGCTAGCCCAGCCCAGCCCCCCAGCTCTGCCGGTGCCCCTCACTCCCGACCCGCAGCCCCTGCTAGCCCAGCCCAGCCCAGCCCCCCCCAGCTCTGCCGGTGCCCCTCACTCCCGACCCGCAGCCCCTGCCAACCCAGCCCAGCCCCCCCAGCTCTGCCGGTGCCCCTCACTCCCGACCCACAGCCCCTGCCAACCCAGCCCTGCCCCCCCAGCTCTGCCGGTGCCCCTCACTCCCGACCCGCAGCCCCCTCGGCTCCCCCCCACCTCTGCCGGTGCCCCTCACTCCCGACCCACAGCCCCTGCTAGCCCAGCCCTGCCCCCCCAGCTCTGCCGGTGCCCCTCACTCCCGACCCGCAGCCCCTGCTAGCCCAGCCCTGGGCCTCCCCCAGCTCTGCCGGTGCCCCTCACTCCCGACCTGCAGCCCCCAGCTCCTGGCTCTGTCTCCCCCATCACAGGGCGGCCGGGGATGAGGACCGAGCTGTTCTCCAGCAAGTGTCCAGACACCATCATTGTCCAGGAAACCGACCGAGACTATCAAAGGATCCTGCTGTACTGTGAGTGGGGGCCCGGACGCCTGGGTTCTCTCCCTGGCTCCAGGAGGGGAGTGGGGGCTGGTGGTGAGAGCAGGGGGGCTGGGAGCCCGGACGCCTGGATCTATCGTTGTTCTGGGAGGGGAGTGGGTTCTTGGGGGGGGGGGGGTGCTTGGTGCCAGGACTCCTGGGTTCTCTGAGGTGTCTCTCCCTGTCCTCCTTCCCCCCCAGCCCGCACCTCCGACCTGGCTGACGAGTGCATTGAGGATTTCCGGAGCCAAGCCTACTGCCTGGACATGGAAGAATTCCTGCTTATCCCCCGCAGCCAAGGTACCACCCAGATGAGGAGGCCTTTAGGGGGGTCCCCCCACCCCATCGGCCAGTGGGATTAGCTTGGCGGGAAGGCGGTGGGTTGGGAGAGGGAGGAGATTGGGGGGAGGGGGTTGGGAGGTGCTGGGAAGAAAGGAGGTTGTGGGGGTGAGGGAGGTTTGGGGGGTCAGGAGAGGGTTGGGCAGGTGTTGGGGGGATGCGTAGATTTGGGGGGTGGAAGAGGATTGGGGGTAGGTTATTGGGGTCACCAAAATGCTCACTGATGCACAACCCCACCGGTAAATCTCCCCCCCATACACGCACCCCCTAACCCTCTCCCTCTTCTGCCGCCCCCCAGACACCTGCCAGCTTCAGGATTCCTGATTGACCCACTGCCAGGTGAGCCGAGCCTCAGGGCCCCCGCCCATTCCCCACCCGCCCCAGGGGCCCCCCCATTCCCCACCTGTCCCAGGGGCCCCGCACCCCCTGACCTGGCTGGAGTGTGCCAAGTCTCAGCCGGGTTTCCCGGGCCCCCTCCCCCGGCCCGGCCTCCAGAGACCGAGCTCCCTATTCCGGGGGGCGGCTGGGATTGAGGTTTGGGTAGGGTTACCATATTTCAGCACGGAAAAAAGAGGACGGGAGGAGCCCCGCCCCCGTCCTGCCCTAGCCCCGCCCCCATCCTGCCCTAGCCCCGCCCCTTCCACTCCCCGCCCCCCTCAGAACCCCAACCCTCCCCCTGCTCCTTGTTCCCTGACTGCCCCCTCCTGGGACCCCTGCCCCTAACTGCCCCCCAGGACTCCACCCCCTACCTAAGCCTCCCTGCTCCTTGTTCCCTGATTGCCCCCTCCTGAGACCCTCCCCCCATCCTAATTTGCCCCCTAGGACCCTACCCCCTACCTGTCCCCTGAGTGCTCCAACCCTTATCCACACCCCCACCCCCAGACAGACCCCCGGGACTCCCACGCCCCATCCAACCACTCCCCACCCCCTGACAGCCCCCCCCAGAACTCCCGACCCATCTAAACCCCTCTGCTCCCTGTCCCCTGACTGCTCCGATCCCTCTCCCCACCCCTGCCCCCTGACAGCCCCCCCAGAACTCCCAAACACCCCCCCCCCCGCTCCTTGTCCCCTGACCACCCCTCCTGGGACCCCTGCTCCTAACTGCCCTCCAGAACCCCACCCCCTACCTAAGCCTCCCTGTTCCTTGTCCCCTAACTGCCCCCTCCTGAGACCCCCCCACCCTAACTGCCCCCCCCCCAGGATCCTACCCCCTACCTGTACCCTGACTGCCCAAAACCTTATCCACCCCCCCACCCCCAGAAAGCCCCCCCCCCCGAACGCCCGACCCCCCCCCGTCTCTTGACTGCTCCCTCCAGAACCTCCCTGCCCCTTCTCTGACTCCCTGGCCTCCTTACTCTGCCGCTCAGACCAGCGTGCCGGGGAGGAGGAGCAGGGGGAGGAGCTCCAGACTGCCGGTGCGAACGGCCGGCTGGTGATCTGCGAATGCAGGGAGGGAGCGATCTCTGCTGCAGGGGGAAGGAGGGGCTGTCTCTGGCTTTCGGAGCCCGGGGGGAAGTCCGGACATTTAGAAATTCCCCCCGGACGCTATTTTTAGCTCTACAATCCGGACATGTCCGGGGGAATCCGGACGAATGGTAACCCTAGGTTTGGGGGGGCAGATCTCCTGGGTTCCCCCCCCCCACTGCCAACTCTGCGGGGCTCTGCGGGGCCCGGTTTTCCCATCGGATGCTGAAATTGACAATTAAAGGCGCAGCCGGTTTTCCATCTCAGGCCTTTCTCCGTTTCTCTCTGCCAGCCCCCCCAGCTGCTGCGACTGGCCCGCCCCGAGGAAACAGCCCCCCCGAAGACTGACCCCCTCATTCCCCTGGAGGAAGAAACCCCATTTCTGCAGAGCCTGTCAAATAAATCCCAATCCTGCCGCATCTGTGACAATGTGTCCCTAAGCGCTGGTTTCGACTCACAGACACATGGGGCGTGGCCAGTGGGGGGGGGGCAGGGCTGGGCTAGCGGGGGGCTGCGGGTCGGGAGTGAGGGGCACCGGCGGGGCGGGGGGGGTCAGGGCTGGGCTAGCAGCGGCCTGGTGCGACGGGGCTCTCGGCTCAGTCAGGGGGTCCCCCATCTAGGTCGGAGGGTCTGGGCAGGGCCTGATGCGATTTGGGGGGGGGGGGACAGTCTCGGTTGGGACGCACAAGAAAACCATTCCCGGCCGGCCGCTCGCTGACTGTCAAATTTTCCATTTTATTTAAATAAAACACAGGTTTAAAACCCAGCGCAGGAGCCGGGCTCTGGAATCGGCTCTCGAGCGCTGGTCTGCATTAATCCACAGATAAAGGTCACAGATTTCCGCCCCTGCCCCCACGCTGCTCCAGAGCAGAGCAAATTCAGGTCCCCGCCTCCAGCGCCCCCGCCCCACACCATAGCTGCTGATCTAGACCCCCCAGACTGGATTTGGGGCAGAGCTGGGGGGTTGCAGGCCTGGATCGAGGGGCACCAGCAGAGCTGGAGGAGGAGGCCGGGTAGGCAAACGGGGCAGGATCAAGTACAAAGACTTTTCTCAACTCAAAACTCCTTTCAACTGTGTTCTAGATCAGACACATTCTAGATCAGGGTGATCTGGAGAGTGCAAGGAATGATTGTCTAGCACCACGCTGCTGAGAAAAGACAGCAGGAAACCGGTCTGGGTTGGGTGCATGGTGGGTCATGCTAGATTGTCTCTGTGCTGGGTGGGTTAAGGGGGGGGGGTTCTTCTAGAATCCGGTGGAGGAGCAGTCAGGGATGCTGGGAAAGTTGTTCTAGATCACACATGGGAGAAGGGAGTTTCCCGTAGACTCCAGAGCCTGAGGCTCATTCTAGGGCATTTCTGCACAGGGCCGAGTGTGCTCTAGATTTTAGCACAAAGGGGGGATGGGGTTCTAGACTGTGTCCCAGAGCATGTTCTAGATCACACGGGGTCTCTGGAGCAGTGTAGATTGAGAGGGAGGTACTGGGGGCTGTGATAGATGATATCTCAGCAGCGAGCGCATGGGCTAGAACACAAGGCAAGCGGAGTGGACCTTCTAGATCCCATCCAAGAGCCGGAGGGTTCGTTCTAGATTGCAGAGTGATGGGGGTGCTGGTGAGAATCATCGTCATATGGGGACAGAGTGTCCCCCAGAGATAACGGGCTCGCTCTGGACTGTGTGGCAAAGCGGGCACTTGGTGTTGCTCTAGATTGTGTCTAAATAGGGGCTTTGTTCTAGAGCTTGTGGGATGGCTGATGGCAAAGAGGTGGAGACCAGAGGTCTGTTCTAGGTCAGATGCCAGAGGCTTCCCACAGGGACTGGCTCTAGCCTGCAGACCAGCAGGCCTCCCTCAGGAGGGGTTCTAGATTATAGGGCCGTCAGGGTTGGTGGCATGTTCTAGACCATCACCGGCACCTCTTGTTTCTAGATCGGTCACCAATGTTTTGGATCATGCCTTGTATTTCCCGTCTGGGTTGTTCTAGATCACTTTGGCGTAGGGAGGGGATGTAGTGTTCCTTAAAGACCACGGCTCACGCCCTGAAGGCTGGCTGTGGCGGTCAGTTCTAGATAACGTCACCACAGTGACATTGTTCGCTCTAGACCAGCGGCAAGATTGGAAGCGATGGCCGGGGGGAGGCTGGTCTATAAGAGAGTGACAGTGTCCATCCCCACCACACCTGAGCTGGGAGACCCAAGCCACGTTCTAGATTGTTCTAGAGTGGGAACATGGGATCACCCCAGCTGGGAGCCCGGGATGCGGGGTGGGGTGTCTAGACCTCCCCTCTCCCTCCGTCATGTTCTCTCCCTCTCACCCCCCATCTCCATTGTCAGACCTCTCCCTGGGGGTCCCCTCCCCTGGCATCCGCCGCCAAGGAAGGGTGTTATTGCTAAGAAGAGACACCCCCCCATTGCTCCCCACGCCCAGATCCCTCCCACTCCCCCCCAACACAGAATCCCTCCTCCCATGGCTCAGCTAGATCCACTCCCTTGGTTCTGACCCCCCGGATCCCGCCCACCCCCCATTTCTCCCTTCCCTGTGGTCCCAAATCCCTTTGCCCTCCCTGACCCGGAGCGGTTCCGATCCGCTTTCCCCTCCCCCCGCAGATCCACTTGCAGCTTGGCTGGATCCCAGCGGTTCTGATTGGTTCCTTCCCTGTAGTGGTTCTGACCCCCCCCCACACACACACATCCCCCAAACTCCTGAGCCAGCCAGTCCCCCGCCCCCTCTCACAAGTGCCTGGGGGCGGAGTCTCAGGTCTCTGTACCCAAGGGGGGCGGGGCTAAGTCCTGGTGCCCTCGCCCCCATAGTGCCGGAGTCTTGTGTCTCCACGTGGAAAGTTGGCGGAGCTCGGTCCTCGCACGCACACCCAGACGCTGGTGACTCTGTGGTTTATTGCTGAGGTGCGAGGCGGACGGGTGGGGCTGTCACTCCATCCTCTCTGCCTCTGCCCCACCGCCGGGGTCCAGTCCCCTCGGGCCGCCCCCGCTCTCCTCCTCCTCCTCCTCCTCCTCAGCGGCCCGGATGCTCACGCACAGCACCAGTGTCTGCAGGAAGCCGTAGAGGCAGGCGAACTGCAGCAGGTATTTCTGGACCAGCCACAGGGCCAGGTACATCCCGTAGGTGGTGACAAGGAAGGTGGCCAGCCCGTGGAGCCAGACTTTCAGGGGCCCCCTGAACCCCAAAATATCCAGGAGCAGCCGGAAAGCCGGGGAGCAGGCACAGAGCAGAGTCACCACGCAGAGGTCGAAGAGGTGCCGGGCGAAGTTGAAACAGATCTGGAAATGCTCTGGGATGTCGGCCGGCGGCTGGTGGGGGGACAGATACTGAGGGACCTGGGAGACCCTAGAGAAGAGGCCCTGTCCCGGGGCAGGGCCCGGATCCCCGACGCGGCCCCATCCGATCAGAGCCAGGAGGCGCCGGGCGCCCCACCACTGCGATTTCCGGGGGGCCTCCGTCAGCCCGCCCTCTTTTCCTGCCTCGCGCCCCCACCAGCGGAGTCTTGTCAGCCAGGCCTTGGCTCTGTTTAGGGACATGGGGGGAAACCGGCGAGAATCCAGCGCCCCAAATAAAATCAACACTGGGGTGTGGGGAGACGGAGGGAGCAGTGAGAGGGGTCCAGACCTTGGGGCACTAGCCAGCTCCCCAACGCACCGGTCTCCCCGAAACTCTCTCTGGGGCGTTTTCCCCTCTAAAGCCGCCTTCCACAAACACCTGGTTAGTTCAGGGTCCCGTGCTGCTCCCCAGAACCAGACGTCAGCGCCTCGATTTTGCAGTATCGGGGACCCTTCACCACACAATAGCCACAAATTTCCTTCGCGTCCGGGTTAACTTCAGTCCCGCTGGTAGCTGCTGTCACCCAAAGATCCGAATCTCCCTCAGCCGTCTCTGCTGGGCCTGGGGTCCCTCACCCCTAAACAGTGGCCCCTCAGCCAGTCGGGAGGTGTGTTGTCGAGGTCCAATTCTATCCACCGGCGCCAGGGCTAACAGAACCCCAAAATGTCCTTTCCACCCACACAGACAAATCCTTGTTGATTTCACCCCCTGAATTCTCTGGGCTGGGGGCAGAGCTCAGAGACCCCCCAAAATATGGCTCCTTGTTAATTTCACCCCGAGTTGTAGCCACTGGAAATGGTGCTAATTCACTCCAAAATACAGGGGGGGGGGGGAGGCAAAACACACACTGGCTGGTTCAATCCACCCCAACGTGTCTCTTCTGACAGCAAGAATTGTCCGCCCCCCGCAAAATACTGACCCTTGGAAAAATACCGATCTTCACCAATTTCACTCCCCTGACTCTCTGGGGCAGGAACCCCCCGAAATCCTTGATCCCCTGAAAGATCCAACAGCTGGTTTGTTTCAGTCTCACATCCTCATTGCTGGGTCACCCCAGTATCACGAGTCCCCCTGAAACAGACAAGCCCGCGTTAGGATCCAATCGCAGCAGGACCGATACACCCCAAAATACTTCCCCTTTGTCCTTCACCAATTCTCCTGGCAGCAGAAATAAGACACCCCCAAATACTGCGCCCCTGAAACAGGCACATCCTCATTCAGAGCAGATCACAGCACGGTTCATGCACCCCGACATTTTTACCCCGTCTCTGAATGGTAAAAATCCTTCACTCCTTCAAATTTCTGTCTATAATAGAAAATCTCATCCCCTCACAACACACCCCAGCTGGTTAATTTCACCCCTACATTGTCAGTGCTGGTGGTCCCCTCCCAAACACGGGACCCCAAAATCTAGCAATCCTCACTGGTCAGGCGCACCGGTCGCCACGTCTAAGGGAGCTTTGCACCCCGAAACATTAATCCTCTGACAGACAAATCCCATTAAATTCAGTCTCTATTTCTCTGTGCTGGTGGCAGTATGCACCCCAAAAGTACTGCTCCCCCAAATACCAGCTTGCTGATTTCACCCCATACGGTCAGTGATGGTGGTGGGGGGATACACCCCTGAAATATCAGGCTCACCCTGAAATGCCAGCTACTATACCCCAGTCTGACGGGTTCTGGCAGGGGAAGCACCCCCAAAACACCAGCGGGTCAATTTCAGCCCCCCATTGTCAGGGAGGGCAGCACAGGTTCGCACCCCCCCAAAAAAATATCAAACCCTCCCTGAAACGCCGGCGGATTCATTTCAAAGCCCCATCCTCACTGCTTGTTCCGGCGGGGGGGGGGTACACCCCGAAATAGGGATCCCCGAAATATACACCCAGACCATCGCTGGTTCGGGTACCCCAAACCCCGCTCCCGCAAAACAACAACGCGGGCGAATTTCACCCCCAGACTGTCCGGGGGGGGTGGCACCCCCAAAATCCTACCCCGCTCCCCCCAGTTTAATCACCCCCCCAACACACACACACAGTCCCCCCCCCCCCGTTTTCAGCTCCCTCTGACCTGCTGGGGGCGGGGGGTCCCCGGGAAATCTCGCTCCATGGCGGCCCAGTCCGGCCTCGCACCGAGCGCCCCGAAGTGTGGGGGGGACCGGGGGGGAGCGGCGGGGCCGGGAGCGTGGCAGGCGGGGAGGGGACAGGCTCCGCGCCCGGCCCTAGACGGGGAAAATCCAGCAGCTGGTCGGGTTACAGGAAGGACGGGATTGGGCAGGGGGCGGGGCCTCTGGGGAGCCCGGACGCCTGGGTTCTTTCCACCGCTGGGGGGGGTTGGTGGGTCAGAGCAGGGGGGGCTGGGAGCCAGGACTCCTGGGTTCTCTCCCTGGCTCTGGGAGGGGAGTGGGGGCTGGGGGGTTAGAGCAGGGGGGGCTGGGAGCCAGGACTCCTGGGTTCTCTCCTGGCTCTGGGAGGGGAGTGGGGGCTGGTGGGTCAGAGCAGGGGGGACTGGGAGCCAGGACTCCTGGGTTCTCTCCCTGGCTCTGGGAGGGGAGTGGGGGCTGGGGGGTTAGAGCAGGGGGGGCTGGGAGCCAGGACTCCTGGGTTCTCTCCTGGCTCTGGGAGGGGAGTGGGGGCTGGTGGGTCAGAGCAGGGGGGACTGGGAGCCAGGACTCCTGGGTTCTCTCCTGGCTCTGGGAGGGGAGTGGGGGCTGGTGGGTCAGAGCAGGGGGGACTGGGAGCCAGGACTCCTGGGTTCTCTCCCTGGCTCTGGGAGGGGAGTGGGGGCTGGTGGGTCAGAGCAGGAGGGGCTGGGAGCCAGGACTCCTGGGTTCTCTCCCCAGCTCTGGGAGGGGAGTGGGGACTGGGGGGTTAGAGCAGGGGGGGCTGGGAGCCAGGACTCCTGGGTTCTCTCCCCGGCTCTGGGAGGGGAGTGGGGGCTGGGGGGTCAGAGCAGGGGGGGCTGGGAGCCAGGACTCCTGGGTTCTCTCCCCAGCTCAGTGAGGGAAGTGGGGGCTGGTGGGTTAGAGCAGGGGGGGTTGGGAGCCAGGACTCCTGGGTTCTCTCCCCGGCTCTGGGAGGGGAGTGGGGGCTGGTGGTCAGAGCAGGGGGGCTGGGAGCCAGGACTCCTGGGTTCTCTCCCTGGCTCTGGGAGGGGAGTGGGGGCTGGGGGGTTAGAGCAGGGGGGGCTGGGAGCCGGGACTCCTGGGTTCTCTCCCTGGCTCCGGGAGGGGAGTGGGGTCTGGTGGGTTAGAGCGGGGGGGGGGGGGGCTGGGAGCCCGGACGCCTGGGTTCTCTCCCAGGCGCTGGGACAGGGCAGACCCTACAATAACTAAAGAAGTGGGGTCAGCCCTGGGTCCTTAAGAGACCCTCTCGCCATAACAAGCTGCCAGTCTCTTTGCCCACAACAAAGATGGCGGAGGGGGGAGGTTGCGCCATTAAGAAGAAAAGCGCCCGTGACCACATCCAAAATGGCCCCCAATTTAGCTTCACCCCATAAGAGCTGGCAGATTTTGCCCTAAACAAAGATGGCGGTCGGGGGGTGGGAACAGGTTTATCCGCAACCCACCTCCAAGATGGCTGCGCACCCGGCTTCGCTCCTATATTATTTAAAAGACGTGCCCTTAGCAAACATGGCGCCCACTGCCTTCAATACGCATGTGCGGCAGTGGGAAGACCCAAGAAAGGTTCTTCGTGTTCGTGTCGTGCCTAGTGCCTGCGCGGATTATGACTCAGAGGGACCCAGATACGCCGCCGCCGGCCGGCTCAGAAGAACCAGACACGCCGATCCGCGCGGGCTGGGCCGGGCGAGCTCTGCGAGAGCGGGGACCCCTGGCAGCAGCGCAAGCCCCGCACTGCAGGAGCGGCTCAGGCGTTCGCCAATGGCAGCCCCATTCCCGAACGGGAGGGGGCGAGGTGGGACGGGGCCTTCCAGCGGCGGCGCATGCTCAGTCGGAGAGCAGCGGTTAGCGTTGCCAAGGCAGTGAGAGCGCCCCTCCCCCTCCCCACGTACTCAGTCCTCAACCGCACCCCAGGGCGTGTCGCGAGCGCACCGGAAGTAGGGCACGGAGCCCGCCCCCCGCGGGGACTGACGACCACACGCTGGACAGGAAGTTGTTGGGGATTTTGCCCGCGTACAAAAAACAACCTCATTAGACCGGAAGTGACCTTGTCAAAGCGGAAATGGACCCGCAGGGACAGGAAGTGGAGTGCCTCGGGGCAATCCAAGCGCCTAGGGCCCCTCCACGAGAAGTTACGGGGTCAGAGGTCAATCAAGACTAAGGGGTTAAAGGGCATGGGTCACCTGCTGCCCCAGCTGGCTCCCCTCCCCCATTACCCCCCCCCCCCAAGCCCCTGTCACCCCTCCCCAGTTAGAGGCAGTGCAGGCGGCCCCTGTAAATCCAGCCCTGCCCCACCCCAGAGCCAGCCGCATCTCGGCACCAGGCCAGGAGACCCCGGTAACCGGCCCCCTTCCCATCAGCCCTCGGGGGGGGGGGGGGGGGGGGGGGGGGGGGGGGAGAAAGAGAGACCCACACTCAGACCCTCCATTTCTTCCACAGTTGTTTATTGAGGAGACATCCCCCCGTTCTTTACGGGACAGCCCAGGCCCAAGTCCTCCCCCTCCCCCCCGTGCTGCGGGGTGCCGGCTCCTGTCCACGTGGCAGGCCTGAGCTCTGCAGTCCCACCACTTCTCCTTTCAGTTCCCCATCCAGCAGCCTGTCCCATCCCCCTGGATTTCAGTCTCCATCGCAGCCCGGGGGGACGCTGGTGAGTAGCTGGAGCCAAAGTCCACCAAGCACCTTTCCTTAGAAAACTACCAAAGTACAAATGGAAAAGTTGATTAAAATCCATGTTTTATACCGAGGCTTTTCAGTTCCCCCCGGGACAATGGGCGGGACCCCCTAAGCCAGGATTCAGGCTTCATGAACCCAAGCGAAGTCAGACCAAACTCCAGGCTTTAGGACATGGGGGAGGGGGGGGGGAGGGGGAGGGAGACTGGGATGTGCCAAGGATTCTGGAACTGGCCTGCGGGTCGGGAGCCAGGGGCACCAGCAGAGCTGGGGAGGAGCCCAGGGCTGGGCTAGCATGGGCTGCACGTCAGGGGCCCCAGAAGGCCTGGTGGGGGCCGTTGCTCAGGGCGCTGCGAATATCGTCACTGGGGGTCAGAGACTCTAGTCTAGCGGATTCATCATCGCAACAGCCCCCCGGGGAATGAGACAGGGGGACCCCAACCCAGCTGGGAGCAGCGTCCCAGGAGAAGGACTTACCAGACACCCCAGGAGCCACCTGGCTGAGTCCAAGTGTCACAGTGCCTGCAAATCAAACAGGTGAGTTATGACCCACTGCAGAAGAAAAAACCCAGGAGTCCTGGCTCCCAGCCCCCCTTCCCCTGCTGTAACCACTAGACCCCACTCCCCTCCCACAGCCAGAGTGAGTACTGGCTCCCAGACAACCCCCCCACCCCCACAGGTCTCTGGAGCAGGCTGGGTCGTAATTAGCGACTCCGATCCAATCTGGAGGCCTCAGAGTCAGATCCCGCCAACCAGGCCCTGGGGTGGGGGGGGACCCGTTAGCTCAGGACAGACAGGTTCTGGCCACCCCATGTTACCAGTCTTCCCCCCCCCCCGATCCCCAAGGGAGCAGGGTCAGTCTAAGTTGTGTTATTTCATGTGAATCCCAACCTTGAGCTGGGAGCTCCTGTCGAGGAACAAATCGTCACCCCCTGCTCCCCGGATCAGGGCCCCCCAGCCCAACCCCTCTACTCCCAGAAGCACAGGACCCTAGGAGTGCCGCCAACACTGCCTGCCAGGGAGAGCCCCCCCATCTCTGGTTTCCCACTCCTTACCCTGCCACCGCACTGCTCTGGCCATGGGCTCTCCGTCCAGAGACCCCGGGGGTCTCACCACACTGGGCTCATGTCAGAGATAGACATGGGGCGAGAATCCAGCCCTGGGGGAACAGAGTAGAGAGGCTTAACGTCCTGAGAGGGGGCTGTGGGTCGGGAGTGAGGGGCACCAGCAGGGCCGTTGCTCAGGGCGCTGCGAATATCGTCACTGGAGGTCAGAGACTCTAGTCTAGCGGATTCATCATCGCAACGGCCCCACAGGACATGCCGGGGGGAGGGGAGTGAGGGGCAGGGACTTACCCAGATACCCTGGGGTCCTCAGCATCAGCGCTGCACATCACCACCGCCTGCAAATCACCAACAGAGCATTTACCCCCTGCCAGGGAGAGAACCCAGGAGTCCTGGCTCCCAGCCCCCCCCCCACACTCTAACCCACCAGCCCCCACCCCCCAAAAAAAGGTGTGGAGCAGGTCAGACCTGCCTGATTTCTCATTAGAGACTCCAGTCTGGTCTGAGCTCCAGAGACACCCCCCTATCCTCCCAGGCCAACCCCACCCCCTCCCAAGGCAGAACTCCACCTGCTGTATCTCACTGTTGACTCATCCCCTATTTGTGCCCCCCCTGACCCCAGACCCTTTCCGGCAGGATGGCCCCCTGGCCCGGCTCCGCGTTCGGCATTTCTCCTTCCCAAGGGACGGACTTCGCACGTCTCTTTACTGACTTTCGTCTGGTTGAATTCAGACCCATTCTCCAATCGCTCAAGATCCTGGCTTCCCTAGGGCTGGCAACCCCCCAGCTCAGTTCATCACCCTCCCGCTCATTCGCCAAATCGTCAATGAAAATACTGATTAGTACAGCCCAGGGCTGGGCTGGCGGGGGGTGGGGGTCGGGAGTGAGGGGCACCGGCAGGGCCATTGCTCAGGGCGCTGCGAATATCGTCACTGGGGGTCAGAGACTCTAGTCTAGCGGATTCATCATCGCAACGGCCCCCGGAAGGAGCCAGGGGAGGGGGGACCCAACCCAGCCAGGAGCGAGGGGCCAGGACTTACCCACATGCCCCGAGGTCCTCAGCTCCAGCGCCGCACATCACCACCGCCTGCAAATCACCAACAGAGCATTTACCCCCTGCCAGGCAGAGAACCCAGGAGTCCTGGCTCCCAGCCCCCCTGCTCTAACCACCAGCCCCCACTCCCCTCCCAGAGCTGGGGAGAGAACCCAGGAGTCCTGGCTCCCTGCCCCCCGCTCTAACCACCAGCCCCCACTCCCCTCCCAGAGCCGGGGAGAGAACCCAGGAGTCCGGGCTCCCAGCCCACCCTCCTCCGCTCTAACCCACCAGCCCCCACTCCCCTCCCAGAGCCGGGGAGAGAACCCAGGCGTCCGGGCTCCCAGCCGTGGGGAGCAGGTGGCCGCGAACCCTTGTTCGCGTTGGAGGCTCTGATCGGATCTCGCCCCCCCCCATAGACCCTCACCTGAGTGTCCCGCCCCACACGGGGTCCGGCCCCCAGGACAGGGGCTGCAGGTCGGGCATGAGGTGCACCCCCCGGGAGGGAACCCAGGCGTCCGAGCCCCCCACCCCCCATGGCTCGGCTCGGCCCGGCCCGGCCTGGCCCGGCGCGCAGAGAGACACGTGCGCTCGCTGCGGGGCTATTTATAGCGGGTCCTGCCCGGCCCGGGCTGCCCCGCCCGCTGCCTGATCGCCGCCCCCCCCCCCGGCGGTTCTACAATAAACACCGGCACCGGGGGGGGGTGTCCCGGGGGGGGGGGGCAGCTCGTGTCCGGTGGTTCCGCGCGACCCGCCCATAACAAGCGCGCCGGGCCGGGCCGGGCCGGGCGGGGCTGCCAGGACCCCTCTACCCACATCCAACATGGCGGCCGCAGCCCAGCTGCGGGCGGTGCCCGTAACAAAGATGGCGGCACCACAGAGGGCGGGGCTGTTTCTAAGGGGGGGGAATGAGGAGCAGGCAGCAGGGGTCTTCCTGCCCTCCCCCTCTCCCCCCCCAGCCAGTCCCTGCCCTCCCCAGGGGAAAGGGGGCAGACCCAGAATTGCAACTTGGGTGGGGGGCAGCTGCCAGGCCTGACCCGCTGCTCCCCTCGCCCCACAGATCCTGGGAGAACGGGCCGAGGGCAGCCCCCAGGCCCTCTGTCAGGACATGGGGGATTTTCTCGGTGTTTTGCAGCAGCATGGTGCACGTGCCTCAGTTTCCCCATGCACTGCATGTGTAACGATGTGGGGGGAGGGGGGGTTGTTGGTGCCAGGACCCCAGACAGCGGCCGGGAGGTGGGGGACCCAGTGACGGGTGACTGGGGGGCCCCCTCATGCAGCTCGGGTCCAGCCGGGGGGAACAAAGGAGAGGAGGGCGGGGGCAGCGGCCTGGGACTGAGGACAAAGGGCGGGGGAGGGGCTGTCGGGGGAGGGGACATGGGGGCTCGGCTGGAAGGAGGGGGGCAGCTGGGCAGGGGACAAGGAGCGCCCGGAGACCCCCTGGCCCGGGCTGGGCCCAGACGCTCATGAGCCCTCCTGTGACACTGGCGCAGAGTCCCTGCAGCCTGGAGATCGGGGGGGGCGTCGCTCCCTCAGGGGGTCCCCGAGGGGGTCAGGGCGAGGGGACTCCCTGCGGGGTCCCCGGCAAAGCCAGGCGGCTGCAGGCTCAGCAGGGCAGTCGCGGGAAGCAGCAGGGCCAAAGGGCCTGGCCCCTGAGCCCTAGCGGCCCCCTGGGAAGGGCCGTCACGGACGGGGGCGAGAGAGCCCAGGGGGCGGGGGGGGGCTGGGAGTCCACGACAAAGCCCAGGTTGTGGGTGTCCCTGGCAGTGCCGGAGACGCTGGGTGACGGGGTAACGATGAGGCAGTGGGGTAACAGGGTTGGGATTTCCTCTGCCCAGGAACCGGGGGCACCCCCCATATTAGAGAGCGTAGCCCAGCCCTGGGCTCCCCCCAGCAATGCCGGTGCCCCCCACTCCCGACCCACAGCTCCCCTTCCCCCCCACCGTCCCTGTCTTGGCCCCCAAACTCCCCCTCAACCCTGGCACTGCCCCTCCCTCCGACGGTTCTTTGTTCCATAGAAACCAGACATACGAAAATCCCCCCGACGGGCCCATCTCACCCACCCCCTGTGCGATCCCAAGGCAGGATCCTGCCCTCACCCCGGGGCTCGGCCCTGCCTGATCCGACATGTTCCCAGTCCTGCCCCCCTGGGAGACGCTTTCACAGCCCGACACACCCATCCCAGCCGGGGAGTCCTTCCCGACCAGCTCGGTCACGTCTCCCGAACCCCCTGCACTCCATGGCCATGTCGGCGTTTTCCGCCAGGAGTTACAGGTGGCTGGGCAGGAAATCGAAGGCTGGTCCCTCCCAGCTGGGACTCAGTTCCCAGCCCCCTAGAGCAGGGATCTCAGCCGGTTTACCATTGTGGGCCACATGCGTCCTGCCCTTAGGACGGAAGAATCCCATGCACTGCTACAGACTAGGGACCGAGTGGCTAGGCAGCAGTTCTGCAGAAAAGGACCTAGGGGTTACAGTGGATGAGAAGCTGGATATGAGTCAACAGTGTGCCCTTGTTGCCAAGAAGGCTAACGGCGTTCTGGGCTGTATAAGTAGGGGCACTGGCAGCAGCTCAAGGGATGTGATCATTCCCCTCTATTCGACATTGGTGAGGCCTCATCTGGAGTACTGTGTCCAGTTTTGGGCCCCACACTACAAGAAGGATGTGGAAAAATTGGAAAGAGTCCAGCGGAGGGCAACAAAAATGATTAGGGGTCTGGAACACATGACTTATGAGGAGAGGCTGAGGGAACTGGGATTGTTTAGTCTCCAGAAGAGAAGAATGAGGGGGGATTTGAAGCTGCTTTCAACTACCTGAAAGGGGGTTCCCGAGAGGACGGAGCTCGAGGGCTCAGACCTGCAGAGAGGCGAGGTCTCCCCAGATCCTGGCGCCCACGGTGGGGGGAGCATGTGGGGCTGACCCCGGCTGGGTGTGAGTCACCTTCACTGGACTGCAGAGCCCCTGAAACCACCCAGCTGCAGCGAGAGCTGGCGCGGGCGGCTAGAAAACACGGGCCCGGTATCTGCTCAGTGCAGGAGCGTTAGCCACGCGGCTAGCTGGAGAGCCAACGGCTTCCTGCGATCGGTTTGCAAGGCTGCTCCCCCGGAGACGCAGTGGGTGCCGGGCGCTAGCCGGGGTAGATGTGCCGTGATTCAGACCACACAGGCCACAATCAGGGCCACGGTTTGATCCCCAGCTCTGCACAATATGTTTAGATAGAATTGGGCAACCTGAAGAAAAGGTTTTTTTGGGGGGGAGGTGACGGCATCTCAGGAACCCAAACGACCCCAAACTTGGCTCACTGGCTGTACCCTGCAGCCCCATGAGGCACAGCACGTTTCGAGGCACTCCGAGTAGCCGCGTGGACGTCAGAGCACGTGGAAGAGTCAACCGTGACGCCGGACGCTGTTCTGGAACTTGGCTCGGGCGGAGCCAGCGCGCCACTGCCTTGTCCTTTGTCACAACTCCCGGCGGGATCCAGCAAACAAGGTTTCTGGGGCTCGGCCAGGCGCTGCAGGGGCTAGCGATGGGCTCAGAGGGGCAGGTGCTCGGAGGTTAGCGATTCGGGGCCAGGATGCGATGGTGGATAACGCTGCGGGGGAGGGGAGCCTCGTCAGTGGTGATTATCGCACCAAACCGCGGCTGGTGGCAGGTGCGGTTGTGCTGCTCCACACGAGGAGCCTACACACATGAAGGGAACGGGGTTGAGAAATGAAGGCTCTCGGCGGTACGTGACCCACGCTCTGCCCCGAACCGGTAACACAACACAGAGCACCCAGAACCAAAGTCTTCCGCCAGGCCCCGAGGCGAAACGCCCGGCTCACGTTCACGCCGGAGCCGGGCTGGAGCGGGGAACGAAGGGCCGGGCCAGACAAGGGAGCCCGCGGGGGTGTTGCAAGCGGAGGAGCCATGTGGATGTTAGGAATCATTAAAAAGGGGATAGAGAATAAGACGGAGAATATATTATTGCCCTTATATAAATCCATGGCACGCCCACATCTCGAATACTGCGTACAGATGGGGTCTCCTCATCTCAAAAAAGATATACTGGCACTAGAAAAGGTTCAGAGAAGGGCAACTAAAATGATTAGGGGTTTGGAACGGGTCCCATATGAGGAGAGATTAAAGAGGCTAGGACTCTTCAGCTTGGAAAAGAGGAGACTAAGGGGGGATATGATAGAGGTCTATAAAATCGTGAGTGATGTGGAGAAAGTGGATAAGGGAAAGTTATTTACTTATTCCCATAATACAAGAACTAGGGGTCACCAAATGAAATTAATGGGCTGCAGGTTTAAAACAAATAAAAGGAAGTTCTTCTTCACGCAGCGCACAGTCAACCTGTGGAACTCCTTACCTGAGGAGGTTGTGAAGGCTAGGACTATAACAGGGTTTAAAAGAGAACTGGATAATTCATGGTGGTTAAGTCCATTCATGGCTATTAGCCAGGATGGGTAAGGAATGGTGTCCCTAGCCTCTGTCTGTCAGAGGGTGGAGATGGATGGCAGGAGAGAGATCACTTGATCATTGCCTGTTAGGTTCACTCCCTCTGGGGCACCTGGCATTGGCCACTGTCGGCAGACAGGATACTGGGCTAGATGGACCTTTGGTCTGACCCAGTATGGCCGTTCTTATGTGGGCGAAGGGACGGGCCGTGAGAGGGAGCCCGTGGGGTTGTTGCGAGCAGAGGGGACGTGTGGGCGAAGGGATGGTCCGTGCGAGGCACAACCCCCTGCACGGCGGGGTGGGGAGACCCAGCTTCCAGCCATGGCGTGGCTCACCCCCATGGCCAGGTGGTGTGATGTGAACACATCGTGTCCATGTCTGGAAAGCACCAGTCGGCTGCTACTACCGGAGAAAAGACCTCGGCGCATGGGAACCACCGGGGCTCTGTAGGGACAATTCAGATGTCACTGAAGGAATTGGAGGGAGGGGTGTCGTGGGGTGTGGGGGAGTCAGGGCCCTGCACCCGCCACTTCCTGCGATTCCCCGGGACTCTCAGCCAGCCAGTAACACAGAAGGTTTATTAGACGACAGGAACACGGCGTAGGGCAGAGCTTGTAGGTACAGAGAACAGGACCCCTCAGTCAGGTCCATCTTGGGGAATGGGGAGCCCAGACCCCGGTGCTGGGCCTCCCTCTGTTTCCCCAGCCAGCTCCAAACTGAAACTCTCCAGCCCCTCCTCTGGGCTTTGTCTCTTTCCCGGGCCAGGAGGTCACCTGATCTCTTTGTTCTCCAACACCTTCAGTTGGCACCTTGCCGGGGAGGGGCCCAGGCCATCAGTTGCCAGGAGACAGGGTGTCGGCCATTCTCTGTGCAGACACCATCACACCTGCCCTCTAGGGCTCTGCAACAATCACACCCCCTGATCCCACCACCTAGAGACTCACAAAATGCATAGGGGAAACCGAGGCACCCACACAGTATTCAGGGAGAACATTAAGAACATCCCCACTTCGTCACACGGGGTCAGAATGAGGCAAAGATGCTGAACATCGTGTTCCCGACCCGACCGGTGATTCTCTCGTCTCGTGTCCCGGGTGGATCCTGCTGACGGGAACGGCTGCTGGGCGACAGGAGCAGCGGAGATTCGGTTTGTCCTGCAGCGCTGTGTCGATACGGCTTTGGGACCAAGCCCCTCTCCCGTTCTGGCCAGCGACACTGGGGAGCTGCGTCCGGGTGGGAGCGAGAAATCGGCTCCAGTCAACTTGTCTCCTCCCCTCCCGCTTTAAGGGGGAGAAAATGGCCCCGAAGCCTTTTCTGGCTTTTGAAATTCAGGCCCTGTCTGGGCTGGAAGCTTCAGCCAAATAAAACATTTTAAAAATCCACCTTTGCCTCCCATCCCCTCCCCCTGCCCCCACTATCTCCCTGCCCCTGGGGGATCCATAGGGCAGAGCATCTCCTAGCCGCTGCGGCCCTTCTCCCCCCTGCCCCTGGGTGCCTCAGTCCCCCTCCCTGTGTATCTGTGGGGCTGGATCTGGTCTATTTCTCCCCCCCACCCCCACTGCTCCTGGGTGCTTCAGTCCCCCTCCCTGGGTATGTGTGGGGCTGGATCTGGTCTATTTCTCCCCCCACCCCACCTGGGGAGATTGCCCCGGCTGCCACCAAAGCTCCCGGCGGGTGCTGCTACAGGGTGAGAGAACTCGGTTCTCGGGGGGCCGTGCCCTGGGGGGCTCCGGCAGCCCAGCTAGGGACCGGGCTGCTTTTCCCGCGGGCAGCAGAAGCGCCAGCCGCGTCGGTACCGAGCACTGTTCCAGACAGAGCCGGCCGGGTTTACAGCCGGGGCAGGGGGGCGATACAGTAAGAGGCGCCAGGAAGGAATATGTCAGGGCTGGGGCCGTGGCGCGGCCGGGGTTGTGTCTGATTGTGGAAGCAGGCGGTTTTTACGTGCGGTGAAAGTTGGGGGGACGCCGGGCACAGCAGGCTCCTGAATGGGGCCGTCGCCCGGGAAGGTTGAGAGCCACTGGGCAGGTTCGTTCCCGTGGTGCCTCTGGGGTTCGGGGCAGGAGGCTGCTCCATTGGGGGATAAGGCTGTGCTCTGTGGGGTCGAGGGAGATCCAGGCTGGGGGTGGGCAAGGCGGGGGGTGGGGATGAGGGAAAACTGCTTGGGGAGGGAGCAGCCCAGCCCCCCAAGCAACCCAGGGAGAGGGAGCCCCCCCCGCAATGGCTCCTCCTGGAACCCCAAATCCACTGAGCCCTGAACACTGGGCAGTAGGGGAACCCTTATAACCTTTCACACGCCAGGGGGGGTCTCCCCTGGCTCTGAGAGGGGATGGGGGGGTCCCCGTGGTTAGAGCGGGGGGGCTGGGAGTCAGGATACCTGGGTTCTGGACTGGGGGGGTCCCCCTGGTTAGAGCCGGGGGGGCTGGGAGTCAGGTGGGACAAAGCAGGGGATTTTCTTGCATTTTGTGGGAGTATTGTGTGTGCGCCTCAGTTTCCCTGTGTAACGACGTTGGGGGGGGGGGGGTTGTTGCTGCAGGGGACCAGGTGTGACCTCGCCTGGCAGCCGGGACCCAGACAGCAGGTGACCGGGAGGCCCCCCCAGCTCAGGAACAGCCGGTTCTGGACAATGGGCTGAGGGGAGACCCCCGAGACCCCCCTGGGCTGGGCCTGGACACTCAATACCCCTCCTGAGACACTGCAGGCTGGGGATTGGGGGGGGGGGATCAGGACAAGGGGACATCCCGCGGGGCCCACGGCAGAGCCAGGTGGCGGGAGGCTCAGAGGGGCAGCGGGGCCTAGCCCTGGAAAGCGAGCGGACCCCCAAGAAGGGCGATCGCACTGAGGGCGTTCCTCCCGGGGGCCAGGAGTCCGGGACAACAGCCCCCCACTCCCAAACAAAGCAGCAGCAGGCTCGGACAAGTCTTTTAATCCATCGTCAGGGCAACGTTCCCAAAACTGCCCGCGAACGGTGCCCCCCAGCGCCTGCTGGCCCGGCCCAGCAGGGCACCGCGCGGCCCGGACGCTCCATGCACACAACGAAAAAAGGAGGAAACGCACAAAACCGCAAGACGCTGGTAAAACCGGCTCCAACCTTGGTATAAAAGAAAGGACGTGGGGGGGGGGGGGGGGGGGGGGCTTTTTTTTCCCAGGCTTTTCTTTTTTTCCTATAAAAACAAAAACTTGCCTCAAGTGGCAGGGACTGGGGGGAGGGGCCTGCGCCAGCCCGGCCGGGAGCGAAGGACGCGCTAGTGTTGAAATTCTTACAGGACGGGGAGAGAAGGGGGCGGGATCCCTCCTCCGCGGGTGCCGCAAGCCAGCCCAGGGATCAGGGCTCGTCGGTGGTGGATCCCGCACCTGGAGAAGTGGGTTCAGGGACTGTTGGTGGGAGAGCGGGATCCTTCCATCAGCGCTAACAAAGGTCAGGGATCATTGGTGGCAGTTGTGGGATGCGTCCCACAGCTGGTGGGTGAAGTGGGATCCTCCTCCCACAGCAGGGCAGGACGGGGTGAACCCTGCTGTCCTGTTGCCCCCCACTGCTCGAGTCCACTCTTCCAATGGTTCTCCCGCCCCCATCCCGCCCCCCCAAAATCTGGCAGGGCTGCGGTCCCAGGGCGGGGGCAGGGCCTGGGCCGTCTTCTCCATCCTCCTCGTCGGCTCTCGGGGTCGCGTGGAAATGAAACGGGGTGTGGGGGGGAGGGGTTAAAACCACCAAAAGAAGGATGACGACACGGGACGAGGAGTGTCGAGGACGCCCCTTATCGGGTCTGTTCGACTGCAGGAGGGAGAGGAGAGGGAGGTTAACGGCTGCGGCCCCGGGGAGCCCCCCCCCTCGGGTCCGGCCCCCCCATGCCCCATCCTACTTCCCCCTCGGCTCCGACAGGGGCCGGGCCCCCCACGCCCCGTCCTGCTCCTCCCTCAGCTCTGCCAGGGGCAGGGCCCCACAGGGGAATCCCAGGAAGAGCCCCTCGGTCTTTGCACCCCCAGCCCTAGATCCCTTCCTGGGCTTCCCCCATTGGTCTCCTCCCCAGGGATCTGCCCCCCAGGCACTCACTGTAGGAGGAGATGTCGATCTCGTCGGGCAGCTCGCTGATGTTCACCTCGAAGCGATCCTGCACGTCGTTCAGGATCTTGGCGTCGTTCTCATCCGACACAAAGGTGATGGCCAGGCCCTTGGTGCCGAACCGCCCGGCGCGCGCCACCTACGGGGATGGTGGTGGTGGTGGTGGTGGGGGTCAGAGCTTTGCGATGTCGGGGGGGTCATCGCGCCACCCAGCCCCCACGCCCCTCCCAGAGCTAGGGAGAGAACCCAGGAGTCCTGGCTCCCAGCTACTCCTGGGGGAATCCTGCACCAGCACAGAATTCACGTCCCCTGCAGATTTCTTTGCTTCCCCGCAGAAAAGTGACACTCTGCCGGGAGAGCAAAGGGAAGCCACAAGAGCGCTCATGCGACCCCCCAGCGGTGTGTTTTGGGGGCCCGGGGCAGCCAGCAGAGGTAAATCACCGTGGGACAGGGGCGGGACTTGGCAACACCTGGCTGGTGGCTCTTACCCCGCGCCGGGATCAGCTGCTAGTCCCCAGCTGGGCTGGGGGGATGGGACTTCCTCTTCCCCCACCCCCAGATTTCTCCCCCAGCTGCAGGAAGATCTGCAAACCCCGCCCCCCATCACCACCTTCACCTGGACCCCCTGCAGAGTCCTGTTACCGTTGCACCCAGAATCCCCCAACTAGCCCGTGTGCATCCAGATCCCCCTGCACCCAGATCCCCCACTGAGCTGCCCGCACTCACACGGCCCCCCACAGAATCTCACCCCACACCTGGATCCCCCCCCCCCCCCACTTGGATCCTGCCTTGCTGGGCCTGCCTGCCCACACCTGGTATACCTGGCCGGGGGTGGGGGGGACCCTAGGGTGTTTCTGGGGCAGGTTCGGTCCTTGTGCTGTGTCGGGTGGGTGCAGCCTCACCACAGAGTCTGTGTGCCCCGAGGGGCTGCAGGGGGATCTCCCACCCCACCCCCCGGTGCAGCTAGGGGCCTGTGCTCCCCATGGCCAGGCTGGAGCCTCCACATTTATTTTCCAGAATTTTGCAAAACTTTATAAAATATTATGTGAATTTTTTGGCACAGAAAGTCCTCAGGAGTATGCCCAGCCCCCCCCTGCTCTCACCACTAGCCCCCACTCCCCTCCCAGTGCCAGGGAGAGAAGCCAGGAGTCCGGGCTCCCAGCCCCCCTGCTCTAACCCACCAGTCCCCACTCCCCTCCCGGAGCTGGGGAGAGAACCCAGGAGTCCTGGCTCTCAGCCCCCACTTGCTCTAACTACTAGCCCCCACTCCCCTCCCACAACCGGGGCAGAACCCAGGCACCCCAGAGGATGGGACCCAGGTGTCCGGCTCACCCGGTGCAGGTAGGTGTCTGAGTCCTCGGGCATGTCGTAGTTGAAGGCGATGTTGACCCGCTCGATGTCCATCCCCCGCCCGAAGAGGTTGGTGGCCACCAGGATCCGGCGCTGGAAATCCTTGAACTGCTGGTAGCGGGACAGCCTGGGGGGGAGAGGGGGGCGGGTCTGGGGTCATTGCCTGACCTGACCTGGCAGCCCCTCCTCCAGCACAGAGCCCCCTGGTGGCCTTGTCCCCCTATTGGCAAAGCACCCCCACTGTGACACTAACCCCATATTCCTCGTTTACATAGAATTGTGATCTTGCACATGAAGCAGGCCACGCGCGGTATCGGGGGACGGTTATGAGCAGCTGGAAGTCACTGTTCTAACGAGCGTCATGGGAACGTGCTGCACGGCTGGCACGGGAAGTGCCCAGATGCCAGCTCTCCGGGACATGCCACGGCAGGGGGTACCCAGCGCCCGGCTGGAGGTTCAGAGTCACAATCCAAACCCTGCTTCGTTTGCAGGCAAGAAAGGTATTCGCATGTTTCTCTTTGCCCGTGAGTTTGCACGAAGCGTGCGGTAAATCTGCTCAGGTTTGCACCGTCTGGCGAACCACTGACGAAGCAGTGAACCAATTAATAACCGTGCGCCGCTCGGCGTACTCCTGGGGTGCAGTGCTGGGAGCTGGGGGGTTCGGCTGGTGAGTGGCTCTGGGTGAGGGGCTCCACTCGCGTTGTGCTGAGTGATCACGTGGCCTGGGGGGGGCTGCTGCTGGTCACTAGCCGGGCACTGTGAGAGACGGCCCAGGCTGGGGAGTTTGGGGGATCCCGGCACCCCCTCACCTCTCCTCCTGGGGCATGCCCCGGTGGATGGCGATGGCCGGGAAGTTCTGCTCCACCAGCAGCTGGGCCAGCGCGATGCAGCGCTGCACCGACTTGACGAAGATCACCACCTGGGGGGAGGGAGGGAGGGGGTGAGAGAGAGACAGCACCGCCCGGACGCCTGGGTCCCTGCCCCTCCCCGGACACCTGGGTCCGCGGGCGCTACCTGGTTGAACTCCAGCACGTCGAGCAGGTCGAAGAGCTTGCGGTTCTTCTCGTTGTCCTTCAGCTTGACATAGTATTGCTGCAGGCCGTGCAGCGTCAGCTTCGTCTCGTCGTCCACGAAGATCTCCATGGGCTGGGGGGGCAGAGCAGGGTGAACCCCGCCGCCCGCGCTGGGGGAGAGACTCCGCCCCCAGATACCCCAACATTCCTCCCAGGGCCCCCCGGATAACATCCAGCCATCCGCCCTGCTCCCACGGCCAACGCTGACAGCCCGGACACCTGGGTCCCAGCCCGACCCCCCAGGGCTGCGAGCTGTGGGGCCCTTCGGGTCCTGCCCGGACACCTGGGTCCCAGCCTGACCCCCCAGGGCTGCGAGCTGTGGGGCCCTTCAGGTACCACCCGAACGCCTGGGTCCCATCCTCTCATTCCCCAGGGCTGAGTGCCCTAGGAAGCCCCATTCACCCTAGATTGCTCCGCCCAGGTTGAGGTGCCACCACCTCCACAGACAGTGGGTGGGGGACCTGTGGGGAAAGCACCCCACAACTTTCCACGACCCCCCAGCCAGTGCCACAGGCCTGATGGCCCCTTCGGGGGATTGTGGGGGAGCAGCCCCCCAAGACATAATCCCTCCACCCACAGCCAGCCAACAGGGAGGGCGAGGTCAGAGGGCACAGACGCCAATCTGCCAGCACCCAGAGCATGCTGGGAAATGGAAGGCAAGGAAGGGGCTAGCGCCAGCTAGGTTGCCTGCCTTCTCTGGTGCCAGGTGAGATTTCCCAGCATGCACTGGGCTTCCAGCCACAAGGTGAGAGTTCTAGGCCTCTCCCCTTGACACAGCTCCCAGCGTGCACCGGGAAATTTCCCAGCATGCACCTGTCTTCCAGGGCAAACCCGAGCCTGGGAAAACGCCCTCCCCTTGGCGTAGCTCCCAGCATGCCCCAGCTGAAGCCCCCCTCGTCCATCTAGGGGAGGAGGGGTTCCAATTAACCCCTTGCCTCCCACACCCCACTGCCCCCCGTCTCGCTCTTGATGGGAGGGGGGGAAAGATTTGCTGTGATCCCCAAACCCCCCCAATCCGGTTCCGAAAAAGGATAAGCCGGATCCTGGCGCCGCCGAGTCTCCGCGAGCCGCCGCCGGGCCGTCTCCGCTCTCTGCGCTGCTCTTCGCCGCAGGGGGGCGCCGCCGGTCTCCAGAGCGCCGGGGGGCTGGGAGGGGGGTGGGGGTCTCTGGCATTGTGCGTGGTAGGCGGAGCACTCACTTGCCTGGGTGTATGGGGCCAGCTGATCCGGAGGCCGTGGTGCCGGGCAGGAAGGGGGGCGGGGGGGAGGGCGGGAAGAGGGGGCGCCCTGCGTTCCGCGCCGGGGGGTGCCGAGCTAGCGTAACCCGAGTGATCTTCCGGAAGCTCTGGGGGCCTGAGCTAGGGGCCGGTCCGGGCGCCGCGGGGCGCCGGGGGGGCTAAGAAGGTAGAAGGGGGTAATTACGTCTTGCATGAATTTGCGGCAGACGGGGCGGATTTCCTTGCTCAGGGTGGCGCTAAACATCATGACCTGCTTTTCGTGCGGGGTCATGCGGAAGATCTCCTGGACGTCCCGGCGCATATCTGGGGGCAAAAGGGGGCGGGGTCAGCTACGGGGGGCTGGGACGCCCCCCTCCCCGGAACCTGCCCCTCAGCCCCCAGCTGGGCAGGGCGGGGTCAGCTACGGGGTGCTGGGATCCCCCCTCCCAGAAACCTGCCCCTCGCCACCAGCTGGGCAGGGTCAGGAACGGGGTGAGCCCCGGGCGCCCAATTGCCCCCAGGATAACCTGCCCCCCCTATGTTACAGGCCCCCCCATGTCCCTGTCCTGCCCCCCCCCGCTCACCGAGCTGCTCCAGCATCTTGTCGCACTCGTCCAGGATGAAGTGCTTGATGTGTTTGAGGTTGAGGCTCTTGTTGCGCGCCAGGGCCAGGATCCGGCCCGGCGTCCCCACCACGATGTGGGGGCAGTTCTTCTTCAGCACCTCCTCGTCCTTCTTGATGGACAGGCCCCCGAAAAACACCGCCACCTGGGGGGGGGCAGGGTGAGACCCCCGCTGGCGGCCCCCCGGCGCACTGAGCCCCACAGCCTGACTGCCCCCCGGCGCCCCAGCCTGGCTCCCTCACCCGAGCCCCCCAGCCTGGCTGCCCCCCAGCGCCCCAGCCTGGCTCCCTCCCCTGAGCCCCTCACTGGCTGCCCCCTGGTGCCCCAGCCTGGCTCCCTCTCCCCGAGCCCCTCACTGGCTGCCCCCCAGAACCCCAGCCTGGCTCCCTCCCCCGAGCCCCACAGCCTGACTGCTCCCCGGCGCCCCAGCCTGGCTCCCTCCCCTGAGCCCCTCACTGGCTGCCCCCTGGTGCCCCAGCCTGGCTCCCTCTCCCCGAGCCCCTCACTGGCTGCCCCCCAGAACCCCAGCCTGGCTCCCTCCCCCGAGCCCCACAGCCTGACTGCTCCCCGGCGCCCCAGCCTGGCTCCCTCCCCGAGCCCCTCACTGGCTGCCCCCCAGTGCCCCAGCCTGGCTCCCTCCCCCGAGCCCCCCAGCCTGGCTGCCCCCCAGCACCCCAGCCTGGCTCCCTCCCCCCGAGCCCCTCACTGGCTGCCCCCCAGTGCCCCAGCCTGGCTCCCTCCCCCCTGAGCCCCCCAGCCTGGCTGCCCTCCCCCCTGAGCCCTCCAGCCTGGCTGGTCCCCGGCGCCCCAGCCTGGCTCCCTCCCCCGAGCCTCCCACTGGCTGCCCCCCAGAACCCCAGCCTGGCTGCCCCCCAGCGCCCCACCCCTCACCTTGACGCTGGGCATGTACTTGGAGAAGCGCTCGTATTCCTTGCTGATCTGGAACGCCAGCTCCCGCGTGTGGCACATCACCAGCACCGACACCTGGGGGATGGGGGCGTTAGTGCAGGGACCCCCCAGCCCTGCCCTGGCCCCCCCCTCCCCTCACAGCCCCCCCGCCAACTTCCAACCGGCCCTTCCACCACCACCCCCATTCAATGGTCCCTCCCAACCCCCCTTCCCCCCAGTCAGTCACCAACTGGTCTCTCCCCCCTTCCTCCCAGTCAGTCACCAACTATCCCCCCCAACCGGGCTCTCCCAACCCCCCCAGGCCGTTCCCAGTGGCCCCGCCCCCTCACCTGCCCCGTGACGGGCTCCAGCTGCTGCAGCGTGGCCAGCACGAAGACGGCCGTCTTGCCCATGCCCGACTTGGCCTGGCACAGCACGTCCATGCCCAGGATGGCCTGCGGGATGCACTCGTGCTGCACTGCGGGGGAGCGGGGCGGGGTCAGCCGGGGCGTGGGGCTCCCCCTGCTCTGACCACCGGGCCCCACTCCCCTCCCAGCCCCCCCTGGCTCCCAGCCCCCCTGCTCTGACCACCGGGCCCCACTCCCCTCCCAGCCCCCCTGCTCTGACCACCAGGCCCCACTCCCCTCCCAGCCCCCCTGCTCTGACCACTAGCCCCCACTTCCCTCCCAGAGCCAGGAGAAAACCCAGGCGTCTCCCAGGCCCCCACTACTCTCCCGGAGCCGGGAGAGAACCCAGGAGTCCTGGTTCCCAGCCCCTCCTGCTCTGACCCACCAGCCCCCACTCCCCTCCGAGAGCTGGGGAGAGAACCCAGGAGTCCTGGCCCCCAGCCCTCCTGCTCTGACCCACTAGCCCCCCCTCCCCTCCCAGAGCCAGGAGAGAACCCAGGAGTCCTGGCCCCCAGCCCCTCCCCTCCCAGAGCCGGGAAGAGAACCCAGGAGTCCTGGCTCCCAGTCCCCCGTCCCCCCGCACCAGGGGTGGGACCCAGGCGTCCGGCTGACCTTCTGAGGGGTGCTCGAAGCCGCAGTCGACGATGGCGCGGAGGAGTTCGGGTTTCAGCAGAAAGTCCCGGAAGCCGGAGCTGTGGATGGAGACGTAGGAGCCCTTGACGTCCTTCTTGGGGGGCACGTCCACCCCGTCGCCGGCCGCCTGGTTCTCCACCTCGTCATCCTCATAATCCAGCAGCTCGTTATCCACGTCGTTCTCCGCCATGACAGCGCCGGGAGGGGTCTGCTGAGACTGAGAGGGGGGGGGGGGGGCAGGGTCAGCCAGCGCCGGCCCCCTGCCCCGCCCTCCGAGCCAGCCAGCCCTCGCCCCTGATGCCCCATTCCTCGCCCCCAGAGCCAGCCAGTCCCTGCCCTGGGACCGGCGCCCCCCGTACCCCATTCCCCACCCCCCTGTACTCCATTCCCCGCCCCCACAGCCAGCCAGCCCTCGCCCCCTGTACCCCATTCCCCACTCCCAGAGCCAGCTAGTCCCTGCCCTGGGACCGACACCCCCCCCATGCCCTGCCCCTGGGACCGGCGCCCCCCATACCCCATTCCCCGCCCTCCAAGCCAGCCAGTCACTGCCCTGGGACCGGCGCCCTCCGTACCCCATTCCCCACCCCCCTGTACCCCATTCCCCACCCCCAGAGCCAGCCAGCCCTCGGCCCCCGTACCCCATTCCTCGCCCCCAGAGCCAGCCAGCCCTCACCCTGGGGCTGGACCAGAATCCAGTTAGGAGAATCCTTTATCCAGCTCCTAATGTCTCCATGTCCCTTTCAATAGCCCCCCCAAGTATGGGGTTCAAATTCGGTCACTCGCAAATCCCCCACTGGCGCTGAGACCCCAAATCCCCCCCTTCGTCCTGCACCCCTTGGCCCTGCAGACGTGGGGAGCACACAAGATCCCCCCCAACTCCTAACCCCGGGAGCCGTGCAATCAGGGGGTGCCACTCGACTCCCAGCCACCCCGTGACTGTAACTCGGGGGCGTCACTGCACCCCCACATCCACTTGAGCCCACTGTGCCCTGGGGAGTCGCATGTGTACCCCGGTGCAAGCTGGCTACACAGAAGTGTTTTGGGGTGTCATCCTCCCACCCCCCTCCCAGCACCTGTGGGGCTGTTTTCACACCCCACATTTCTCCCCCCATTTACGGCACTGTAGAATACAGCCCCCCCAGATCCCACACATACGTGAGCTCCGGGGGCGCCAGCGTTCACCTCCAATGCAAGCTGTGGGTACGGGGCAGGCGGGATCCGAACCCCGCAGCAGATAATGGGGTGCAGCCACACCCCAGAAGCCCCACGTTGAGGGGAGGTCCCTGTGCCACAAGCAATCGCTGGGGTGCAGCCGTAGCCCCCCCAAACCCCACCGTTGTCCAGCAAACTGGACCCCAATCGCCCCCTAGCTACAGCCTGCGATGCTGGGGGCCCCCAGACCCCCTATTGTCTCCATACGCACAGCGAAAGCCAGGACGCCTGGGTTCTCTGGCCAGCTTTTGGGGGGGGGGGGGATTAGAACTTGGGGGTGTGCTCCTACCCTGCCCCCGACACACAGGTGTGTCAGACATTGGGGTGCTCATGTCTCCCCAAAAGCCTCCCCCTGCGCAGTACAAAGCAAACAACAGCCGGGGCAGGTGCACCCCCTAAGTCCACTCCACCCCCCCCAATGCCAAGGACTGGGGGGAGCTGCCCCAGCGCCCCACACCCCTCCCTGGGGAGTGGGGCCAGGAAAGACGGAGGCACCCCCCAGCCACCATCGCCAGCCCGCACCCCACAGCTACCCGCTTCCCAGGCTCCGGGGGGGGGGAGGCAGCCCCCAGGTCTCCACATGCAGCTTGTAATGGGGGGGGGGCTACTTCCACGCCCCCCACACACTGAGGGGCCCTGCCCCCCCTTTGGGCACAGAACCGTTAACTGCACCCCCAACCCCTTGTCCCCCCCACTACAGGCCCCCCCGTACTGGGGAGATCCCCCCCGCATTACACCCCCTCCCCCTGCATTGCAACCCTCCCGCCCCCTCCCTTATATACCTCCCACCCATGCACTGCACCCCTCCCCCACGTGCTGGAGGGGGCCGCAACCCCCCCCCCCATTCCCCGCGGCCCGTCATAGGCTCCCCCTGTAGCCGGGGGGGAGCGTCTTAAGCGGCATATTTTTTTATTTGTTTATTTCGCGGCCCCCCCAATATCCCGCTGGGGGGCGGCGGGGGCGTCCCCCCTCCCCACCCGGCCGGGCCCCCGGGGGCTGGGGGGCAGGACGGGGCCGATGTTCGCGGATGACGGAGCGGGCCGAGGGGGCGGACAAGGGAGCAGGGCCGGCGCCATCTTGGATTCCTGGCCATATAGACGCACAATGGGGAATCCATCCATCCCGCCCCCCCCCGGCCCCTTCCAGGCCGACGATCGGGGGTCGGGCGCGGGAAATGGCCCCCGAGACCGGGCCCATCGGAAAGAGAATCGCCCGGAGAAGGGGTATCGGCCCCGCCGGGGGGCGGATGGCCCAAGATGGCGGCGATGCGCGACCGATTCTCGCCGAGGCGCTTACCTCCTGCGGGGGGGAGGGGCGCCCAAGTCTCCTCCGAGCGGCGGCCGCGGCCAGAAGTGAGCGGCGCCTTCACTTCCGGGATGCGGGGCGCGAAGCGCGAGCCGGCCAGGACCCCGCGCCAGCGCCGGATGGGGCTGCCTAACGCAGCGCCTGATTGGAAAAAAACACACACATACAAAAATGGGGGAATTTGTAGCTTTTTTTCTCCCGACGGGGACGGACCTGAGCGCACCGGATTCGCAGCTGCTTCGCGGGTTCATGTTTTTGATCAGGCGACTGAGGAGGGCACCTCTCCCCGCAGCAAGACGGGGCGGGGGATTGTTTTTCCCACGGGGTCCTTCAGGCATTGGTGGCCATGAGGGGAGGGGCTGGGAATAGTTTGGTTCAGGCTTCACTTTGCCTCTGAGGCCTTGTCCTAGGCTGACGTCACTGGCGCCATGGCACGGGGCAGGGCAGCGCTCCATGATGCCACGCTCCCCTCTCACCACCCTCGTGTGATGCCATGTCCCATCTGCCCACACCCCAGTGATGCCACGTCCCCTCTGGCCACATCCCCTTGAGGCCACGCTCCCCTCTGGCCACCCCCGTGTGATGCCATGCTCCCTCTGACCACCCTCCTGTGATGCCATGTCTCCTCTCACCACCCTCCTGTGATGCCACGTCCCCTCTGGCCACACCCCCTTGAGGCCACGCTCCCCTCTGGCCACCCCCGTGTGATGCCACATCCCCTCTGGCCATGCCCCCTTTGAGGCCACACTCCCCTCTGGCCACACCCCTGTGATGCCACGTCCCCTCTGGCCACACCCCCTTGAGGCCATGCTCCCCTCTGGCCACCCCCGTGTGATGTTATGCCCCCTCTGACCATCCTCCTGTGATGCCATGTCCCCTCTGGCCACACCCCTATGATGCCACATCTCCTCTGGCCACACCCACTTGAGGCCACACTCCCCTCTGGCCACACCCCTGTGATGCCACGTCCCCTCTGGCCACGCTTCCATGATGCCACACTCCCCTCTGGCCACACCTCCATGATGCCACACTCCCCTCTGGCTATGCCCATGTGATGCCACGCCCCCTCTGGCCACCTTCCTGTGATGCCATGCTCCCCTCTGGCCACACCCCTGTGATGCCATGTCCCCCCAGCCACGCCCCTGTGATGCCACGTCCTCTCTGTCCACGCCCCCTTGAGCCCACAGTTCCCTCTGGCCATGCTCACCATGATGACATGACCCCCTCTGGCCACACCCCCTTGAGGCCACACTCCCCTCTGGCCACCCCCCTGTGATGCCACGTCACCTCTGGCCACCCCCCCTTGAGGCCATGTGTGACGTTATTGATATAATCTGGGACCATATAGATCATTGTTGCAACCAAGGTCCTGTAGTGGCACCCAAATCTTGTATAAAGGGGGTCAAATGGGGTGTCTAAGACAAGGTTATGGATTACTAGTTATAATTATGCTGTCTATATGTGTGTATCAGTTTTATAGTTGACGTTATGAATATTGGCTCTATACTGTCTGTATTGCAAACTTATGCTATGCTTCTGGGTGACATCCCAGACAAGCTGGTGTTAGCTCTGCCTAGCCTGCTTGATGGCCCATTAAGAACCATCAGCTATACAATGGACTCATTGAGAAAAGGCAAATATGCCTTCAGACTCAGCAAAGTATGCAGGGACTGGCCCATGTGACTCCAGACTCCATTTTGCTGTAATTTTCCACAGTAAGAACAAAGAGGTGTTCTTACACCTGGAAAAGACTATATAAGGCTGATGCCTCATCTCCATTTTGTCTTCAATCCTGCTTCATACCTCTGGAGGGACTTTGCTACAAGCTGAAGCTTTGAACAAAGGACTGAGGACCCATCCCAGCGGGGGATGTATTCCAGAGACTTGATTTGAACCTGCAGTTTATTCTATCGCTGCTGCAAGCCTGAACCAAGAACTTTGCCATTACTGTATGTAATTGATTCAATTTAACCAATTCTAACTCTCATCTCTATCTTTTTCCTTTTATGAATAAACCTTTAGATTTTAGATTCTAAAGGATTGGCAACAGCGTGATTTGTGGGTAAGATCTGATTTGTATATTGACCTGGGTCTGGGGCTTGGTCCTTTGGGATCAGGAGAACCTTTTTCTTGTACTGGGGTATTGGTTTTCATAACCATTTGTCCCCATAACGAGTGGCACTGGTGGTAATACTGGGAAACTGGAGTGTCTGAGGAGATTGCTTGTGAGACTTGCGGTTAGCCAGTGGGGTGAGACCGAAGTCCTCCTAGTCTGGCTGGTTCGGTGTGCCTTAGAGGTGGAAAAAACCCCAGCCTTGGGCTGTAACTGCCCTGTTTGAGCAATTTGTCCTGAGTTGGCACTCTCAGTTGGGTTCCGCCAGAACCGCATTGTCACACCATGCTCCCCTCTGGCCACCCCCCTGTGATGCCACATCCCCTTTGGCCACACCCCATGATGCCATGTCCCCTCCAGCCATGCTCACCATGATGCCATGGTCCCCTCTGGCCACACCCCTGTGATGCCACGTCCCCTCTGGTCACGCCCCCATAATGCCAGGTTCCCTGTAGTTAGGGGGACCATAGTCCCCTTTTCCAGCTCTGACCCGGCCGTCCCAACTCTTTTGCCAAAACTGGGCATGGGTCCCCGACTTGCGCCAGCAGCGCTGCCTTCAGAGCTGTGCCCCTGGGCAGCAGCCGCTGCTCTCCGGCCACAAGGCCGAGTGGAGACGTCAGGCTGGCACGGTATCACCACCCCGGTGTCTGCGCTGCCTCAGAGTCTGAGCCGTCCTTCCCGCCAGGCTCAGCACAGCCGGCTGCGAGGAACTGGAGCGGGAGGCCGTGTCGACGCGCAGCGTTCGTTTTCCGATCAGCTCAGCACAAGGCCAGCAAGGAGACGGTAGGAACCCCTGTCAGCGACGGGCACCTGGCTAAATGGCTTGTCAGCGTCGGCCCGCAGGTCGGTGGCTGTGATCTGATTTGCAAACGCTGATGGTTGCTGGTTAGCCGAGCTGCAGGCCGAAAGCAGCATGTGCTGGTCTCGTCCCCGCTCCAGGGTTTGCCTAGCCTGGGAGCGGGTTTTAACTGCACATTCTGTGGGAGCCAAAAGTCCCCCTGAGCCCGCTGAACAGGCCGAGCATCGTGTTCAGATGCTGGGCTGAGCCAGTGTTCACCGCACTGCCCTGACGTCTGCGCTGCGGCGGCCGTGGGCGTTGTCTTCAGAGCTGGGCGCCCCCGGCAAGCAGCTACCCTCCATCATCACCTGGGGTTGCTGCCCGTGTTGCTTTGGTTCTTTTGTGTCCCTAGAAGAAGCAGTAGTTTGCCTGTGGTCATTTCTGGCTAGAAAAATGTCTCCGAAACGTCTGTGTCATTTTAACGAAGACCTCCAAAAGCAGTGAAAGTTTTTAAAAAAGGCCCTTTGGCTCTGGCCGACAGCCATCTGGTATGCGAGACGTGCGGAGCACGTTTCTCCATTGCTCACGGCGGCCGAAATCCACCTCTAGAGCAGGAAACACAGACGCCGATAAACGTGTTTATCTCCAAGCGTTTCAGGATTTTTGCTGAGGCAAGACACAGCAGCAGAAGAAGGTTTTGGCAGCGAGAGGGTGTTTGCTTACCACACAGTCCGGCACGGACAGTTTCCGGTCCACTGACTGTACATCACAAAACAAAACTGACGGCCTAAGGTTTCATCTGCTCGCGCAAAATCCAAGGCAACGTTTGCAACGTCCTATCCCCTTTATCCCCCGAAGAAGTGCAGCGTGAGTCGGACAAGTGTTCCTTTGTTACGCTTAGTGTGGATGCGTCGAACAAACAGGGCCAAAACCTGTTCCCTGTTCTGGTACCGCATTTTCTCCCGCCGAGTGGAGTGTGCACAAAATGATTGACTTTTCCTCTCTACCCGGAGAAACATCCGATTTGCAGTGTGCGTTCATCCAGCAAGTGATTGAGAAGTTCTCTCCTAGTGACACGATTGTTGGAATTGTGCAGGCAACACCAATACTAACTTTGGGGGTGCCAGGCATTGTGGGAAAAACAATTGGTGGCGAAAGCTCCAGGCCAACTTAGGAAGAGGTCTTCAGTATCGGGTGTGGTGCACACATTGTGCATAACTGCCTCAAACTGCAGCCGACTCTCCTCCTTCAGACATGGGCTTAACGCGGATTTTCTTTCTCAAGATAAACGCCCAACGCTGCTAAAAAACCTCTTTGATGCTCGTGCCACTCAGCTGTGGCTTCTCTTTGCCAGCCAACACACTGCCACGGTCCGAAACGTCACGGAGACGAGAGAGAAAACCGGTTTGTCGGTGACAGGCGTTGCGCTGCAGATACGGTCCCTGCCTGTTAACTTCTCGGAGAGGCTCGGGGAAAGCTTTGTCCCGACGGACGTGAAGAGACGACTGCGCGCTCTTGGTGAACGCGGGCAAATGAAGGGAGCTTTGTGACGTAGTCGGCAATTTTTACACCCCATGCCAGGCCTACTTAGAGCAGTGCCACACCGGAATCCCCACCTTGAATATGTTGGGTGAGAATCGTCTCTTTGACCAGTGGTCCAGTGCAAAATCAATTGTCTCCAGCTGTCTTTCAGAGAACGCCGGTCACAGCCCGCTACGCAGATCGAGCCGAGGCTGTGGAATTGGCGCTGTGTCCGCCTGGGACCACGGCGCCCGTCGAACGTGTCTTTCCAATGAGGAGTGAGGTGCGGTCTCCTGAGAAATCCCATTGGAACGTCTCCACCGTGCGGGCTGTCTCGTGCGTCGAGTCAGCTTTGCTCTCGCCTGTCCAGCGTTCTAGGACAAGTTGCTGAAAGACAAGCAAACCCGTCCGAGAACTACAAGTGGTGCCAAGCCCCTTCACGCCCTCAGGAACGGCAGGACGAGGAACAAGGCCCGTAGGGGCTGGATTTGAAGTGTAATATATGAAACTGTGAAATAGGTGAATGCAGATATACAATATATGAAACCACCGTAGCTTTTTCTCACCTGAGCACTGACCCTCTCTTGCCCGGTGTCCCACTTTCAGATTAGGGAACCGCGGTCTCTCTGTTCACCCTTCGCTTTGCCTCTGAACCCCTGTCCTGGGTTCACGGCACCAGGGGGCCACGTGCCTGTGATGCCACGTCTCCCTCTGGCCACAACCCAGCACCACCTCCCTCGTGGCTCCTTCCTGGAGCTGAAGAGAGAAACCCAGGAGTCCGGGCTCCCAGCCCCCCCCTGCTCTAACCACTAGACCCCACTCCCCTCTCAGAGCAGGGGAGAGAACCCAGGAGTCCTGGCTCCCAGCCCCCCTGCTCTAACCACTAGACCCCACTCCCCTCCCAGAGCCGGGGAGAGAACCCAGGAGTCCTGGCTCCCAGCCCCCCCTGCTCTAACCCACCAGCCCCCACTCCCCTCCCAGAGCCAGGGAGAGAACCCAGGAGTCCTGGCTCCCAACCCCCACTCCCCTCCCAGAGCCAGGGAGAGAACCCAGGAGTCCTGGCCTTCAGTTGTTCCCAGCGCCAGGAGAGAACCCAGGAGTCCTGGCCCCGTTTCAGTCCCCAGTGCATTAACCGTGCGATCCATCAGCCCAGCCCTGCGCCCCCTCGGACCACGACGTCCCACTTCCCCTCCACTTAGTCTTAGCAACGGGCTCCAGGCCTGGGCTTTGGGGCCGGATTCCTGCATCCCGAGGCCAGACGGGACCCCTGGGCCCAGCTAGTCCGAGCTCCCGGCTAACGCGGGCCAGAGCCCTGGCTGAGCCGCCGCAGATCCCTCTGAAAGCCAGCCCGGCGGGATGTGACCCTGGCCGGGGCGGGAGCCTCCCCATGGCCCCGGGGAAATCCAGGGCTGGCTCAGGCTTTTTTGCCGCCCCAAGCATCGAAGGGGAAAAAAAAATAATTAAAAGCCACGATTGGTGGCACTTCGGCAGCAGCTCCACCGCGCCGCTTCGTTCCTCGGCGGCAATTCGGCGACCGGTCCTTCCCGCCGAGAAGGACTGAGAGACCCACCGCCGAATTGCTGCCGAAGACCCGGACGTGCCGCCCCCTTCCTTTGCTGGTGCCTGGAGCCGGCCCTGGGGAAATCACCCCCTGGGTCATTCCCCTCCCGGCACAAACCGACGCCTTGTTCCCAGGCTGGCTCTGCCCAGCTCCAGCTCCAGCTCCCGGCCGGGCTGGGGTTCGATCCCCTGCCGGCCTGAGGACCCCGGGGGGTGTTTGGTTCCCCCGGTCGGTGCCTCCAGCTGGGGACACCGTCAGGGAGTCCCCGGGCGACGCTCTGGAACTGCTCCCTGCGAAGCCGGCCAGGACTCTGGGGAAGTCTCCTCTCTGGGAGCAGACTGTCTCCAGGGCAAAAAGCTCACACGGCTTCACCTCCTGGGTCTGACCTTGGAGCATTCAGCATCTGCCCCTCCGTGCGCTTCCCACAGCGAGTCCGCCCAGGCGGGGTCCTGGGGGAGCCAGAGGGTCCTGCACCCCCACTTCGCAGTCAGACGTGACTCAGCCAGCCGGGGACACAGAAGGTTTATCAGGCGACAGGATCACGGCGTAGGGCAGAGCTCGTTAGCACAGAAATCAGGGACTTTCAGCCAAGTCCACCTTGGGGAGTCCTGAGCCAGACGCCCTGGACTCCCCCCTCCAGTCCCCCCACGCAGACCCCCAGCCTCCAGCCACCCGGCCTCCCACACCCCCCTTTGCTCCTGCTCTTTGTCTCCCTTCCCGGGCAAAGGTGTCATCTGGTCGCATCCCCCTCCTGGGTCTCGGGGGACGAAGGGCACCGGCCACAGCATCTGTGCAGGCAGCTGGAGCCGCCTCACCTGCCCACACCCCTGTTCCCACCACCCCGGCATTGGTGCAGCACACAGGGAAACTGAGGCACACAGTCTTCATGCCAAAGAGTAAAACTCACACAGGCTCAGCAGTAAGACTCACATACAACATAACCCGACAGACACGCCCCCCCCGCCCCCGCCGGCCGTGCTCAGCTCATGGACCGAGCTGGGCGTCTCGTTCGGAGGCCGGTTTTCTAACCCTTTCATCGTCCTGGGGGCTCCTCCCCGATTGACCCACGTCCTCCTCGAATCGCGGGCACCGGAACGGGAGCCAGGACCCAGCTGCGGGAAAAACCCCTCCCGGCTCCTACCCGAGATCCCCCCGGCCGCGACCCAGGCCGGCGTTCGCCCTTCGCCCCAGCGCCGCCCCGGCAGCTCCCGTCGGCTGATTCTCCACCATCGCCCACAGCCTGGGTCGGCGGCCCTGCGGCCCCCAGCCTGGCCCTACGGCCGCCACGCTCTGCTCCTCGATGGAGACGTTCACACGGAGCCGGATTGACACGCAGATTGTTGGCTCTGGCCCAGATCCCCTGCGCCCCACCGGACCCTCGGGATCCGGGCCCTGCCTCTTCGCTGGTCCCGCTCTCCGGGGTTTGTGTCGTCGGCGCGTTTTATCCGTCCCGGTTTGATGTTTTCTCCCAAGTCGTTGAGAAAAATATGAATGTGTGGAGGGCCAAGAACGGATCCATGAGGGACCCGCTGGACACCCCCCGGCTCGGCGCGGAGTCCCTGTTTGCAGGGACATTTTGAGCCGGTATCTATTACCCACTGCGTGCTGGAGCTGCTCCTTGCAGTGTCTCCCCAGATTCCTGGGGTTCTCTCAGAGACGGTGGTGGAGAAAGGCCCCGGTTGTGCCGAGGAGCTGGGAGTGGTTTGTGCGTTGGTGAGAGAGAGGCTTGGCCCAGAGCCCCCCAAAGCCTGCCCAGTGCAAGGGGGCGGTCGTACGGACAGTCGTGCAAACACGGCAGCTGGCGGGCACGGAGCAGAACCTGGGTGCCAGGTCGGGCACTGCCCGCGTGGAGAGGCACAGGGGCAAAGCGACGGCAAACGCCGTGCCAGGGAAGGACGCAACCCGCGGCTGCACCCCCGGACCCGTGCCACCCCAAGCTCAATGGGAGGCGGCAGAAATTGGGGTGCCCAGAGCCCAGCCGCCTCCTGCCCACCCGGCGCAGCCCGTCAAACCGCAGTGCGAGGGGCGGGGTTGGCGAGAAGGGCCCGGAAACATGGGGACGGGGGGGACAGGAGAACGAGAGGGGAGAAACGATGGTTGCTATCGTCAAAGCGAACCCCCTCCACTGCACCCCAGAGCCAGCCGCAGCTCAGCGCCAGGCGAGGGCTCCCCCTATAACCAGCCCCCGCACCCCGCCCCAGAGCCAGCCGCAGCTCAGCGCCGGGCGAGGGCTCCCCCTATAACCAGCCCCCGCGCCCCGCCCCAGAGCCAGCCGCAGCTCAGCGCCGGGCGAGGGCTCCCCCTATAACCAGCCCCCGCGCCCCGCCCCAGAGCCAGCCGCAGCTCAGCGCCGGGCGAGGGCTCCCCCTATGACCAGCCCCCGCGCCCCGCCCCAGAGCCAGCCGCAGCTCAGCGCCGGGCGATGGCTCCCCCTATGACCAGCCCCCGCGCCCCGCCCCAGAGCCAGCCGCAGCTCAGCGCCGGGCGATGGCTCCCCCTATAACCAGCCCCCGCGCCCCGCCCCAGAGCCAGCCGCAGCTCAGCGCCGGGCGAGGGCTATGACCAGCCCCTGCGCCCCACCCCAGAGCCAGCCGCAGCTCAGCGCCGGGCGAGGGCTCCCCCTATAACCAGCCCCCGCGCCCCACCCCAGAGCCAGTTGCTCTAATACTATAGACCCCATGTCCCTCCCGGAGCTGGGATAGAACCCAGGCGTCCTGCCCCGCCCCCACCCCCACCCCCACCCCCCCTGTGAAATAAAGAGGCTCTCTCCACTGGTCACTGTTTATTCACCACATTTCACAGGCACAATCAGTGCAAGAGACATGCGGGGTTGGGGTACACGGGGGGGGCTGGGGGGACAGCTGGTGGGGGAGGTTTGGAGGTTCAGGGGGCAATCAGCCCATTAGGATCAGGGCACACCCACAAGAGGTCACGGGGGGGCACGGGGCTGGGAGGTCTGCCCCCCCAGTTGGGGAGCAGCTGGGGGGCAGGGGGTGGAACTGGGAACAGGAGGTGGAGCCAGGGGATGGGGGTGGAGCCAGAGGAGGGGGCAGCCCCTAGGCAGCCAGGCGGTAGTTGGGGTGCAGCTGGGGGCAGGGGGCAGAGCCGGCAGGCAGGGGGCAGGGCAGAGCCAGGAACCAGGGGGCGGAGCCAGCAGTCAGGGGGCAGAGCCGGGGCAGCCCTAGGCGCCCAGGCGGTAGTTGGGGTGCAGCTGGGGGTGGGGGGCGCACACCAGGCGCAGCAGCTGGCGCAGGACCCGCTCCTTGCCCTGGGCCTGGCCCCCCTGCATGGCCTGGACCCGCCGGCGCGTCTGCGACTCCACCTCCGCGCACACGTGGCCCCGGGAGCCCAGCGCCTGTGGGAGACGGGGGTGAGACCGGGGCGGGGACCCCCCAATATCCCCCCGCCCTCCAGCCCTGTGCCCTCTCCCCCCGACCCCCTCCAGCCCCCCAACGTCCCCCACTGCCCCCGGGAGCCCAGCGCCTACGGGAGACGGGGGTGAGACCGGGGCAGGGACCCCCCAATATCCCCTGCCCCCCTCCAGCCCCCCGACCTCCCCCACTGCCCCGACCCTCTCCAGCCCCCCGACCTCCTCCACTGCCTCCGGGAGCCCAACGCCTGCGGGAGACGGGGCTGAGATTGGGGTGGTGACCCCCCAATGCTCCCCACCCTCCAACTGCCCCCCAACTGCCACCACTGCTCCTCCAACCTCCCCTCCCATAGCTCCGATCCCCCCAATCTCAGCCCTGATCCTGCCCCCAAACCTGCCCCCCAACAGCCAACCCCCCCCACTTCTCCGCAGCCCCCCTCACCGCCTGCTGCTTCTGCTGGAAATCCCGCTCCCGCTCCAGCCGGTACCCCTCGATCTCCGCCTGCGCCTCCTCCTTCGCCTGCCTCAGCCGCCGGGCCTTCCCTGGGGGGACAGAGAACCCAGGAGTCCAGGTTGCCAGCCCCCACCCAGACCCCAGATCCCACCCCCCTGTCCTCCCTGAGCCGGGAGAGAACCCAGGAGTCTGGGCTGCCCCCCACATCCAGCCACTAGACCCACCCCATCCTCCCAGAGCCTGGAGAGAACCCAGGAGTCCGGGCGCTCCACCCAGGGCCGGCTCTAGGTTTTTTGCCGCCCCAAGCAAAAAATATTTTGGCTGCCCCCGTCCCAGCCCTGGGCTCCTCGCCGCACCCCCCTACTGCCCCAGCCCTGGGCTCTCACCCCCCCCAACCCGCACCCCCCTGCCGCCCCAGCCCTGGGCTCTCACCCCCCCCAACCCGCACCCCCCTGCCACCCCAGCCCTGGGCTCTCTCACACACACACACACACACACACACACACACACATCTCCTGCCGCCCCAGCCCTGGGCTCACCCCCACCCAACCTGCACCCTCCTTCTGCTGCAGCCCCGGGTCACTGGTAACTCGCTCCCAGGGCAGGTCATTCAGCAGGAATTTTAGATGTGCACAGAACACAGACAGGATTGGTTCCCATATGGTTACAGAACTGCAGTAACAATTTTCAGCTTGTGTGATTGGAGGATATCTGGATGCATATTATAAGACTGTCCTCCATAAATGAGGAAAAGTTGAGGTGCCTTTATTATTCTTTTGGTCCATTCTTTGTTTCTATGGGGAACTTGCCAATGCAATATCACTGTCTCCTATCCCTCCCCTTCCCCTCCAGCCCCCATCACTCCATCCCTCCCCCCGCACCCCACAGCCTCATCCCCTCCCCCCGTCCAGACCTCATCACCCCATCCCTCCCCCCACCCCCACATCCCACCAGCCCCCATCAACCCATCCCTCCCCCTCCCCCGCACCACCCCATCACTCCCCTCCAGCCCCCATCACCCCATCCCTCCCCCCACTGCCACATCCCACCAGCCCCCATCACCCCCCGCCCCATCCCTCGCCCCCACAGCCCCCATCCCTCCCCTCCCCCTCCAGCCCCCATCACCCCATCCCTCCCCCCGCACCCCACAGCCTCATCCCCTCCCCCCATCCAGACCTCATCACCCCATCCCTCCCCCCACCGCCACATCCCACCAGCCCCCATCACCCCCCCACAGCCCCCATCCCTCCCCTCCCCCTCCAGCCCCCATCACCCCATCCCTCCCTGCCCCTATCCCTCCCCTTCCCCTCCAGCCCCCATCACCCCATCCCTCCCCCCGCACCCCACAGCCTCATCCTCTCCCTCCCTCCCCCCCCCCCCCCCCGGCCCCGCTCTCACGTTTCCGGGCCTCTGTCACCTTCTCGGCCGCCCGCTTCTCCGCCTGCAGCAGCTGCTGGATCCCCTGCGACTGGCTCGCCATGGCCGGGCCTGGGCTGGGGGGCGGGTCCTAGTGCCCCCCCCTCCGTGCCCCCCCAGCCTCTGCCAGCCCAGCCCCCCCCACGTGCCCCCCAGCCTCTGCCAGCCCTGCCCCCCCGCGTGTCCCCCCAGCCTCTGCCAGCCCAGCCCCCCTTCCGTGCCCCCCCAGCCTCTGCCAGCCCAGCCCCCCCCACGTGCCCCCCAGCCTCTGCCAGCCCTGCCCCCCCGCGTGTCCCCCCAGCCTCTGCCAGCCCAGCCCCCCCCACGTGCCCCCCAGCCTCTGCCAGCCCTGCCCCCCCGCGTGTCCCCCCAGCCTCTGCCAGCCCAGCCCCCCTTCCGTGCCCCCCCAGCCTCTGCCAGCCCAGCCCCCCACGTGTCCCCCCAGCCTCTGCCAGACCTGCCCCCCCGCGTGCCCCCCCAGCCTCTGCCAGCCCTGCCCCCCACGTGTCCCCCCAGCCTCTGCCAGACCTGCCCCCCCGCGTGTCCCCCCAGCCTCTGCCAGCCCAGCCCCCCCGCGTGCCCCCCCAGCCTCTGCCAGCCCAGCCCCCCCGCGTGCCCCCCCAGCCTCTGCCAGCCCTGCCCCCCTCCGTGCCCCCCAGCCTCTGCCAGCCCAGCCCCCCTTCGTGCCCCCCCAGCCTCTGCCAGCCCAGCCCCCCTGCGTGTCCCCCACAGCCTCTGCCAGCCCTGCCCCCCCAGCCCGGCCGGTGCCCCTCACTCCCGACCCGCAGCCCCCGCTAGCCCAGCCTGCCCCCCCCCCCAGCTCTGCCGGTGCCCCTCACTCCCGACCCACAGCCCCTGCTAGCCCAGCCCTGGGCCCCCCCCAGCCCTGCCGGTGCCCCTCACTCCCGACCCGCAGCCCCCGCTAGCCCAGCCCTGCCCCCCCCCCCCCAGCTCTGCCGGTGCCCCTCACTCCCGACCCGCAGCCCCTGCCAGCCCAGCCCTGCCCCCCCCCAGCTCTGCCGGTGCCCCTCACTCCCGACCCGCAGCCCCCGCTAGCCCAGCCCTGCCCCCCCCCCCAGCTCTGCCGGTGCCCCTCACTCCCGACCCCGCAGCCCCTGCCAGCCCAGCCCTGCCCCCCCCCCCAGCTCTGCCGGTGCCCCTCACTCCCGACCTGCAGCCCCCGCTAGCCCAGCCCTGCCCCCCCCACCAGCTCTGCCGGTGCCCCTCACTCCCGACCCGCAGCCCCCTTGTAAATTATTTCAGCCAGGCAGAGAAGTTTAGTTTCCTTTATTGCTCCGTTCGTACAGTTCGTTCCCCTTTGATTCCAGGGTTCGGGGCCGATTCCCTCCCTCCTCCAGCACCCCTGGGGCCAGGCTGGGAGTGGGGCCGGGGACCCCCGGGGCTCTCAGCGCTGCCCGGGGCTGGGGGGGGGGGGGGCGTCAGAGGCTCCCCAGAGAGGCTGATCTTGACCAATGAGATGGCGCTCGATGGACTGGTGCCGCCCCTTCTCGTAGATGAGGTAGAGGGTGGGGGGCTCCCCGGGGGCATCCCAGGGCTCCATGACGTCTAGGGAGGAGTAGCCGCTGGGCCCCGCCCAGACCTGCAGGGGGCGCTGCCACGAGGAGATGCCCTTGGCCGAAGTCCAGCGCAGGGTCAGGTTCACGCCTGGGGCGGGGGAGAAAAGGGGGTGAGAGATGCACAGAGCCCCCCCCATGTGCCCCTAGTGCAGCCCCCCGCCCCCCATGCAGCTCCCCCAGGACAGGCCCCTGCCCTCCCTCGCCCTGCGCCCCCCACAGCGACCCCTCTGCAGCCCAAGCGCCCCACAGACCCCCCCCCGCCCCCCAGCGCTGCCCCCCCCACGCACGGTGGGGTGTCGTTGGCCGGGTTGCTGAAGAAGACCAGGCCCCCGGTGACCACGGCTCCGGCTGCCACGGCGGGGTCCACCAGGGTGGGGTCAAAGGTCACGTTCTCGGGGGGGAGGGTCTCGCCGGCATCCCAGCTCCGGGCCAGGATGCGGCAGGGGCAGTGGTAGAAGTTCTGGTTCCGGGTGTTGATCACCAGCGACCCGTCCAGCAGCTCGTAGGGCTGGGGAGGGGGAGGGGGGGGTTAACCCGGACGCCTGGGTTCCTTCTGCCCTGCCACCCCCTCGCCATGGAAGCCTGGGTCCCATCCCCTCCCTGTCTGAGAAGGGGGGCTCGTCCCGGACACCTGGGTCCCATCACCTCTCTGTCTGAGGAGGGGGCCCCATCCCGGACGCCTGGGTCCCATCCCCTCCCTGTCTGAGGAGGGGGCGCGTCCCGGACACCTGGGTCCCATCCCCTCCCTGTCTGAGGAGGGGGCCCATCCCGGATGCCTGGGTCCCATCGCCTCTCTGTCTGAGGAGGGGGCCCGTCCCCCTCCTGTCTGAGGAGGGGGCCTGTCCCGGACGCCTGGGTCCCGTCCCCTCCCTGTCTGAGGAGGGAGCCCGCCCCGGACGCCTAGGTCCCATCCCGGACGCCTGGGTCCCGTCCCCTCCCTGTCTGAGGAGGGGGGCCTGTCCCGGACGCCTGGGGCCCGTCCCCTCCCTGTCTGAGGAGGGGGGGCCCGTCCCGGACGCCTGGGTCCCATCCCCTCTCTGTCTGGGCACTGGGAGCTGGGGGGTCCTGTCCCGGACACCTGGGTCCCATCCCCTCCCCGTCTGGGCACTGGGGGTCCTGTCCCGGACGCCTGGGTCCCATCGCCTCCCTGTCTCGGCACTGGGGGGTCCTGTCCCGGACGCCTGGGTCCCATCCTGCTCACCTGGCACTCGTCGGGGTTGAAGTCGTGGGCTAACTTGGGGCGCCCATAGGGGATCCCGTGCAGGGCCCTCCCGAGGCGCCAGTTCTCGCCGTGGTCGTCGCTCAGCAGGCAGGAGATCCCGTCCAGCATGCTGTGGCCACAGACGATCAGCCGCCCCCTGCGGGGCTCGTAGCGTTTCTGAGGCCGGGCGAGGAGAGAGGGGGTTGAGTCACCAGCCCCCCAGCCCAGATGCGGCCCCTGTGGGGTGGGGGCAGGTTATCCAGGGGACCCCTCCCCCTGCGCTGACATACGGCTGGCTCTGGGGTGGGGCATGGGGGACTCCTTGTGACGCTTTGTGCCTCGGGGGAACACCCTGCACCCCCATGTTCATCTTTATAAATGGATTGTGTGGGATCCAATGCAAAGTTTGTCATGTCGGGTGTGTTCAAAAGGCTCATGATGCCCTGAGCACGGCTGTTCTAGTGAGGTTACAGTCATTGGTACAGTAAGAATGGGGAGTCCGGTGGCACCTTAAAGACGAACAGATTGATTTGGGGATAAGCTTTCCTGGGTAAAAACCTCACTTCTTCCGCTGCCTGGAGTGAAAGTTACAGCTGCAGGCGCTGTTATACTGACACGTGCAGAGACGGGAGTTTCCTCGCCAGTGGAGAACCAGTGTGGACAGGGCCAGTTCCAGCAGGGGGATTGGGCCACTCCCAATAATAGATGAGGAGGTATCAATCCAGGAGAGGCAAAGCTGCTTCTGTAATGAGCCAACCACTCTCAGGCGCTATTCCAGCCCAAATTGACCTTTAAGTCTATGAGTCTATGAGTCTAAATTAATGGGGTTACATTTGCAAATGAATTGTAGTTCTGCTGTTTCTCTCTGAAGTCTCTTTCTGAAGTTTTTTTGTTCAATGATAGTGACTTTTAAATCTGTAATAGAATGACCAGGGAGATTGAAGTGTTCACTTACTGGCTTATGTATGTTACCATTCCCGATGTCCGATTTGTGTCCATTTATTCTTTTGCGGAGGGACTGTCTGGTTTGGCCAATGTACATGGCAGAGGGGCATTGCTGGCACATGATGGCATAGATCACATTGGTAGATATGCAGGTGAACGAGCCCCTGATGGCGTGGCTGATGTGATTAGGCCCTGTGATGATGTCACTTGAATAGATATGTGGACAGAGTTGGCATCGGGCTTTGTTACAAGGATAGGTTCCTGGGTCAGTGTTTTTGTTTCAGTGATGTGTGGTTGCTGGTGAGTATTTGCTTTAGGTTGGGGGGTTGTCTGTAAGCGAGGACTGGCCTGCCTCCCAAGGTCTGTGAGAGTGAGGGATCATTTTCCAGGATAGGTTGTAGATCGTGGATAATGCGCTGGAGAGGTTTTAGCTGGGGGCTGTATGTGATGGCCAGTGGTGTTCTGTTATTGTCCTTGTTGGGCCTGTCCTGTAGTAGGTGATTTCTGGGTACCCGTCTTGCTCTGTCAATCTGTTTCTCACTTCCCCAGGTGGGGTATCGTAGTTTTAAGAACGCTGGATAAAGATTTTCTGGGTGTTTTTATCAGGCATTCTTAAAACTACAATAACCCCCTGGGGAAGTGAGGAACCGGACTGACAGAGCGAGACGGGTACCGGACAGTCCGTACGCAAATGAATAAATGGACACAAATCGGACATCAGGAATCGTAACATACAAAAGCCAGTAGGAGACACTTCAACCTCCCTGGACATTCGATAACAGATTGAAAAGTTGCCATCCTGCAACAAAAACACTTCAGAAACAGACTTCAGAGAGAAACAGCAGAACTACAATTCATTTGCAAATGTAACCCCATTAATTTGGGCTGGAATAGGGCCTGGGAGTGGCTGGCTCATTACAGAAGCAGCTTTGCCTCTCCTGGATTGACACCTCCTCATCTATTATTGGGAGTGGCCCAATCCCCCCTGATGGAACTGGCCCTGTCCACACTGGTTCTCCACTGGCGAGGGAACTCCCTTCCCTTCATGTGTCAGTATATTTACGTCTGCATCTGTCGTTTTCACTCCATGCATCTGTAGAAGTGGGTTTTTTGCCCACGAAAGCTTATGCCCAAATCAATCCGTTAGTCTTTAAGGTGCCACCGACTCCTTGTTGTTTTTGTGGATACAGACTGACACGGCTACCCCCTGATACTTGTTCTAGTGATGTTATGGGTTGTAATTTCATGTAGATAGTTATGAGGCTGAAAATGTGTCCTCATGGCTTAAAGCAAGCCCAGGAGCAAACTCTCCAGGAGCAGAGGGGCAGTTCACACCTTGGCAGGGCATGGATGGGACAGACCCAGCCCAGCCTCACAGGAACAATGGCTCAGGCAGCAGCAAAGGATCTGTTGGACTCTCCCGTGAGTCACCCCCCTTCCCTTGATCAGTCAGTAATGTTCACCTGACCCGGGGGGGGGGGGGGGGGGCAAAGCCAGGAGGGAAGAAAGGACATGATAAAAGGGAGAGACGTTTGCCAGGCTCTTCCTCTCTCTCTTCCACCTCCAGCTCCAGACACCACCACCAAGCAACTGAAGCGCTGATCAAAGGGGAGAGCCTGGCTGAAGGGCAACCAGCCAACCTGTGGTGAGAAGCAGCTAAGTTTGTAAGGACATTGGAAGTGTTCAGATCAGCTTAGGACGCGTTTTGCTTTTATTTCATTTGACCAAATCCGACTTGTTGGGCTCTGATTTATAATCACTTAAATCTACCTTGGTAGTTAATAAATCCGTTGGTTTGTTCTCCCTGAAGCAGTGTGTTTGGTTTGCAGTGCGTCAGGACTCCCCTTGGGATAACAAGCCTGGTACATATCAATTTCTTTGTTAAACTGACGAACTCCTATAAGCTTGCAGCGTCCAGTGGGCACTGCAAGACAGAGGTTCCCAGGGCTGTGTCTGGGACCGGAGATATTGGCAAGTGTCATTCGCTTGCAAGTAGCTGGGAGCAGCTTACATGCCAGAGGCTGTGCGTGAGCAGCCCCGGAGTGGGGTTCTCACTGCGGAGCAGGGCAAGGCTGGCTCCCAGACTCGAGGATTGGGGTGACCGAGCAGATCCTCGGCCCAGATAACACCAGGGGAACGTCACACCCCTCCCCAGCGTGGAGATGCGGCTGGCTCTGGGGCGGGGACACAGCCGAGTAGAACACCGTGACAGAAATCGGGGCAGCTCCCCGAGTGCCCACCTGGATGCCGAGCCCGGGCCCCGGGGCAAACACGTCCAGGCCGATCTCCTGGGAGAGGTTGCGGGGGCGGCTCCAGGATCGGCCGTCGTCCCGGCTGCGAATGAGCATTGTGCTGGAGACGCAGGGCTGCGGCTGGTGGACGCAGAGCACGTAGAACAGGAACACGGAGCCGTTCGCCCGGTCCACGGCCACGGCCCCCAGGTTCAGCCCGTCCACCCGTGTCCCGTCGTCCACGATGAACGAGCTGGGGGACCACGTTGCACCTGGGCGAGAGAGACGGCTCTGCCGGTGCCCCTCACTCCCGACCTGCAGCCCCCTGGGCTCCCCACCGCTCTGCTGGTGCCCCTCACTCCCGACCTGCAGCCCCTGCTCTGCTAGCGCCCCTCACTCCCGACCCGCAGCCCCCTGGGCTCCCCCCCGCTCTGCCGGTGCCCCTCACTCCTGACCCGCAGCCCCCTGGGCTCTCCCCCACTCTGCTGGTGCCCCTCACTCCCAACCCGCAGCCCCCCGGGCTCCCCCCCAGCTCCGCCGGTGCCCCTCACTCCCGACCTGCAGCCCCCTGGGCTCCCCCCTGCTCTGCCGGTGCCCCTCACTCCCGACCCGCAGCCCCCTGGGCTCCCCCCTGCTCTGCCGGTGCCCCTCACTCCCAACCCGCAGCCCCGCGCTCTCCGCACACACCTCCGTCAGTGGAGCGCCGCAGGGCGATGAATTTGGCCCCCGAGTCCGACGGGGAGGATTTCCGGGCTTCAGCGAAGGCCAGGAGGGAGCCGCGGGGCGTCACAGCGATGAGGGGGACCCTGTACGTATCCACCTCCCCGATCTCCCTCCCGCTCACCCACAGCAGCTGCTCCAGCGTGATCAGGGGAGTGACCTGCCCAGAGACACCAGGGGCCAAAGGGTTAAGGGCTCCCCGGGCAGTCAGGGCTCCCCATGGCCCCAGGGCGGCGCTAGGGGCTGCGCTGCAGGGAGTGGGGCAGGGGGCTCTCCCCAGGCCGTCAGGGCTCCCCATTGCCCCAGGGCGGCGCTAGGGGCTGTGCTGCAGGGAGCGGGGTGGGGGGCAGCAGGGGACTCTCCCCGGGCAGTCAGGGCTCCCCATTCCCCCAGGGCGGCGCTAGGGGCTGTGCTACAGGGAGCGGGGTGGGGGGCAGCAGGGGGCTCTCCCCGGGCAGTCAGGGCTCCCCATGGCCCCAGGGCGGCGCTAGGGGCTGGGCTGCAGGGAGCGGGGTTGGGGGCAGCAGGGGGCTGTCCCCGGGCAGTCAGGGGTGCCCCAGTGAGGTACTGGGGGGCTGTGCTGTGGGGGCAGCAGGGGCCTAGGCCCTGGGGTGACCGCGGGGGCTCTCCCTGGCAGTCAGCGCTGCCCCACGGCAGAACCGAGGCCCCCGTTACAGGGAATGGGGAAGTCTCTGTTTCCTGCCCCCAAACACGGGGCAGGAGTAGGGCACCGGGAAGTGATGCCGGGGAGTGGCACCTGGGCGGGGCTGAGGGGGGGCTGGATGGCCCTGGGGGGGGCTGGGGGGCTGGACGGCCCTGGGACGAGGATCTTGTGGCACCGTAGAGACTCGGGGTTGATTTGGGCGCCAGCGTCCGTGTGTTAGTGTCTGAGGAGCCACCGGCCTCCAGGCTGTTTTCGCTGATACAGACGAACCTCCCCCCCCCCCCCCCCCGCGAGACCTGGGGGGGGTGACCAGATGTCCGATTTCTGGGGCTTTTTCTTATCTAGGCTCCTATTACCCCCCCCCCCCGCTCCGATTTTTCACACTTGCTGCCTGGTCGGATACCTGGGCGGGGTGGGGGGAGGCGGGGGCTGGACCCGGGGGGGGGGGTCAGGCGGGCGGCACCTGGTGGCAGTACCGGGCTGGGGGGCGGGGGGGGGGCAGGTAGCTGGGAAGGGAAGAACCCTGGTGGGTGGCAGGGGCTGACCTGGGTGGAGGGTACCAAGGTCCCGGGGGGGCCCTACCCAGATGGAGGGGGGCAGAGGAGGATCGCAGGGGCCGTACCTGGGTTGGGGGGGGCAAAGGGAGGAGCGGGGGGAACACACGGGGCTGTATGGGGCAGGCATAGGGGCCGGGCAGAACGGGGGTGCAGGGCCCGATCCCGGGGGGGGGGGGCAGAGGAGCCATATGGGGGGGCAAGGGGCCGATCCCGGGGGGGGCACAGGGGGATCTGGGGGGGGCAGGACCATACAGGGGCTGATCCGGGGAGTGGTCAGAGGGGGGCGCAGGGGCCGATCCCGGGAAGGCTGGGGGTCCGGACCTGGGTGAGAGGAACAGAGGAGGGATCTGGGGGGGCCGATCCAGGGGGGGGCTGATTGGGGGATCCGGGGGGGCAGATCAGGGGTTGATCAGGGG